>JACGDI010005058.1:373684-389190 GCA_014898725.1 Jacaranda copaia
TTTTCTTTTGACAGACCAAAATATAATAATAAGGATCTCTTCTATTATAAATAGTTCATAATTAAATGTTCCCTTACTACTTTCAGATGTCAAATAGCTGTTCATCAATCATGCTATGGATTAATGAATATTCGTGATTTCAATTCATGGGTCTGTAAAGCCTGCGAGAAGCCTGAAATTGAACAAGATTGTTGCCTATGTCCTGTGAAAGGTATCAATTTACCTTTAGTAGTACAATGAAGCAAGAATTTTTTCAGCTGATTTTCGTTATTATGGAATGGTATTGTTTTTACCATATGTGTTTTTGGGCAATTTAGGTGGTGCTCTAAAGCCTACAGATGTTCCACCATTGTGGGTCCATGTTACGTGTGCTTTGTTCCAACCGGAAATTTCTTTTGCTGGTGATCAACAGATGGATCTTGCCCTCGGAATTTTAAAAATTTCTCCAATGTCTTTCACAAAGGTATAGCACTGCTCTTTCAATCATGTTGTTTATTGTGAACCATTTCCTCATTCTTTTCTTAATTAAGTGATATTTTTTCATTCTTTTTTATCTCGCAAATTTAGATGTGCGTGATCTGTAAGCAAGTTCACGGTACCTGCACACAATGTTGTAAGTGCTTTACATATTACCACGCAATGTGTGCATCAAGAGCAGGATACCGTATGGAGGTGTGATGACTTCTAAACTATTTTCCTTTACTATGTTTTCTTAAAGTGCTACGTTGAGAGCTGATAATATAATCTGTTTTTTTATCCGTAAAATTTATATATTGATAGCATCGAGATTTGATGCCTGGTTGTTCAAGAATAATGGTGTATAATTTGGCTGCCCTTTGCATTGGGATTAGTCAAATTTTATTTATTTTAATTTAGATATGAAGTGAAAAGTGATTTTCTGCGGTATTTAATTATCCACGGAGTGCATTTTCTTATGTCACACTTTTGCATCTACTCAGTTGCTTTGCCTGAAAAGGAATGGTAACGAATATACACAAGTGGTTTCATATTGCTCATTTCACAGGTACTGCTATATGCGCTTGACTTTTTAATTTTATTATATATTTTTTTCTTTATCCCCTCGAAAAAGAGCTAGCGGTCGCTCCTTGGCATACCGAACTAAACCAGTTATTTAAATGTGATTACTCATTCAATCTACATTTTGTCTAGTGCTCCAAGTCCTGACAATGTTCTAATTGAAGAGACTCCCGGTGAGACTTTCCCCACCAAATTCGTACCTCAAAGCCAAAAACAAAAAGGTTTAAGAATAGTATCGACCGGCAGGTTGAAACTCGAAGAACCTCCTCTGTTAGATATTGACGAGATTGATCCATTCTCTACTGCAAGATGCCGCATTTTTCATAAAGCAAACAACAAGGTTTGTGCAAAAGAAAACATTACTATATCGTGTTTTTGAATATTACATACACGTTAGTATGAAAAGGTTAAAGAAAACTTATGCTTTGATCTCTTCATGTTTTTATTGTTTGCTAGCTGAGAAAAAAGGAGGCCAAAGCCAACCTAATTGGGGGACCTTGTCATCATTCTGCGAGAACAATACTACACTTGAACTCAAACAGAGTAAATTTCCTCTCACTGTTGGAAGACAGTTTAAAGAACAAAAAGGGATTAAAGAATCTGAAAACCAAGTACTTACTGTTTTCCTGTTTTGAACAGAAAATAGAGAAGCCGAAGACGTTCTCCACCTTCAGAGAACGACTCGACCATTTGCAGGTAGCTTTTAGTTGTTAATACTCTAAGATCAACGGCCTTAAAGCTTTAACATCTAAATTTCTTGACATACATCCATGAGCTCAGAAAACGGAAAAGGATAGGGTGTGCTTTGGTAAATCTAGAATACATGGATATGGCCTCTTTGCCCGTAGAGACATCCTAGAAGGAGAAATGGTATTTCCTTAAACTAGTCAAGTGATTTATAGTAATTTAAGACAGATTATACAAAGGATAACTGGTAAAAGTTTATGAGATGTGATCAGATTGTGGAATATCGTGGCGAGCAAGTCAGGGGCAGCGTTGCAGATCTTAGAGAGGCATGCTACCGTTCAGAGGGGAAAGACTGCTATGTGAGATGATTTATACGAAAATTAACTTTTGCCACACAGTTCCTTTTGCTAAATGCCTAAAAATTTTCCCGTGCAGCTATTCAAAATCAGTAAAGAGGTTGTGGTGGATGCTACACATGCAGGAAATATCTCTCGGCTAATTAACCATTCGGTAAGTACAGTTGAGATTGGGGGCTTTTGGCCATTCTGGTTTTGCTATGTCCGATAGATCTTTATGAAGGCTATTTCCCAGAACTTGTCTCCTTTTGACATTCTGTTATTGATCCTAACTAACTCCAACTCATTTTCTAGTGCATGCCTAATTGTTATGCGAGGATAATAAGTATAGGCGAAGATGAGAACCGGATTGTGCTTATTGCCAAGACGAATGTGTCTGCTGGTGATGAATTAACGTAACTCCCCCCGTCTTCTTCCTCTTTTATTCTCTTGGACACACAAACACGCACATACATGCTTGTGTCCAGATGTTGAATAACCTGGATGGCAACGACTACACTTTTAACAGTTTCCTTGTGGTGCATCCTAACAGGTATGATTACTTGTTTGATTCTGACGAACCTGAAGAATCCAAAGTCCCATGCCTGTGTGGAGCTCCAAACTGTCGCAAATTCATGAACTAGGTTACAACACAATATAGCCATTGGTTCTTTGAAAGGAATTCTACCAATTTTCATCTCTTTCTGCATCAGACCTCGGAGCTATCTTACTATAACTCTATAATTAAGCTTTTCCTTTTCTTGTTCCTTCAAAAGGAAACATGTAATAATTTTCATTTCGCCTAGGACTTATAAAGTTTGTTTCGCTTAGTTTCTATATGGTTAAAATAAAAGACATCACCTGCTCGAGGTTGAAACTCAGACATCTCGTATAAATTACTGAAGGGGGCACATAAATTATGCTGAAACTGGAAAATCAGTACTTACTCTTTGTCAGGGATTGCTAAGAAGACTTCATTTCTTCATCGCATTCATTTCATGTGGTTTCTAAAGTTAAGCATGCACATCTATTTTAAAAAAAATATTTAGCTGTGAATCACATATATTCATGAAGTGAAATATGCGATAAAATATAAATTGAAATAGGGAACAGCCCTGTCATGTACCAATGAGATTATATGCAACATGCATTTAGCAGTTTTTCCATAGTAAAAGACTTTTTGCGCACTTGCAGCTTCCAATATTTGGTATTGACCCGTAAATGCAATCGAATTGTGCCTTTACATTCTGCACTGTTATGATTTATGTGTGGCTTGCGTGTGGAACATGCTTATGGTGAAAATTTAATCAACCTCTATAGACTGACTAGTCCCATGGCGGGATTAGGATAGGAAACTTGTCGAAAATTTTAGGTCTGTAGTTACACCCCTACGATATAGGTAGGGTATATGAGTTCTACAAAACTTTTTAACTCACAGGATCGAATCGAGATGAGCATTACGACACAAGTTCCTTAAGGGGAACCATATATATATATATATATATATGCATGCGTTCTCAGATTTCAAGTTATGGAATTGTTGGATTTAAACGTACGAGAAGTGATATTGATATGTCAATTCTCACACAACAGTACTAAGATCTGGCCAGAAAAAATCACTCACCAGTGTGTGTATGTGTGTGCGATGGTTGCCGGAGATGCTGGGGATACAGCGGCGAACTCCAGCTCAGCCGCCGCCAGTCGGGTTGTCATATCCGATCCACCAGCTATATCATCTATAATTGTCTATTTTCTGGATCTTCGATCGACCTTAACCTATAAAAACCATAGCAAGATCTATGATCTATTATAGAGAAATTATTTGTTAAAGGACTGCTTGTCCAGACTGCATAGGCATGATTTTAAGACGAGAGAAAAATAAGCAGATTTACCCGTTCTGATCTTATTCGGAAGGAGTTTATGGAGATCTCGGAGAGGCCAGATTCCATGGTTGTCAGGAGACTAAAATACCATGTCCACTGTATGTTTTCAAATTTGTAATGGCAATTGGTTCAATGTGATCGGCCTTGTATGATTTCATATGAGATTTAGAATTTGTATCTTAACAAACTTACATAAGAATTGAAATTCAGTTATTTCAGATCTGTTGATCTTATCATATCAAATTACATAAAAGGCCATTTTTAGGGTCATTTTCGTCCCTTTTCAAAATATACTATTTTTTACATTATCTTTTCATATGATTATCCGTTTGCAAAAATCAAAAATAAAATATTGGTGGATGAAGATATATAATTCTTATTAGAAATGGGCTAAATTGAGTCATTTCTCTATAATAGTAGTTAAAGGATGAGATACTATGATTTGGATCTAAACATATATATTGATGCTTATGAATTTCAATTTCCATATTATTGATTTTGAAAAGATCTTCAAAAAAGGAATTTATGTTTATTTTGAACAACCTCCTTAAATTTTTTTTTGTTTGAGCAACATTTAATTCATAACACTCATTTTTTCAATTATAAAGCCCGGTCAACTGATCCAACTCACATTCAGTCAACTTTTCTGATTGTTTGGTTAATATTAGGTCAAGAAATATTGAATGATAATATGGATGGGGATTTTCAGAAATGCAAGTAAGCTCTTTTTCTTCCAAATTTGGAGAGCATCTACAATAACTAAAAAATTATGACCTCTATTGCGCTGTAATTAGTGTATTGTTTTTTTAGGGCTAATGCTTTTTGCTATGCAATAGAAGCTTATACTAAGTTGAATATGCCCGACCAGATTTAAGCATTATAATCTATTTTATTTTTAATTTCTTATCATGCTCCACGTTAATGTTGCATTTTTTTATGAAACGTGGAAAGTATTTAATTTTTTAATTTGTTAAGACAATATACCTATAAAAAATAATAATAATTCGTTAAGACAATAGCAAATTAGCTTATGTTGGTTTTTTAAATATCACCACCGAAGTATTGACCTAATTGAATTGACCATTAACTTCCCACAAGGAGTTCTAATGTTTGAACATATTTACATTAATAATTTGTGAATTGATTATATTTACAGTAAAAGAGTTTCAAGTTGACTAACATTTCTATAAGGTTATGTTATTGAATCCGTCCTTTAGGTAATAGTCATGGACTTCATGGCTCAAATTAGAAATTTCACAAGGAGGGACTCTTGTGATCATGCCCAAGTGGGATCGTTATGCTGATTTTCACCTCCATGCATTTTTCCAATAAAATTAAAATAAAATGAAATATCAATTTCGTACAAAAGAATGAAAACTCGGTATTTTTTTTTGTTTTTGGGTTTTTTTATTTTATAGTCTGGCGCAATCAGCCCAATTGCGTACAATTCATCTGGGCAAACGTGTCCCGTTTTCCTCTCCATCACGTCGTCGTTTCTTCCACCGCATAGCTGGCGGAGCCGCCGACCTTTTTCTCAAATTTCACACGCCTCTCTTCTTTCTCTGCGGAAATTTCCTTTCCATTTTCTTCAATTTTGTAGTTTTAAAATAGTCCCGAAGAAGAAAGATTCCAGGGAGATGAACAAAATGGCGAGCAATCTGCGCCGTTTATTCTCATCGCCGATCGTGGGATCCGAGTTCCCCAACTCGGCGACTCGCCGATTCATCGGCACGACGGCTCTGCTCTTGCAAAATCAGCAACCAGAAACAAAGGAGTCGCCGATTTCAGAAGTCAAAGAGAAGATCCATAACCATATCGAGGAAGAGGCGAAACACAACCCCGAAGCCGGAGAAAATGATGGCGGCGATGAATTTGTAAATAAGCAGACGGGTGAAGTTGGTGGCCCCCGTGGGCCGGAGCCAACTCGGTACGGTGATTGGGAGAAGAACGGTCGGTGCTATGATTTCTGAATTTTTCAATAATTTTGAGAATTATCTTTTTAAAAAAACGTGTATTTTGGCGTTGCTTTTGGATGATTAGAAGTTAGAATAAATAGCGGAAAATGCAATTGATTTAGGGTTATTCCCTTAGATCTCATCATATGTTTTACCTAGAGTGTGTTCGAATCCCAAATCTTTTTTCTGAAGTAGTTCATACTCTCAAAAATTGTATTTGAAGTTCATATTTATACAATTCATGTATTAAGATTTGAAGTTTTGGACTTTTGACGCATAAGCACTTCCTTCATATTCAAATTGAAGGAGATTTTTCATAAATTCAACACAACATAATTTTGGGGAAAATAAATAAATAAACAAAAAATTCTGGTTTTTTAATTTTTAAAATCTTTTAGCTATTGAAAAACTTAGGGTTTGTTTTCTTATATTTTGGGTATTTTGTAGAAAAAATTTTGAAGGAATGCATTTTTAAGAGAAAATTTGAAAAATGTGGTAAATATATTTTTTTAAATATAAAAAATAATTTAAAAATGAATTGTTTGTTTTTTTATATTTTAAAATAAAATAAATTTTATTATTGACGTTAAATTAATTACTTTTTTGTTTGACTTGTAGAATAAAAATAATTTTTTTATGTAATATATTATATATGTATATGTATTGTAGTTGGATATGTACATCTATATATATAATAATTGATATATTATTATAATATAATGGTATGTAATTAATTTAATTGGTATTTTAGTTTAAAATTTATATTTTTATGAATTTATTAGTAAATATTAATTATTTATGAAATCTAATTATATCTTAATTATAAAAAAATAGTTAATATCATAATTATTAATATTGATTTATAAAAAAAATTAATTATAGGTAGGACAAAGAAAGGGGGTAGTATTTTATGAAAAAAGGATTAGATTTCAAACAAGTTTACGAAACTTCGATCTATATTCAAAAAATAGTATATCATTTATCTAAACTTAACTAGCCCACCATATAAATCTAATTTAATACCCAAAAGCCCACAATCGCCAATCTAACTAACAAGGGCAAACAAGGGGTAATCCAAAATCAAATATACATGAAGTGTTGTTAAGCCTTAGAACTTATCGGATAACTCATTAAAAGATCCAAATCCTTCAGCATAGTCCTATACTAAAGTGACCATAGTAATATAGGAAATATTTATCCTATGTTTGTTTTAACACATAACTCCTTAGCCTGTCATTAGGCTAGGATAAAAGGAAAAATTATTAAAAGAAAGCAAAATATGACTAATCTTTAAAGGAACACCAAAGGCATGTAAGCGTTAATCAGCCTTTGTATTATAAAAACAAGAGAAATGTACAAAATGAGATGATTACAGAAATTTGTGCAAAAATATATGAAAATAAATTGCCTACTCCAAAAACTTCTACCAAAATTCTACCTCACAAATGAAAACCTGGCCTATAAATAAAGGAAGAAATACTTGCGGATTTCAAATATTTCGAATTTGAATAATAAAAAGCAAAATACTGTGCGGTTTCAAATATTTTGATTCCAAACAATAAAAAAGTGTAAACAGTATTACTGTTTTTGTCATATTACATTATTGTAGGCCTAATTATCAACTCCTTGTCTAAGAGATGCTAGGATTTTATCAACATCATGTGAAGAGGGAATATTATCCTTTGGATCTTGAGATTCTCATGCTAGACAATCAAATTGGTTTTCCCCAGTTCTTGACTTGGAAGAAGTGGCCATGGAAACTGTATCACCTGTATCACTAGAAGATTCATTATCTTCCTCATCCTCAACAAATTGATCTTTAAGTTTTTCCTGAACCACATTAAGAACCTCTTTGAATAGGTCCACCTTAGATAATTTTTCCCTGCGCATTTTGATTTTTTCAGAAGCGTTTCTCAAAATTAATGAAGCTTCTTTCTTCGTATCCTTCTCAATTATTTCTTTATAAATTTGAGTTGCCTTAAGAATATTATCTAATGATTCTTGTCCTTCCATTTGGCCTTTTTCTTTATCCACATGGAGCATTTTGTCCCACCATTTAATAAAGAAGGAACGATATAAAGAAGGGATATTATCCTCAGTAACTCCAACTTCATGACCCACTTCCAAATCCAAGGAATTAAGAATTCCATTAAGAAGAATATAGCAGCTTTATTATGAACCATTTGATTCTCAGCTTCGGCCTCCATTAACTTAGGAGAATAATTGACCCATTGGTCAAAAGCCTGACGGAATTGGTCCGGGAGAATATGATGACTTGGACCATATGATTTCCACCAATTAAAAAATCAATTTGGAATTTGATTTTTAAAAACTTCAAGACAAACTTTTATAAATCAAGTATGTTTTTTCCTGGGATTTTCATATAAGAAAACATTTTGGAAAGTTTGAATATAATCCCAGAAATTAAATTTATAAGTTATTCTATTATCTCTAATAATTTTTTTTTCGTTTAATGAGGATATTCCCCATTCTTCAATAGAGATAATTTTTTTAATTGTAATTTTACTAAAATTGAAAACAAATTTATCTTGTGAGCTTAGAAAAAAATGAAAGATCTCACAAGATTCAATAGTTATGAACATATTTTCAAAATACGACCTGAGTTTATAAAACCCTGCAGTATATGATGCTGTATCAAAGGATCGCTGGATTATTATCTAAGGATCATCTCGCCATTTAAGATCTTTATGGTCAAGGATCATTATTAAATCCTGAAATTCCTTCTGTTCAAAAATTATGAGAGAATCCTCATCAATTGGAAAGGTAGTATTGGAGGTAATATCAATGAAAGAAGGTCTATTAGATCCTTCTGGCTTTTTTGACTGGCTGGTAGCAGGAGATCTATTAGATTCTTCTGGTTGACTTCCAATTGGAGTTCTATAAGAATTCCCCTTGTTTTGCTTGAACTGTAGAAATTCTGCAAAAAGAAAATCTTTGTAGGTTGGGTTGGAAAAGACATATGATGCCTAAGAGACGGGTGAAGCTATTAGCTTCTGTTTACCATGTTGTATTAGTAGTTTGGGTACTCCTGCGTTTCTTCCTTCTCTATTGGAGAAGGGATTGAAACCACCTCTTTTATTAAGAGGTACCATTCCTGCAAAAACTCAGGAGTAAGAAAATTAGGAAGACTATTGTTAATTCCTTTTTATAAACAACTTTAAAATCAAAATGGGCTAAATAAGCTTGCCACCTTGCAAATATTTGTTTTGAAATATTATGTTTAAAATCTTTATTAAACATAAATTAGGCTACCTGGCAATTAGTTTTAATTATAAAAAACTAGTTATATAAATCATTTTGAAATTTAAAAACATATTGACAATAGCAAAAATTTCTTTAGCTGTAGTAGCATAATTTTTCTGGCTATTATTCCATTTATCAGGACAAAACCTAACAAGAATTTTTTGTTTATTATTTGGGTTAATTTGTTTAAGAATTCCGCCATATCCATTATTAGAAACATCTGTTTCGATTATTTTCTCCCAATTAGGACTAGAAAACATAAGACAAGGTAATTGTTTAACCTTTTCTTTAATTTTAATAATGGCTTGTGTATGACTATCAATCTAAGGCTTAGGGGCTTTTTTTAATGTATCATATAATATAGCAGTATCTTGAGCAAGATTTTTATATTAAAGAGAAATATAATTCAAACTTCTTAAAAACCTTTGTAATTGAGTTTTATCAGTTATTTTATTAGAAAATTTAGTAGCAAATTCAATATTTCTATTAATCGAAATTATTTTTTCTTTTTCAATATAATGACCAAGAAACTTAATTTTAGTTTGGAATAAAATCATTTTAGATTTAGAAAGAACAAGACCACTATTAATAATAGCTTGTTTAAACATATAAAGATGTTCAAAATGATTTTCAATTGTATTAGAAAAAATTAAAATATCATCAATATACACAATTATAAAGTTACTATAAGGATTAAAAATATCATTCATAATTTTTTAAAATTCTATAGCAGTATTCTTCAAGCCAAAAAGCATCACATTCAGTTCATATTAGCCAAAAGGAACGTTAAAAACAGTTTTAAACTTATCCTTTTCAACAACCTGTATTTGCCAATAACTAGATTTTAAATAAAATTTAGAAAAGATATTAGCATTAAATAATCTATCAAGTAAATCTTTTTTATTAGAATTGTGATATTTTATCCATTTTAAAATTTTAATAAGAGGTTTATAATTAATAGCCAATTTAGGGCACCGTGCTGATAGAAGGTGAACAACATTAAGTTATGGTTTTGTTTGGGGGCCCTTCTCAACTCCGCGATTTTCAAGTGGTCGAGTATAATTATATAGAAATGCTAGGGTTTTCCTACTCTCTCTGGAAAAAGTCTTCCCTCTCTTGCTGCATTAGTAAGATACTGAAAGTCGCAGCTAATGTAATGCTATATATAGTATAGTCGGGCTTTTTCTTTCGTATCAAGAAAGCTGTTTCAAAAAAGAAAGCGGAGTTGCTATGGACTTCCTAAGAAATTTAGATATAGAAAGTGTGCAGTGATGGAAGTTTTCATCTTTCTTGTTGACTTTCTAGGTAGCCAATTTTTACAACACTCGACCTAAGCTTGATTTATCTCAAGCAATGCCCAAAGACTCCCATGCTTTTGTTGGTCAACAACCAACCGCAGCTCTCGTTTAGTTTTTCACTACTCGTACAGGAAGGACTCTCTTTCTGTATAGAGGGAATCATCAGTTCTCAATCAATCATGCCTCAACTAGATAAATTCACTTATTTCACACAATTCTTCTGGTCATGCCTTTTCGTCTTTGCTTTCTATATTGCTATATGCAATAATGGAGATGGAGTACTTGGGATCGGTAGAATTCTAAAACTATGGAACTAACATGGTTTTTTAGAGAATCGGTAAATACTTCAGCTACAAAAAAAGGTTGTGATAAGAAACGCTTAATTTTTTGTGCTCTTGCTACGGTTAAACGATTTTCTTCAAATAATTCATCCAACCCAAGGATAGCTATAATGTCCTGAAGCTCTTTATAACGTTGTAAAGTTTGCTTAACTCTTTATGTAGTTTCATAATATTCCTTACTGACGATCCAAGGTTGAAGCATGGTTGAAGTTGAATCTAAAGGATCTACTGTTGAATGGATCCCTTTGGCAGCTAATCCTCTTGATAGTACGGTAGTAGCATCTAAATGTGTAAATGTCATAGTAGGAGCAGGATCGATCAAGTTGTCTGCGGGTACATAAATTGTGTTTGGTACTGCATGGTTCCACTTTGTAAGAACTCTGAATCATTCTCTTGAAGCTCATCCTCTTCATCATAAATGACCTACTTGCCCCAAAATGACTTGGACCAATAAGGAAATCCTAATTCATTGGGCCTTTCGATACAATCAAATAAAAAGCCCCAAGGGTGCCATATTCTAGGAGCCCAAACTATGTGATTGAATAAATCTTCCTCTATCTATTACAGGTCAAGGGCTCCTTCCCCTTCCCTTTCTTCAAACGCCGATTCATATTTTTCATAGAGAAATCTCTGATCAAAGATGGAACAAGATCCATTTTGCATCATATCTAAGGGATTTCTCGATGAGTTCTATTCTAGAATATAGATAATATATTATGATTTATGATTACGATTAGTGAATTATTGAATATATAATTCATAAAATTATCTCACATATAATCCGATTTTTTTTTGTTTTCAACTCAAACAAGAGGTAGAAAAATAAAAATACGAAAAAAATCAGAATGAACAGCGTCCATTGTCTCATGGATAGGACCGAGGTCTTCTAAACCTTTAGTATAGGTTCAAATCCTATTGGATGCAATTTATTTCCATCTATAAGATTTCATTCTTGAATAAAAATTCATTTTTTGATATATTTCATCTATTCCATGACCGGAACAGGGGAGGATACACGTTACACCATGATTTTAATCAGAAGAGAGATTTCAAGAAATGACAGATCTATTCACTCTATCAATAATGGAGCTGGATCTGGTGTATCATAAAGGATTTGCCTTTTCTATTGATTTCTACAGATTGGATCAAAAATAATTCTTGAATGAGGCCAGGGATGAATCGAAAAAGAAATCTTTATTGGTTCTACCTCCTATTTTTTATGAAGAGAATGAATCTTTTTCTCGAAGGATAAAAAAATAGGTTTGGATCTCTTACGTGAATGATTTGGAAGATCCAAAACAAAAAATAGTGGTATTTGTTAGCAACAACATAATGGAGGCAGTCAATCAATATAGATTGATCCGAAATTTGATTCAAATCCAATATAGTATCTATGGATACATAAGAAATGTATTGAATCTATTCTTTTTAATGAATAGATCTGATCGCAACTTCGAATATGAAATTTAAAGGGATTAAATAGGAAATGATACTTTGAATCATAGAACTCTAATGAAATATACAATCAACCAACATTTATCGAATTTGAAAAAGAGTTAGAAGAAATGGTTCAATCCTCTTATCTTGATTTCTCAAATCGAGAGATCCATGAATCGGGATTATGATGCATATAGATATAAATGGTCTAATGGGAGCAAGAATTTCCAGGAACATTTAGAACATTTTGTTTCTGAGCAGAACAGTTGTTTTCAAATAGTATTCGATCGATTACATATTAATCAATATTCGATTGATTGGTTTGAGGTTATCGACAAAAAAGATTTATATAAGCCACTCCATTTCTTTTTGTCCAAGTCACTTCTTTTTTGGTCTAAGTTGCTTTTCTTTTTATCTAACTCACTTCCTTTTTCTGTGTGAGTTTCAGGAATATCCCCATTCATAGGTCTGAGATCTACATCTATGAATTGAAAAGGTCTAAATGATCAACTCTGCAATCAGTTGTTAGAATCAACAGGTCTTCAAATTGTTCATTTGAAAAAATGGAAACCCTTCTTATTAGATGATCATGATACTTCCTGAAAATCGAAATTCTTGATCAATGGAGGAACACCCTTTTTGTCCAATAAGATACCAAAGTGGATGATTGACTCATACCATACTAGAAATAATCGCAAGAAATCCTTTAAAAATGCAGATTTCTATTTCTCAATGATATTCCACAATCAAGACAATTGGTTGAATCCTGTGAAACCATTTCATAGAACTTCATTGATATCTTCTTTTTGTAAAGAAAATCAACTTTGATTCTTGAATAATCCACATCACTTCTGCTTCTATTGTAACATAAGATTCCCTTTTTCTGTGGAAAAGCCCCATATCAATAATTATGATTTTACGTCTGGACAATTCCTCAATATATTGTTCATTCGCAACAAAATATTTTCTGTGTGTCGGTAAAAAAAAACATGCTTTGGGGGGGGGGAGATACTATTTCACTAATCGAGTTACAAGTATCTAACATATTCATACCTAACGATTTTTTACAAAGTGGTGACGAAACATCTAACTTGTACAAATCTTTCCATTTTCCAAGTCGATACGATCTATTTGTTTGTAGAACTATTTACTCGATCGCAGATATTGCTAGAACACCTCTAATAGAGGGACAAAGAGTTAATTTAGAAAAAACTTATTATCAACCTCTTTCAGATATGAATTTATCTAATTCAAAAAGGAAGAACTTGCACCAGTATCTCAATTCAAACATAGGTTTGATTCACACTCCATGTTCTGAGAAATATTTACCATCTAAAAAAAGGAAAAAATGGAGTCTTTGTCTAAAGAAATGCATTGAGAAAGGGCAGATGTATAGAACCTTTCAACGAGATAGTGCTTTTTCAACTCTCTCAAAATGGAATCTATTCCAAACATATATGCCATGGTTCCTTACTTCGACAGGGTACAAATATCTAAATTTGATAATTTTAGATACTTTTTCAGACCTATTGCCGATACTAAATAGCAGTCAAAAATTTGTATCCATTTTTCATGATACTATGCATAAATTAGGTATATCATGGCGAATTCTTCAGAAAAAATGGCATTATGAAATCTAATAAGTGAGATTTCGAGTAAGTATTTACATAATCTTCTTCAGATAACCTATTGATATTGGAAGACCCAATCGATTCTTCCAATGTATCATTTCTAGGTCCAATGGAATTCATAGGTATAAGAAGAAGCCCCCTCAAATAGAGATTTTTTCTTTCGACCATATTTCAATTGTTAATACGATATATAAGGACCACTACTACAAAGAGTATTGCACCCTTGATCAGAAATATGCCTATACTTTTTTGAATCCAATCATAGATGTTATGCCAGTCATACCTGTGCTTTTTTTTTTTTTTTTCTCTTTGCTTTAGTTTGGCAAGCTGTTGTAAGTTTTCGATGAGATCCTTAATAATAATTAATATCCTAGAAAATGCATGATTTCTTTGGGAAAAAATTCTAACAATTGAGAAAATTAGATAAGTTTTAGAGTATGAAACCCAGATTCGCACACTGAAATTCTTGGATAGTTGCCATAAATCCGGCTTACCCCCATTTCCTTATTTTTGGCATTTTTCCAATGAAAGACCCCAACTCTATTAGGGTCTCCCACAATATCTAATTTGGATATAAACGCAAATTTTTGTTAATGAAAAAAAATGAATTTTTGACAATTCATTTCTATATCTAGAAAAAAAAACCTCATTTCTTGGTGTCAAAATAGGATATGTGGTAGAAAAATGGAAGATCTATTCTCTTTTTTTTTCCAAAAAAATCATCTTGGAGATTTTGTAATGCTTACTCTGAAACTCTTCATTTATACCGTAGTGATATTTTTTGTTTCTCTTTTTATCCTTGGATACCTATCAAATGATCCATGGCATAATTAGACCCTTCTGCAATAAGGATTCAATTTTCTTTTTGTAATACTCCAGATATTCAGGATTCATCTAGCAAGGTCTAGTTTTTGTGAAAATATTCTCATCAAAATTATCTTCATAAGGAAGATGAACAATATATTTTTTCCTATTCCAAAAAGCATTGGAGTGTTCATTGTATACAGTTAAAGAAAATTGATTTTCAATAAAAGAAATTTTTTCTTGTAACTTGGGATTTTTCAATTGATCCTCAATATTAAAACTAACAATTTCTTATTTTAAGGAATTTATATGAGCAGTTTTTGCTTTAAGTAAATCTTCAATTTGATTAAGTGTTCTAGAAAAAGGTTATGTTATGATCTGAAAATGTAAATTGTTACCATTAAAGATTTGAAAAACCCTTTTGATCAACCATTTTTAAAGAAAATAATTTCTTTAAGAAAGGTGTACCGAGTATGATTTGGTTAGAAATATTTTTTACTAGGGAAAAACTTGTAGGAATACAATTTTTATCTTTAAATATAAAAGCTTTTGATAATTTAAAACTTATATCAAGTTTTTCACAATTAGTAGAGTGAAGAATATGAAAAGTCTTTTCAAAATACCTAGTAAGTATTAAGCCTTCTTGAATATAATTAAGATCAGCACCACTATCAATTAACGTAATTAATTCTTTTGAAAATTTATTATCAATCAAAAGATTAATCTTAACCAGTCATTTTTGTGAAGTAACAATTTCTAATTTAGAAAGAAAATCATCACCTTGTAAATTATTAGGAATGATATGGGATAATATAGTAGGCCCAACAGGCCCA
>JACGDI010005058.1:392745-413610 GCA_014898725.1 Jacaranda copaia
CCTAAATTCCACAAATTTTTTAGTTATAATTTTTTTCAATTCAGAAATATCTCTAAGTTTAAAATTATCAATTTTAAGAGGGGGTTGAATACTAGGCATAGCTATTAAATCTGGTGAAAGAGAATAGATAAAAGGTTTATCAGTTTTTTCTTCCAAATCACCCATAAACTTATTAAGTTTATTGATGTTATTTATTATATTAGTAAGCCTTTGATCAAGTTGGAATAAACTTTCACCAAGGACATTTAAATATAAATTAGTATAATTTTGTTGTCTAATTAGAACATTCATATTACGAACAGTAACAGCAGCATAATCACTGCCTAACATTTTATGAAATGCGGAAAAATAAAACTATTATTCCCTTCTGTATTAAAAGGGTCTTGAGGAGGAAATATGGATTTTTGTTTTTTACCATTTTCAAAAATATAAGTTCTTTCTAAAACTAAAATATAAGGTTCAATATAAGTAACCATAAACCATGATACAAAAGGAACAAGTTGATCCTTTTCAGTAACAAATTTATAAAATTCGTTTTGAAAATCAGATTGTTGTTCAAAGAACCATTTTCTAAACAATTCCCAACTATCTTTATTAAACTCAGTGTGTATAAGTTTTCTATCAGATGAACCAAGGCTAAAATCATATATGTTTTTAATCATTAAAACCAAAATCAAATGCAAGTATTTCTCACAAAAAAATGCATTTCAGATTTAGTTGGTTCAATTGAACTATCCCTATTATTATCTTCTAAAGGAATACCATGAACAATATTAGAAGAAGAGATTTTTAATTTATCAAACCTAGTTTCTAAATTATTATCTTTTCAAGTTTCAGGAATTGGTTCTCTTATCTAAGATGTAGAAGCTCCAGACATATTTGGGCTTTCAATTGTATAATCAATCAAATCTAAAAAAGAAAAAGAAGATCTATCATATTTAGAAATAGATCTAGAAAATTTTAACATATTTTGTGATTTTGATTTAAATTGAATTGTAACATCTCTCTATCTGGAGTCTGCATTATTTTATTAACCTCAGTTTGTGTTATAGGTTGAATAGGAACAACTTTTTCCATTTTTCAATTATCAAGAAATTTGACTTCATCCCATTTAATAGGTCTTCTAGTAGTGATATGAGACTTACAAAAATTTGTTTCTATTAAGATAGTTTCATTATTATGTTTATTAATCATTTTACACATAGGGTTTAGACTATAAAGTGATTTATAATAAATACGATAACAAATAGTTATTGTCATAATTATTGATATTGATTTATATAAAAAAAATTAATTATTGTACATTAATTATAAATTAATTATTATTTTTTCTTAAAATATAATTATTTATCTATTTATTATTTACAATTTATGTAGAAATAAAACTTAGTTATTTATTTAAATAAAATAATATATATACGACTTAAGAATGCTTCATCAAATTAAAAAAATAAATACTTTTATATCATATGGAACTAAATCACAAATTATTTATTAAACAAATAGGCATAATATTTAATTATATGTGAAATATAAAATATAATTAATATATACATAATAAGTTATTAAAATAATTAAATTAATTAATTAATAAGTTAATTATTTACTTTAACTCATTATTTAATTAATATATTATTTAATAAATAAATTACTTAGTAACAATTAAAAAATTACTTAATTTTAATTAATTTTCATGATAATTATTTTAATTGTATTAATATTAATTTATATTTCACATATAATTAAATATTATGTATCAGAGCCATGGTAGATAGGCTATATTTTACCTATTGTTTGTTTAACACATCTTCTAAAAATGAATTTTTTAAAAGGAAAATCTTCTGTTAAAAATAGTTGTATGGAAGAAATAGATCTTCCAGTTAATATTGATCCTCTTAATAAATGGATTGTAGCTAAAGTAGATCTAAAATTAATTTACCAATTAGGTACTTTTGAAAAAATTAGTTTAAAATAGGTTATTAAAACAACTGAGAAGTCCATTGCTCTTGATAAAGATGATATTTCTTTACAATTATTGTATAGATCTGATATTGATATATATATATATATCTGATTATAGATTTCTGCATATTGGTTTAATTCAAATTGCTTTTAAGCCGCTTACTTTTGATAACTTACCTGATAGTTTTGTTGCAATCTTACGGGATGCTTGAAATTTAAATTGAAAGCATTCAATTATGGGTATTATGCAATCCAGTTTGGCTCATCGTCCAATTTATTTTTATGTTTATCCTAATTTATAATTATCTTTAACTTATGTTAATATTTTACATGCTTTAACATTAAATGTTAAATTACATGGTTATAATGATATGCCTAATATGGAAATAATATGTATTTGTTATTGTATTTATTATAAACCACTTTATGCTCTAAACCCTCTGTGTAAAATGATTAATAAACATAATAATAAAACTATCTTAATAGAAACAAACTTTTGTTAAGTCTCATATCACTACTAGAAGACCTATTAAATGGGATGAAGTCAAATTTCTTGATAATTGGAAAATGAAAAAAGTTGTTCCTATTCAACCTATAATACAAACTAAGGTTAATAAAATAATGCAGACTCCAGATGGAGAGATGGTACTATTCAATTTAAATCAAAATCTCAAAATATGTTAAAATTTTCTAGATTTATTTCTAAATCTGATAGATCTTCTTTTTCTTTTTTAGATCCAATTGATTATATAGTTAAAATCCCTAATATGTCTGGAGCTTCTGCATCTCAGATAAGAGAACCTATTCCTGAAACTAGAAAGGATAATAATTTAGAAACTAGGTTTGATAAATTAAAAACCTCTTCTTCTAATATTGTTCATGGTATTCCTTTAAAAGATAATAACAAGGATAGTTCAATTGAACCAACTGAATCCGAAATGAATTTTTTTGTGAGAAATACTCGCATTTGATTTTGGTTTTAATGATTAAAAACAAATATGATTTTAGCCTTGGTTCATTTGATAGAAAACTTATACACACTGAGTTTAATAAAGATAGATGGGAATTGTTTAGAAAATGGTTCTTTGAAAATTTCTCAAAAGAACAACAATCTCATTTTCAAAAAGAATTTTATAAATTTGTTACTGAAAAGGATCAACTTGTTCCTTTTGTATCATGGTTTATGGTTACTTATATTGAACCTTATATTTTAGTTTTAGAAAGAACTTATATTTTTGAAGATGGTAAAAAACAAAAATCTATATTTCCTCCTCAAGACCCTTTTAATATAGAAGGGAATAATAGTTTTATTTTTCCACATTTCATAAAATGTTAGGTAGTGATTATGCTGTTGTTACTGTTTGTAATATGAACGTTCTAATTAGACAACAAAATTATACTAATTTATATTTAAATGTCCTTGGTGAAAGTTTATTCCAACTTGATCAAAGGCTTACTAATATAATAAATAACATCAATAAACTTAATAAGTTTATGGGTGATTAGGGAGTAAAAATTGATAAAACTTTTATCTCATTAACCAAATTTAATAGATATGCCTAGTATTCAACCTCCTCCTGAAATTGATAATGTTAAACTAAGAAATATTTCTGAATTGAAAAAAATTAAAACTAAAAAATTTGCGGAATTTAGGATTTCAACCCTTCTAATAATAACTTAGATGAGGAATCCTATAAAAGAGAGGTTAATGAGGAAGTTAATAAACTTCAAAAATATACTGATGACCTACTATGAGGACTTATTAGTATCCACGTCCTACACCCCCAAGATGTTCTTCATGAATATTAGGATTTAATTCTTAGTAATTCTTATTCTAGAAAAAATATTTATGAGTGAAATTTGGATGGATTTACTGAACGACATATTTATAATTTGGTGCATCGTATGTTGATGTATAGTACAATTTGTAAAAACAATGGTAATTCTGATAAAACTATTGCCAAAATGATAATTGCTGGTTTTACTGGTCAATTAAAAAGTTGGTGGGATAATTATCTTACCCTTGAAAATAAAGAAAAAATTCGTAATATGGTTAAACAAGAACATGAAAGAACTAGTGGTGGTTCTGAAAATGTTGTTTATACACTCATTGTCACTATTATAGAACACTTTACTGGAAAGTGGACTAATAATTTTGAACACATTAGAACTTTATTAAATGGTTTAAAGTGTCAGAGTCTTACTTCATTCAAGTGGTATAAGCACACTTTTCTCTCTAGAGTTATGAAACTCTCTGAGTCTAATAGTGCTCATTGAAAATCAAAATTTGTTGATGGTTTACCTTCTCTATTTGTTGAAAGAGTTAGGAAAAACCTTAAGCAAAATGACACTAACATTGACTATAATAAATTTACTTATGGCAAGATAACTGGAACTTGCATTCAGGAAGATTTGGCTTTATGTAATGAAATAAAATTAAACCAAAAAATTAAGTGTAATAATAATTAGGTCATTTCTGTGGTCAATTTGGTATGAAAAATCCTAAACCACTTAATAATAATAAAATTCAACATGATAAAAATAAACCTTATAGAAAGCAAAAACTTAAGAAAAAATCTCATAAACAAAAAAGAGAAAAAGATAAGAAAAAAAGAAAGTCTCACAAAAAACTTTATAAAAAATTTAAAAAATATGGTGCATGCTATCAATGTGGTAAAGTGGGTCATTCTGTTGATAAATGTAAAATAAAAAATAAGATTAATAATCTGGATATTCATGATAGTTTTTAAGAAACTCTTTATAAACTAATGCTTAAGTCTTCTAATGAAGAAAATACAGGTTATACCTTTTCTTCTAATATTAATTCTTTAAATGAATGCATTGATAGTTAAAAATCTGAATGCGATCCTTACAAGGAAGGTAAATTTTGTGTTAATTATAAAATTGATGGTAGTGATCTAATAATGAAGGTTTATATAATATTATTTCACAATTTTCTGAATTAAATGTGATTGATAATAACAATACTTTGGAATTTCTTAAATTAATTAAAGACCCAATATTAAGGTCTAAAATAATTGATCAAATTGAAAACACCCCTTCTTCTTCAAAACCTATTAAAGATTTTGTTTATAATATTCCCAATAATAAAGATAATGAACCTTATTCAATGGCTGAAGTTTATAAAATGTTAGAAAATAGGAATAAAAATAGCAATCCTACTACTATTAATGATTTAAACGAGGAAGTTGATAACTTAAAAAGAGAAGTTGCTGAAATAAAAAGAAATAACATGTTTCTTGAAGATATGATGAGAAAATTAGAAATTTTTCAAGGTAAACAAATTATGCCTAAAATTGATAAATTTTTTGAAAACTTTCCTTATAATTTACAAGGTGATGATTTTCTTTCTAAATTAGAAATGGTTACTTCACAAAAATAGCTGGTTAAGATTAATCTTTTGATTGATAATAAGTTCTCAAAAGAATTAATTACTTTAATTGATAGTAGTGCTGATCTTAATTGTATTCAAGAAGGCTTAATACCTACTAGGTATTTTGAAAATACTTCTCATATTCTTCGGTCTTCTAATGGCAGAAAACTTGATATAAGTTATAAATTGTCAAAAGCTTTTACATATAAAGATAAAAATTGTATTCCTAAAAGTTTTTTACTGGTAAAAAGTATTTCTAACCAAATCATACTTGGTATACCTTTCTTAAAGAAAATATTTCCTTTAAAAATGGTTGATCAAAAGGGTTTTATAGGAACCTGTAATAGTAACAATTTACATTTTCAATTCATAATAGAACCTTTTTCTAGAATACTTAATCAAATTGAAGATTTGCTTAAAGCAAAACTACTCATATGAATTCCTTAAAACAAAAAATTGTTAGTCTTAATATTGAGGATCAGTTGAAAAATCCCAAGTTACAAGAAAAAATTTCTTTTCTTGAAAATCAATTTTATTTATCTATGTGCAATGAACACCCTAATGCTTTTTGGAATAGGAAAAAGCATATTATTGATCTTCCTTATGAAGATAATTTTCATGAAAATATTCCCACAAAAGCTAGACCTTGCCAGATGAATTCTGAATATCTGGAGTATTACAAAAAGGAAATTGAATCCTTATTGCAAAAGGGTTTAATTAGGCCAATCGAGTCTCCTTGGTCGTACACAGCTTTTTATGTTAATAAACATAATGAGCAAAAACGTGGTGCCCCTAGATTGGTTATTAATTATAAACCTCTTAATAAAATTTTAAAATGGATAAAATATCCCATTCCTAATAAAAAGAATTTACTTGACAGATTATTTAATGCTAATATCATTTCTAAATTTGATTTAAATCTAGTTTTTGGCAAATACAGGTTGCTGAAAAGGATAAGTTTAAAACTGCTTTTAACGTTCCTTTTAGCCAATATGAATGGAATGTGATGCCTTTTGGTTAGAAGAATGCTCCTTTAGAATTTCAAAAAATTATGAATGATATTTTTAATCTCTATAGTAACTTTATAATTATGTATATTGATGATATTTTAGTTTTTTCTAATACAATTGAAAATCATTTTAAACGTCTTTATATGTTTAAACAAGCTATTATTAATAGTGGTCTTGTTATTTCTAAATCTAAAATTATTTTATTCCAAACTAAAATTAAGTTTCTTGGTCATTATATTGAAAAGGAAAAATAATTCCTATTAATAGAAGTATTGAATTTGCTACTAAATTTTCTAATAAAATAACTGATAAAACTCAATTACAAAAGTTTTTAGGAAGTTTGAATTATATTTCTCCTTATTATAAAAATCTTCCTCAAGATACTGCTATATTATACGATAGGTTAAAAAAGGCCCCTAAGCCTTGGACTGATAGTCATACATAAGTCATTCTTAAAATTAAAGAAAGGGTTAAACAATTAGCTTGTCTTATGTTTTCTAATCCTAATTGGGAGAAAATAATTGAAACAGATGCTTCTAATATTGGATATGGCAGAATCCTTAAACAAATTAACCCAAATAATAAATAAGAAATTCTTGTTAGATTTTGTCCTAGTAAATGGAATAATAGCCAAAAAAATTATGCTACTATAGCTAAAGAAAATTTTTTGTTGTCAAATTTGTTCTTAAATTTTAAGATGATTCATATAACTAGTTTTTTATAATTAAAATTGATTGCCAGGCAGCCCAATTTATGTTTAATAAAGATTTTAAACATAATATTTCATAACAAATGTTTTTAAGGTGGCAAGCTTGTTCAGCCCCTTTCGATTTTAAAATTATTTATAAAAATAGAATTGACAATAGTCTTCCTGATTTTCTTACTCATGAGTTTTTGCAAGAATGATACCTCATAATAAAAGAGGCGGTTTGAAACCCTTCTCTAATAGAGGAGGAAGAAACGCAGGAGTACCCAAACCACCAATACAACGTGGTAAACAGAAGCTAATAACTTCACATGTCTCTCAGGCATCATATGCCTCTTCCAACCCGATCTACAAAGATCCTCTTTTGGCAAAATTTCTGCAGTTCAAGAAAAACAAGGAGAATTCTTATAAAACTCCTGTTGGAAGTCAACTAGAAGAATCTAATAGATCTTCTGCTACCAGGCAGTCACAAAAGCCAGAAGGATCTAATAGACCTGCTTTCATTGATGTTACCCCCAATATCGCCTCTCTAGTTGATGAGGATTCTCTCACAACTTTTGAACAGAAGGAATTTAAGGATTTAATAATGATCCTTGATCATAAAGATCTTAAATGGCGGGATGATCCTTGGATAATAGTCCAGCGTTATCTTGATATAGCATTATATGTTGCAGGGTCTTATAAACCCAGGTCGTATTTTGAAAATATGTTAATAACTACTGGATCTTGTGAGATCTCTCATTTTTTTCCGAGCTCACATGATAAATCTATTTTCAATTTTAGTAAAATTATAATTAAAAAAATTATCTCTATTGAAGAATGGGGAATATCCTCATTAAAAGACAAGGAATTTTTTATTAGAGATAGTTGAATAACTTATAAATTTAATTTCTGGGATTATATTCAAGCTTTCCAAAATATTTTCTTATATGAAAATCCCAAGAAAATGCATACTTGGTTTATAAAAGTTTGTCTTGAAGTTTTTAAAAATTAGATTCCAAATTGGTTTTTTAATAGGTGGAAATCATATGGTCCAAGTCATCATATTCTCTTGGACCAATTCTGTCAGGCTTTTAACCAAGGGTCAATTATTCTCCTAAGCTAATTGAGGCCGAAGTTGAGAATCAAATGGTTCATAATAAAATTGCTATATTCTTCTTTATGGAATTCTCAATTCCTTAGATTTGGAAGTGGGTCCCTAAAGTTGGAGTTACTGAGGATAATATCCCTTGTTTATATCGTTCCTTCTTTATTAAATGGTGGAACAAAATGCTCCAAGTGGAAAAAGAAAAAGGCCAAATGGAAGGACAAGAATCATTAGATAATATTCTTAAGGGCACTCAATTTATAAAGAAACAATTGAGAAGGATAAGAAGAAATAAGCTTCATCAATTTTGGGAAAAGCTTCTGAAAAAATCAAAATGTGCAGGGAAAAATTATGTAAGGCAGACCTATTAAAAGAGGTTCCTAATATGGTCCAAGAAGAACTTAAAGATCAATTTGTTGAAGATGAGGAAGATTATGAATCTTCTAGTGAAACAGGTGATACAATTTCCATGGCCACTTCTTCCAACTCAAGAACTGGGGAAAACCAATTTGATTGTCTGGTAGGAGAATTTCAAGATCCAGAGGATAATATTCCCTCTTCACAGGATATTGATAAAATCCTGGCATCTCTTAGACAAGGAGTTGATAATTAGGCCTACAATAATATAATATGACAAAAATAGTAATATTGTTTACACCTTTTTACTGTTCTTACACCTTTTTATTGTTCGAAATCGAAATATTTGAAATCCGCATAATATTTTGCTTTTTACTATTCGGATTCAAAATATTTGAAATCCGCATAGTATTTCTTCCTTTATTTATAGGTCAGGTTTTCATTTGTGAGGCAGGATTTTGGTAGAAGTTTTTGGAGTAGGCCATTTATTTTCTTACATTTTTGCACAGATTTCTATAATCATCCCCTTTTGTACATTTCTCAGGTTTTTATAATACGAAGGCTAATTAAAGCTTATATACCTTTGGTGTTCCTTTAAAGGTTAGTATTATTTTTCTTTCCTATATTACTATGGTCACCTTAGTATAGGACTATGCTGAAGGTTTTAGATCTTTTAATAAGTTATCCGACACGTTCTGAGGCTTAACAGTACTCCATGTATGTTTGATTCTGAATTACCCCTTATTTGCCCTTGTTAGCCAGATTTGCATTTGTGGGCTTTTGGGTATTAAATCAAATTTATATGGTGGGCTAGTTAAATTCAAATAAATGATATCCTATTTTCTGACTATATGTCGGAGTTTCGTGAACTCATTTGAGATCTAATCCCTCCTTCATAAGATCGTACCCCCCTCTTTGGCATCGGAGCCATGGTAGATAGGTTATATTTTACCTATTGTTTGTTTAACACATCTTCTAAAAATAAATTTTTTAAAAGGAAAATCTTCTGTTAAAAATAGTTGTATGGAAGAAATAAATCTTCCAGTTAATATTGATCTTCTTAATAAATGGACTATACCTAAAGTAGATCCAAAATTAATTTACCAGTTAGGTACTTTTGAAAAAATTGGCTTAAAATAGGTTATTAAAACAACTGGGGAGTCTATTCATCTTGATAAAGATGATATTTCTTTACAATTATTGCATAAATCTGATATTGATAGTTATAGATCTAATTATAGATTTCTGCATATTGGTTTAATTCAAATTACTTTTAAACTGCTTACTCTTGATAACTTACATGATAGTTTTGTTGTAATCTTACAGGATGCTCGAAATTTAAATTGGAAGCAATCAATTATGGGTATTATACAATCCAGTTTGGCTCATGGCCTAGTTTATTTTGATATTTATCCTAATTTACAGTTATGTTTAACCGACGTTAATATTTTACATACTTTAACATTAAATGTTAAATTACATGGTTATAATTATATGCCTAATACTAAAACAATATGTATTTGTTATCGTAGTTATTATAAACCACTTTATACACTAAACTCTATGTGCAAAATGATTAATAAACATAATAATGAAACTATCTTAATAGAAACAAATTTTTGTAAGTCTCATATCACTACTAGGAGACCTATTAAATGGGATGAAGTCAAATTTCCTGATAATTGGAAAATGGAAAAAGTTTTTCCTATTCAACCTGTAATACAAACTGAGGTTAATAAAATAATCCAAACTCCAAATGGAGAGATGTTACTATTCAATTTAAATCAAAACCTCAAAATATGTTAAAATTTTCTAGATCTATTTCTAGATCAGATAGATCTTCTTTTTCTTTTTTAGATTCGATTGATTATACAATTGAAAGCCCTAATATGTCTAGAGCTTCTACATCTCAAATAAGAGAACCTATTCCTAAAACTAGAAAAGATAATAATTTAGAAACTAGGTTTGATAAATTAAAAATCTCTTCTTCTAATATTGTTCATGGTATTCCTTTAGAAGATAATAATAGTGATAGTTCAATTGAACCAACTAAATCCGAAATGATAGATATAATTATATGTGAAATATAAAATATAATTAATATATACATAATAATTTATTTAAATAATTAAATTAATTGATTAATAAGTTAATTATTTACTTTGACTCATTATTTAATTAATATATTATTTAATAAATAAATTACTTAGTAACAATTAAAAAATTACTTAATTTTAATTCATTTTTACAAAAATTATTTTAATTGTATTAATATTAATTTATTAAACTTAATAGAATATTAAATAAATATGACACTGTAATTACTTTTTTATAATAATTTGAAATAAATGTGAATATTAATATTTAATGAAGATTAGTTTTTTTGAATAATTTATTTTTATATCAAAGTAAAGCATATGAAATTATTTATTAAATGAATAAATATAATATTTAATTAATATGTTAAATATTAGATATAACTAATATATTATTTAATTAATTTAATATGTTATTTAGTATAAAGTATTTGTTAAATTTAATTAATTTTCTCAAACTATTAATTTAATTAAATTTGTAAACATAAGTTTTAGATTTTTTTAAGTATCAAAATTTTAATATTTTTATATATTTAAACATATTCGTGTGTATCCATATGTACATATAAGTAAAGTGAGGGTGATAAATAAATGAATGATGTAAAAGATTGAGCGAGAAAATAAAGGGGTAGGTGTACTTTTTATGGTGTAGGATTTTTTTGGGTGAATTATGAGGGATTTTTTGGGTACGAAATTGTAGAATTTTAAGAAAAATAATGGGGAATGTGAACGCATTTTAAAATTTTTTTGAGAATTGAAAAATATTTCCCCAAAATGTAGGATAACAGGACTTATTGCCCCAATCCAAGTAGCATGGGGTATGCTTACTAGGTCCAATTCTTCCTTTAATTTTGGTGGGTGGTGAAACTTCAATCTAGTGCATTTATTGACATTTTCTCTCTTAAGCACGAATTCTTAGGGCCTTTAGCTTCTTTCCAAAGTAGAAACCATTTTCTTTAGAATCAGTGAAATGAATTCGGCCCATGGTTTTGATTCAAGAAATTGATTGGCCCACCGAGTATAACAAGAAAACGAAAAACATACTTGCTGCTCAAAAATGAAGCATTGCAAAGAATAATGACTGAGAATGAAGTGATAAATGAAGTTTTTTGGTTTATGTTTAATTATTTCAAATGTAGTAGTACCTTGAAAAGATTTATAGTTCTACGAACTGAAGCATCTTTTGACATAATATAGAATAGAGTGGAGTGGAGTAGCACGATGCAGCATATTTCTTTCATTTTATTTCTTCTATTGGCTTTTAACGAGCTAAAATCGTCCCCACAAATTGAAAGGGTATGTAGCTGAAATTGCAGAGGAAATAATGTCCATTTTCATGCCTCATTTTTATATTTTTTTTTACCCATTTTAATTCAACATTATTTTTATTTTGATTATCTAGATACATTCTCTAATAATCCATAGATACTCTCCTCTTCTTTTTATTTTATTATTTTTATCTTTTTTCACCTGCAATATACTAAATCTAACATAAATATTTTTTTTAATAATTTATTTAAATATAAACTCATTTTTAATTTATTTTCACTAATTAATTTTTTAAATTCTAAGAGGAATGAAAATGAAAATAAAATCGAACGGAAGCGTTCTACAGCATTGAAAGACAGTGCATGGGCCCTGATTCACTGAGTGGCATTCCAGAATATCTGTTTCCTTGTACATCTCCATGACTGGGTCTTCGATGATGTCTCAATAGCGGTAAAAGATTGGGATTTGAGTTTGCAATACTTATCTCAATTCTTTCTGTCCTTTTTCCATTTAGAAAAATTTTATAAGGACATGCTTCTTTTGTTTGATGAAACAGCATAAAAGTCACATTCTACCTCATCCCATTTTTATTTTTTATTTTGTAGGATTGAAACCCTCTAAAATCATGTCAGTCCGCAATTGTACGGATGATTTAAGTGATGTGTCATCTCACTTCAAAGATGGAATGGTTCTATCATATTTTTGACGCCGTAACTTTAAATAATTTTTTATTGCAGGGCCAATCAAAAAAATTAAAAATATATTTATATTAAAATAATTAAAAGAAAAACTGATATATAATTTGTGTTAAGATGTTGTATTGGAATGGAGAAATGATAATTTCTTTATGCTAAATAAAAAAAGAAGAAGAAATAGTTAGATGTTGTATTGACATGGAAAAAAATTAATTTTTTAAATTAAATAGAAAAATATTTTAATCAAAGTATTTTAATTTTTTATAATTTATCCAAATTTTATAATTTATATTTATGTAAACATTCTCAATATAATAATTCAATTTTATTATTCATATTATCCCACAAAATAAACATCCAATCAAAAATATTCTAAACTTATTTTTCATCTCCATTCCATTTTATTATCCTACATTCCATATCACAAAGTAAACAACCCTAAAATTCCTTACAATCAAAGCCCTAAACCTCCTAATAATTGCACCATCCCTTGTACCTCTCTCTATCAACTTATCCAAAATATTTAAAAAAACATGTATTTACGTCCTGTCATATTTGATTTAAGTCCCATGTCCATACTTGACAAGAAATTACAGAAAAATAACCCGAAGTTCACCAAAAACTTAGATTAACATATAAACATCCCCACACTTGATCACCTATAGTTGACTGACCAATTCACACCCATTTTCAACACCAATACACAATCCAAAACTAAAAGCTCCCATGTCCCATCTTTTCAAATGCCTTAAATTCTTCTCACCTAACATGGTGAATTCTGAGCTCCAATCCAGAAAACAAAAGCCATAATCCAATTCAATGGGTACTGCCAAAGCCATAACAAGCTATCTTTTCTTGATCTTCTTTTGCTGCATATTCTTGAATTTTCTCTTTACAGCAGTTTCAGCCTCGGAACTCTGTTCCAGCTCCTTCTGCCGCCGCACCGAACCCATAATCCGCTTCCCATTTCGCCTCCAAGGCCTCCAACCGAGCTCCTGCGGCTACCCGGGATTCGACGTTTTCTGCGACGCATTTAATCAAACACTTATCAATCTCCCAAACTCCGGCCACTTCACAGTCCAGGGCATAGACTACGCCGCCCAAAACATATGGCTTAACGACCCAGAAAACTGCCTCCCCAGGCGCCTCCTCGAGCTGAACCTTACCGGGTCGCCGTTTAATGGGCTCTTCTTCCAAAATTTCACGCTTTTTAATTGCACGTTCGATTACAGGAGCTACAAGTTCGATCCCATAAGCTGTTTGAGTGGGGAGAATTACACAGTTTTGGCTTCTTCTTCATACAGGTCTGTCAGATTCTTGGAGTCTAAGTGTAGCTGGATGGCGACGGTGGCGGTGCCGGTTCAGTGGGAGTTTTATGAGCCCGTGATGACGTCGAATCTCAGCGATGATATCCGGCTCACGTGGGCTTCGCCGCGCTGCCGGCGGTGCGAGTCCCGAGGTGGGCAGTGTGGGTTCAGGAGTTTAAATAGCACTGCCACAGAGTGCAGAAATGTTCCTCGCCGTGGTATGTCGTTTTTTTAATAATTTATCAGTAAGAACTAATATTTATTGAACATCTTGAATTCTCTATTTTAACTTTCTTTACTTTATAAAGATATGTTAATTTCATGTTATATACAAAAAATCAAATAAAAGGTAAAACATCAAATTTCAATTTGAATCATTGCTGGAGAAGTTAAAAAAGCGAACGTGGCGTAACTTACATATTGAATTTTGAATTTTGGTAAAACAATATAAATGTTTCATATAATTCAAAGCGGTAAAATAATTTTACTCACTAAATTAATTTCATACTAAATAGAGAAAGGAAAAGGACTGAATTAATAGATAGAAGTGTAAATGGATCAAATAAAATATTTTCATGTTCATATCTATTTAATTTTTAAATATTTAGATACAAATATAAATTTGACGGATATTAAAAAATATATTCAAATTCGTATCTATCGAATATTGATCGAATTTGAATATATTCGTATTCGATTATAATTATTTAAATTTATTCATATTTTATTAAATTTACCATATTCAAATTATTTTTTTATATTCATATTCGATGATAATTATATAAATATCTATTTACAAATATCTAAATAAGTAAATTTATAAACTTATAATAAATACATATTTTAATTAATAGAAGAAATTATATAATTTCATTAAAAAGAAAGTAATCAAACAAATAGTATAATTTGTAATTAATAATTGATTATTAATACTTATTATTAATAATAATGATATGAGATAGCCCAGTAGGCCCAACAGGTCCAACATCAAATGAGACAGCCCACGAGGCCCAACGATAATATTTGTTTGATCAATCGGTATCGACTTCACTTGGTACGGTCCACGATCGTATCGACCTTAGAACTACTCCAGAAGTTCGAGCATTCGAGTCTAATCAACATAAATCGACCTCCGGCGTTCAATCGAATCCCCGCCGGGCATATTGATCTGAAAGGTCGAGCCCCTCCGCACCAATGACACATGGCAGCCGGTGCAATCACTGTCAACAACTCTGACAATCATGCCAACAACTTTGGCAGAAATGTGCCTCTGTTGGAACGATTTGCCCGAGAAAGGAGGAGATTTAGCCACCTGACACAGTATAGTGATCTGGATATGGAATGACTTCCAACTCCCTAGTATGGAAAAAAATTAATACACCCGACAAGGGTACTTGAGTAAAATCACACTCACAGAAAGCTATAAATACTTCAGGTCCAACCACGCTCAAGATAATACCACTTACGCTATACACTTTACATTCTCTATATTCTGCTCGATTTTCCTCTTGACCAGAACTAACTTGAGTTTCGGAGTGCCTTGCCCACAGCTAGTTTAACGTGTGTTATGGTTGCAGATCTCAAGCCCAGAACTAAATACAATTCTCATTTTCTCTACACGCAGCTTTCTGCAACATGATTTGGCGTCATCTGTGAGAACTTTGAGATTGCAGTGAAAAAATAGTGAACACACGCAGAGTAACATTTAGAAGGGAGGAGAACTGGAGGTCCATTTCTCCGCCTCTCCCTAACCCCCAGCAAGACACGATCGCTTCGGGCACCAGTGCCCCCCAAGAATAGCTAGTGACGCTCACCATGCCCCAATTAATGCAATTGATCAGTAAACAGATCTCCGCTTAGATATCGGCTCAGTTATTTGCTGTCCTGAACAGGCACACCTCAATACCCGCCTCCGTCGCCAATGCAGCTTCGCAGCCACCCCATCAAAAAATAGGCCCCAGGAGAACAGCCCCTCTCGCCATGAGATCAGGTAGCCACTTGTCTGGCGTAAAGTCAGTCCCAGACGCCCATCGGTTGAGAGAAGGTGGTGGACTCGGAGGATCATGCCAGACCTAATCGAGCCATGCAGTGCAATAGGGTCGAACGCTCAAGGTGTAACTACCATGAAGATCAAGGAGAATCTGTAGATTTGGCGCATCGGCCCAGTCAAGCCCCGCAGCGCGAGAGAGCTGAGCGTCTCAGGTTGGGTTTTGATCAAAACGCCACCTAGGCGGATCGGGATGAGTGGGAGGAAGTATCCCATCAAGTCCAGCAGTTGAACAGACGTCTTGATGAGATCTCAAGAAGAAATACTGACAGGACCCCAAACCTGAATGCTCCTCAAAGGTCTCGTCGAGAGAGATGATCCCCATTCGTGCAGGTGATCATCGGCGAGCGCATCATCGTAGACACCAAAGTCTCAACCGATCTCCCGAGGTATGATGGCTCCACCAACCCCAACGAGCATCTCATGCAGTTTGAGAGCATGATGTAGCTACATGGTCACAATGAATTCATTCATGCCAAAATGCTGGTGACCACCTTTCAAAGCATCGCACTAGATCGATTCGTGAAGCTGAAACTATCAACGATTTGCTCCTATGACTAGCTGTGCGATAAATTTTTGCACCAGTTTGCCAGCAAGAGGAAGGCCAAGTTCCCCCATACCTACCTCCGTACCGTCAAGTAGAATGAGGGGGAATCTCTCTGAGACTTCTTCACCAAATCTAATACGGAGGTCCTGAAGATTGATAATCCTAGGATTGAATTCTTAATCGACGTGTTATTCCTAGGGCTCAGGCATAAAGAGTGCACCAATGCTCTAGTGCGGGAAAGGTCCGGGTCGATAGAGGAGCTGCTCGACCTGACAGAAAGATACATAACCCAGAAGGAGATGAACATGTTCAAGTTCAGATCCTCTGACATTGAGAAAAAAAAAGAAGGAGAGAGACGACCAAAAACACAGAGAGCAAGGTCGGTCTCCAATTAAACGCTTCCATGACTATATACCGTTGAACACTCCGAGGAAAGAGGTCTTATATGCTATCCAGCATGATAACCTCTTCAAAAGGCCCAGAAAGTTGACGGAGACTGAAGCCATAAAAAAATCAAAGAAAAATTGCCGCTTCTACAAACAGAAGGGGCATGACATTGATGAGTGCTTCAATCTCTAAGATGAGATCGAGAGGTTGATCATGCAGGGTCGCCTCAAGAAATACATAGCCATGAAAGCCTAATTTGAAAGAGGCAAAACTGACCGAACGCCCCGTAGAGAAAGGTCGGTTAGCCCTAGGAGAGAGAATAAGGAAAAAAAGCCCGCCCAGGCACCCATCAGAGGTGTAATTAACATGATTGTAAGATGTCCCACTGGGGGGGACTCTAAGTCCGCTCGAAGGCAGACACAAAGAAGGCTCGAGTCCAATAAAACCTCACCTGTGGAGACAACGTTCCACTTCTCTACGAGTGCAAAGCCTATTTCATTTACTGATGCTGATCTGGCCCATCTTGAGGGCAAAAATGTTGATCACAAGATAGATTGCCCAATGGTCGTGTCCGTGGAGATAGCGAACTTTGAGGTGCGCAAGGTTTTGGACGACAACGCCAGCTCAACGAATGTCACTGAAAAGAATTAACTTGGGCAAGTTGAAATTCCAGCTTATGCGCACACTGTTCGTCGGATTTGGGGGATCGGAGATCATACCAGAGGGGTTGATCGACTTGACCACATCTTTTGGGGAGGCTCCTCGAAGGAGAACATTAATGATAAATTACTTTGTGGTCGACGCCCCATTTGCCTATAATATCATCATTGGCCGACCCATCCTCAATGACTTCCATGTTATCGTGTCTACTTATCATTTGAAAGTAAAGTTTTCAACTTTAGCCGGCACAGGTGAACTATTATGCAATCTAAAGGAGGCATGGAGATGCTACAATATTTCGATCTAGCCATCCGAGCAGAAGACTTGACCACAGCTGAACACTTCGGGGGACGCCTCTGTAACGGAACCTGAAGAGTCCCAGGTCAGCAAAAAGAAAAAATTGGAGGACACCAGGGTGGAGCCTGTCGGGGAATTCATGACTATTGAGCTCGAAGAGGGCAACCCTGAAAAAACAACCCGTATTGGGACAAACTTAGTGCCCCACTTGGAGTGTCTCATGATCGACTTCTTGAGGAGAAAGGTCAACGTCTTTGCGTGGAAGGCACCCGACTTGCAAGGATCGTCCCTAATGTCATTATGCACTGCCTCAACACTAACCCTTCATACAAGCCGATTAGGCAAAAGACAAGGATGTTCAACGCTGAGAGGACGCAGATCATCGAGGAGGAGGTTAGAAAACTCTTAGATGCATGGTATATTATAGAAATTATGTACCCCTATTGGCTTTGTAATGTTGTTTTAATCCCAAAAACTGAGGGACAGTGGTGGATATGTAATGACTTTACTGATTTGAATAAAGTATGCTCTAAAGATCCTTACCCCCTACCTCGGATAGATTTACTAGTCAATTTTACTGCTGGATGTGAATTGTTGAGTATAATGGATGCATTCCAAGGCTATCATCAAATATTTATGGCACTCGAGGATAGGGATAAAACATCTTTTGTTGTTCCTAACGATGTCTATTGTTTTCTTGTCATGCCGTTCGATTTGAAAAATGCCAGGGCAACTTATCAGCAATTAGTAAACTTCATGTTCAAAGATAGGATCAGAAACTCAATGGAAGTCTACATTGATGACATGATAGTCAAGACAGAAAAATCCCAAGACCACTTACTCTACCTCAATCATACTTTTGAGATATTGAGGGCGTTTGTATTGAAGCTGAACTCGAACAAATACACTTTTGAGATTCAATGAGGGAAATTCTTGGGCTACATGGTTAGTCAGAGAGGCATTGAAATCAATCCGCAAAAAATTCAGGCAGTCTTAAATATCACCCCTTCAAGAACGATTTGGGAAGTTCAGAGGATGGTCGGGAGAATCGTGGCTTTGGGGAGATTCATTGCAAGGCTAGCCGATAAGAGCTCACCCTTTTTCAAAATCCTCAGAAATGCTAGAAAGACTAGATTTTGGTGGACAGAGCAGTTTGATCAGGCACTGATTGAATTGAAATAATATTTGACCTCACCATCGATGTTGGCAAAATTTGAGCTGGGAAAAGTGCTTCAGATGTACTTAGCGGTCTCGAAAGCATCAATCAGTTCAGTACTGGTATTAACTCAGGATGGCAATCATCGACCGATCTACTATTGCAGTAAATCTCTCCAAGGACCAAAGCATAATTATCTGGAGATTGAAAAGTTTACATTAGCCTTAGTGACCGCTGCTCGAAAGCTGAGACCGTACTTTCTGTCTCACTCTATCATAGTGCTAACAAACCAGCCATTGAGGCAAGTGTTGGCCAAGCCTGATACATCAAGCAGATTGACCAAGTGGGCGATCGAGCTCGAAAGTTCGACATTAGGTTTTAACCTCGAACGGCTATCAAAGCTCAGGTACTTGCTAACTTCATTGTAAAGCGGATCGATTTACCCGACCAGGGTATCGCGGCCCCTCTTGTTTGGACTCTGCAAGTCAACGGATCATCGACCACATTCGGGGGATGAATCGGGGTTGCTCTTCGCTCCCCAGATGCAAAGGAATATGATTTTGCAATCAAATTAGACTATACAGTCACAAACAACGAGGCTCAGTATGAGGCCCTATTAGCAAGAATGAGAATGGCACTGGAGCGTAGGGTCGAACACTTGGTTACGTTTATGGACTCCCAGTTAGTGGCTGAATAGGTTAGAGGAAATTTTAAAGCCAAAGAGCATTCAATGGCCGGGTACTTAGCGGAGGTAAAGAGGTTGTAGCAATTTTTCAAAAAATTTACTCTTAGCCAGGTTCCTCGATCTGAGAATGAACGAGCAGATGCCTTTTCTAAGTTTGCCAGCTCAATTAGAGGAACGAGAGACAAGAAGATCACATTTCTGGTCTTAGACAGGTCGTCGATGACACTAACAAATAAAAATCTTATAACAGCAATCGACGAGGCACCTGTTTCTTGACAGACTCCATTAAAATTATATTTCAACCAAGTTATTATCCCCGACGACAAGAAGGAGGCTAAGTGCCTACGCGGTCAAGCTTTCAAATTCGCTCTCGACGAGCATGGTTAATTGTACAAAAGGTCCTTTGATAGACCCCCCTTGAGGTGCTTGGATTTAGATCAAGCGTCTGAAGTGTTGCAAGATATTTCATGCGGGCATGTGTGGAAACCATTCCGGATTATTGAAAGATTCAGTGGATTTCGCACGCAAGTGTGCATCTTACCAGGTCTATTCCAACTTGATGCACCAGCCAACCGCACCAATGGTTAATGTTGAGATTTCCTGACCGTTCGATCAGTGGGGAATCGACATCGTGGGCTCTTTGCCAAGATCAATGGGGCAGCAAAAGTTCATAATCTTAGCAGTTGAATATTTCACTAAATGGGTTGAAGTTGAGGCCGTTCCTAAGATAACCGACGTTTATCATTTGCCGTTTTGGGCTATCCAAGATACTCATTTCAGATAACGGCACTCAATTTTAGAGTAAGAGTATACGAGGTTGGTGCAAAGCTTTGGGGATCGCACAATATTTCACATCAGTAGGCAATCATCAATCAAATGGGCAAACTGAAGTAACCAATCGGACTGTCCTCGAACAATTAAAAGCCAGAATCCAAGACATAGGGGCAAACTAGGCAGACGATTTGCCCGGCATACTATGGGCTTACAGGACTACTCCCCAAATAGCCACTGATCACATACCTTACAGCTTGGTGTATAGGTCGAAGGCAATTGTACCTTTAGAATTGATCCAGCATACTGCTCAGGTCATCCACTACCACCCGCTGAGAAACACGTCAAAAAGAAAGTTGGACCTCGAAACAATCAACGAGCTTCAGCAAGAGGCCTATAATACTATACAACGCTACAGATCAAAGATGACCC
>JACGDI010005058.1:413710-435108 GCA_014898725.1 Jacaranda copaia
GATCCCTAGATATAGAAATAGTATTTTTTCCACTCTTGGCCATAAGAAGACGCAGGGGATATCAAAAACTTTCGTCGGGGTCGAGCAGTAAGATAATAGAAACTCGACTCCTCGTTACTGCCCGACTTTCGAGACATAGGGAGGTGAAATAAATTTAAAAAATTAGCAAAAAAAGCAAGATGGTTGAAGAGATGCATCAAAATAGCAAAACTATAAAGGGTTACGAAACAGTTGGGGAGGAGTTGGGTAATGCAAACCCTTAATCTTACAAGGAGGTCAACTATAGGCTGGGTGAGTAGGAACCTCATATCACACTTCAACCCCTCCTCAAACACAGTTATAAACCTCCGGGGAGGTCGATGCATTCTACCCCGGGCCCCCGGTGCTACCATCTCAAACTCATCGGGGATATGATTGCTGCTCTAATCCGCGCTAGATCGGCAATAGTTATTTTTGAGGCTATTTTCGTGTAGTAATCTAGGGTAAATAACTAACCCCTGCTAGCAGGCATATCAACAGGTCCAGCCTCCCCCTCCGACATTACCCTAACTTCATCGGAGCTGCTACTACTACTCAAACTAGTGCTTTCACTTGAAGAAGAACTAGACTCAGCAGTACTCTCAACCTCAGTATCCCCCCTACGGGCTATACTCTCAAACCTAGTGCTATCAGAATCTGATGTAGTAGACATGGCTCTACAATGTAAAGGCAGAAAAACATAAGTATAACAAGGACACTTACAGTGCAAGTTTCTCAAATGCAAAGCACAGAGCAGGAAACTCTTCAACAATGGCGATTCTATCAAATATTCAGGTTGCAAAAATGTGAATGAAGCCACTTATCCCCTTATTTATAGGTAATTGTGCACGGGAATCTTCATAATTGCCATCATGACTGCCTACCCCAGTACGCTTTGTATTCTGCACACTGATAACCCCATTAAATGCTTAGAAATTGTCTCAAACCCTGGTCGGTAGTTCAAAAACTCGAGTCGAAAGTTTAAAAATCCCGATCGAGCATAGTACCCGCTATGGTTGAATGTTAACTCCTTGCCGCTTCTCGTCGACAAGCTCGATCAGGATCGAGAGTTGGGGGCACTCATGATATGGGATAGCCCAATAGACCCCACATCAAACGAGACAGCCCACGAGGCCTAACAATAATATTTGTTTGGTCGATCAGTATTGACCTCACTTGGTAGGATCCACGGTCGACCCGTATCGACCTTAGAACTACTCTAGAAGTTTGAGCATTTGAGTCTGATCGACATGAATCAACCTCCGGTGTTCACTCGGATCCTCGCCGAGCATATTGATCTGACAAATCGAGCCCCTCTGCACTAATAACACGTGGCAGTCGGTACAACCGCTGCCAACAACTCTGACAACTCTACCAACAACTTTGGCAGAAACGTGCCTCTGTTGGAACGATTTACCCGAAAAAACAAGAGATTTAACCACCTGGTACAGTACAGTGATCTAGATATAGAATGACTCCCAATCCCCTGGCATGGGAAAAAACTAATACACCTGATAGGGGTACTTAGATAAAATCACATCCACAGAAAGTAATAAATACTTCAGGCCTAACCACACTCAAGGTAATGCTACTTACGCTATACACTTTACATTCTCTATATTCTGCTCGATTTTCCTCTCGACCAGAACTAAATTGAGCGTCGGAATGCCTTAGCCAGGGCACCTCGGCTAGTTTAACATATGTTGTGGTTGCAGATCTCAAGTCCAGAACTACATACAACTCTCATTTCCTCTACACGCAGCTTTCTGCAGCATCAAATAATAATAATGACATTTAAGTATATTAATTATAAAGGCAATCAACAATAATTGTGTTAATTAACTTTATTCTTCATTTTTTTTCTATATTTCAATAATTTTTTAAATTTATTTTTTTTTCTTCCTAATTCTTCAATTATAAATTATATATATACATATATGAATTATAAGATTTTTATTTAGAAATATAAATAATATATTATTTTATAAATATGCATTTGAATTAAATATGTGTTTACCATATCCGTATCTATTTATAATCAAATATCTACTAATTAATACAAATAATATCCGCTTTAAACGAATATGGATAAATTTTATATAAACGGATACGAATGCGAACGATAAACAAATTTTTGAATATCCATTTACAATTCTACTAATAGATGAGGAGGAATAAGATATAAATAAATTATGGATACTTAAATATATTATAGATATTCTCGAATTAGTAAAAAGAAATAATAGTAGAAAAGATAACAAAAGTCTTGTTGAGATGGCAGAGGATTCTAATGACCTTGAAAAAAATCGCATTGGTGGGATTTGGAGCCAGTGGGGGTGTAATGTTGACTCTTTGAAATCAATTTGCTCTTTTGATAATGATAGGGCCGACGGACCATTCCAGAAGAGTATTATTATCAAAGGTCAATGGCAAGTTGCAATGGACAATGATAAGATAAGAAGCCTTGGACTACGTCAAACATTGGAAATTCAATTAGTAGAAATAAATATTCTAAGGTCTTTTAACATATACAAATTTATGTGATTATTGAAATTTAGTTTTAAATTTTAAATTGAGAAGGGTTTGGAGTGCGATTATGATCTAAAAATAAAATACAAGATAGGATTGATAGGAACTGTTTAATGAAAATCCTTCAACATTTAAGATAGAAAGGATAAAAAATTAAAAAAATTAAGAGTAAAAGTATAAGAAGAGTAATGCGAAATAAATATTGATGCATGTTAAGGTAAGAATCTAATAGTATTTTTATAGCGGTATTAAGTTTTTTATATTTACGCACCTGCACCTAATGTTCGTTAGGGATCAAACTGCATATATCAAACTTTACACAGTGACTTATAGCAGTGTCATATAAATTAGACAGCTGATAGAGCATGTGGCTTAATTCCATCGGTCGTATGATTGGAATCTGATGGCAGAAATGGAGGTCCCCTAAAAAGTTGGTCAGATCTAATTCATTTTCTTTTATCCTTTAATTTTTTGAACTCATGTAGACTAAACTTGCAGAGGTACCAAGAAGCGCAAGATATGCCATAATTGTGGGTGCAGGTGTGCCAGCATTCCTCTGCCTGATGAGCTTTTTCTGTTTCCTCTGCCGCTGGTTGAAACGCCAAAGCCGGCGGCGCCACCCCACCATGGAGTTCTCCATGGTGGTGGCGCCGCAGCCCCCCACCACCGTCTCAGGCCTAGACGGTCCAACTATTGAGTCGTACCCAAAAACAATCCTAGGGGAGAGCCGCCGGCTGCCTAAACCCGGGCAGAGCATCTGTTCTATCTGTCTATCTGAATACGTGCCTAAAGAGGCCTTGAGAAGTTTGCCTGATTGTGAGCATTGCTTCCATGCAGAATGTATAGATGAATGGCTACGGCGAAATTCTTCATGCCCAATTTGCAGGAATTCTCCCAAGTCCTCTCCTCTTGCAGGGGGTTCTTAGTTCTTGCTTCTTTTGTTATCTTGTTAGCCACAATGTGGTAAAAAACAATAGAAGAACTATGGGCATCTTTTGTTATCATGTTAGCCACAATGTGGAGAAAAACAATAGAAGAACTATGGGATGTAAACACTTTTGATGTATTCCTCTTTATCCCCATCACTAGGAGCTCTCTTTGAGGGACAAAACAAATAGAAATGGTTCTCAAAACAACTAAGACGCAAATTTGAATTCTTTTTCTTTCATAACTGGTCAATAATACTGGATATTCAGTTGCATATTGATATGGAAGGAAAATTCGATAGTCAAGCCTAATATGCGTTCGAAGCCGGGCCACTTACAATTTAGGTAGTCCATTGGGTCAATAAAGCAATCTTCTCCATGCATTCAAGTTGGACTATTCGTTGCATTGCCACCTACTAGGGCGCAATCGAGTCGAGCCGAACTTGGAAAAAGAATTTTAAGTTTGAGCTCAAGACTAGAAATATATACTTTTTTATGTGAGCTATAAACAATAGTCTCGAACTCAAATTGGAACTTGAATTCGAAATAAAATAATAGTGATATTATATATATTTATCAATAAAAGAAAAAAATATTTAATTATATACCATTTAGCCAGCTCACGAGCCTTGAGTCTTGGCACATATGCTTGAGATCAACTCCAAATAAAAATCGAGCTTGATTTAACTTGACTCAAGTTTAAAAGTTCAATGTAGTTCAAACTTAAGTCAAGCTAACTTAAACCCAGTTTGTGAGGCTCGCGAGTTGGCTCATTTATGTGCATCCCAACCACTAACCTATCCATGTGCCATATATTTATGGTGGCCCATATATATGAATAAAACCTGTGTACATGAGCATAAGATATTAAGGTATCAAATAGATTCATTCATTTAATGAACTTGAAAGCATATAGCTACAAGGGTTGAATCGCCACGTTCCAATGAACTATGGGAAAATGTATAGGCTAATGTTGTCATCTTAGAAATATTTTTGATTTATATTCTATTGTTCGCAATCATGAATTAATTATACATTTCGACAAACATGTGATGCAGTTTAACTCAGGCATGACTTTAAACAAAAATCTTGGTTAATTTAAGGGGAGTAGTCGTTAACTTATCGAAAAAGTAGATTTTTCTGTTGCATGTAAAAGTAATGGAATATACATCTTCCATCACAAATTTTACAATCCATGCTCAATCACTAAAACTCATCTGAGCACTTGAATACAAACTTTCCCTCGAAGATGAATTCGTATTGCCAGATTTTGAAGCAGCAAAAGGATTTGGCGGCATCACGGGCATGTTTTCTCCCTCTAACATTTGAATCACCACTTTCGTAGATGGCCGGTCTGCCGGATACCACTGGATGCACCAAAGGCCGACGATTATCAGCCTCTTCACTATGCTACTGTCCACGTCTTTCTCAATTTGGATCGCTATATCTTCTCCTTTATCCAGCTGATTATACATCCATTCCGGAAAGTAAACTTGGCTGCTATCATCTGCACCAGAATAAGAATAAAAGCTCTTCCTCCCGCCAACCATATCAAGCAATAGCATCCCAAAACTGTAGATATCTGACTTATACGACACTTTCCCAAAGTTCCTCGAGAAAACTTCTGGCGCAATATAACCTATCGTCCCTCTTGCAGCCGTCATTGTGACAACGCTTTTCTCCTTAGAACACAGTTTTGCTAACCCAAAATCAGCAACTTTTGGGTTGAGATAATGATCCAGCAATATGTTATGAGGCTTAATGTCAAAATGGAGGATTCTTTTGTTGCAGCCCTGATGGAGATAACCAATCCCTTTGGCTATTCCTAAGGCAATCTTGTGGATCTTCTCCCAACCTATTGTGCTGCTCTGTTTCCCGGAGGAAATGTACTTTTCCAACGAATCGTTCTCCAAGAACTCATATACTAAAGCGCGTCTGTATCCATCTGCACAATATCCAACCAAACGAACCACATTCACGTGGTGGATTTTGCCTATGGTTCTTACTTCGTTGATGAATTCTTCCCCGTTTCCTTTGATGTTGTTTAGGACCTTAACTGCCACAAAGACGTCGTTTGAGAGCTTCCCTTTGAAGACCGTTCCGTAGCCTCCCTGTCCAATTTTGTGCTTAAATCCATCTGTTATTTTCTTGATGTCTGAGTAAGTGTATCTTGTCGGCCTGAGAGCTTTGTAATCCTCCAAGAACTGCTCGATTCTTCGCTGATTCTTCTGCTTCCTCTTCTTCAAAGTGCAGACACGACAAACTGCAGCAACCGCTAGTGCCATTATGAAAACGCCAACTACTACGACTGCAATGACTATGTTTCTGGAGTCGCCTGTGTGAAAAAATGCAATAAAACTTGCCTGGTCATCATATCAGTTGCATTGCTGCTAAAACATACAAAAAGTTATAAAACAGCTTAAAATCTTTATGCACAAAAACAATGTCACAATGAAAAGGCCTAGTTTTGAAGAGCGATAAATGGCTCCTAGGAGTGTAACTGTCACTATTTCTCACAACTTCCGGTACCCATATTAATCGCACCTAAGAGTGTAATTGTCACTATTTCTCACAACTCATGATAAATGTCCATGTAACTAGTAATATGATTATCATATTGTAATAATTATATAAGAAATCTCCAGTCATAAATTCATTGCTAAAATAACTAGAATTGCGATGACTAGAAAATTTTTCAATTCAATCTTAAAGAATAATATTGTCATCTTCAAAATCTAATTTTCAATATCAAGATATCTAAAATAATTGTCTTCATTACTACCCAAACAAAATACATCAATCAAAACAAAGATTCAAAAAAATGTGAAAAGGTTAAAAGAAATTTTCAATTAATTTATGAAAGAATAATATTGTCATCTAAAAAGTCTAATTTCGGTATAAGATAGACACAATAGCTGCCTTAATCAAATTAAAAATTTGAAAAAAAATGTACAAAGGCAAAAGAACTTTTTAGTTTAGTCGTTAAAATTAATGTCATTGTCTCAAAAGTCAAATTTTTAATATCAATATAGACAAATAGCTATAGCTATCTCCATTACTTTTCGGACTAAAAACATAAATCAAATCAAAGATTCAAAAAATACGTGGAAAAGGTACCTTTTTTCTTCTGTTGAGGTTCTCTGGGTCTATCAAAGCATTCAGTTTCATTAGTTGTGCCATTATTCTTCAATCTACAATACATCCCTTTTTCGTCACACCTCCCACAGAACGGTTCGGGCCAATGCAACATAGTGTCATCAGCAGAATATTCATTCGGGCCAATGAGAAGCACCTCAGAAATATCAGAAATATTGTACATCTTCAAACAACTCGACAATGATAAATCCGTAACCGAATAATACGATCTATACGCATAGACCTGGAATTCTCCATGATCAAGACAAGTGACCGGGCCTGTAGAGTATGTGACATCGGGCCTGCCAGAGCAATTGAAAAGTGTGTACCCATCGCTTGGCCAGCTGTACTTATAGTACATTTGAAAAGGAGAGGCAGAAGAGCTGGCTTCAGGAACCCGTTTCGGGAGGCATGACCCGTTGAGAACACTGACCCGAATCACCTGAGTTTTGTAGTCAATTTCTTGAACTGTAGCTTTTGCTGATACTGAGAGGACAATGTTTCGGGCCGAGGCCTGAACAGGGAACTGGAACTCAAATTCCGTGCTGTTGTTCGGATTGCACGAAAGATCAAAGCCCGGATAGCCGCAGTGTTCGGGCTGGTGGCCTTTTAATCTGAAAGGGAAGCGGATAATCGAGCCCGACGGATGGCAGCTTGTGGGCTGACATTCATCTTGGCCCGCTGCAAATCTTAGTTCTTGGAAATATGCTGAACAAATCAAGAAAATCAAGAAAACAATCATCCTGTAAGAACTTCTGCTTCTTCTTTTTTTCCTGTTTCTTTTCTTTCTTCTGATGTTTATATCCAAATTTTTGCTGCAAATTCAGGATGTAAGGAAACAGACAACCAGCTCTCAGAACTGTGAGTTGATAGTTAATTATAGTTGCTGGTTTCTGGTTTTTGGGTCTAATTTGTGGAATTTTAGGACCTATAAAACCGTGTGTGTATTTAATTGCATTTAAGCACAGGCTGGCGTAGAATTTTCGCAGTTTCAAGCCAATCTTGACTTTCAAAGATGATATGAGCTTAGTTAGGACTTTGGACCACTCGCACTCTGCAACTTGAGAAAAATCTAATCTTGTTCAACGTTCTGCTACATGCCGTGTACGAAGACCAACATATGCACAAACTGGCGTGGAGGAGAGAGAAGGACTGATAAAAATAATCCCATCAGATTTACATTACTCAATGTTATATATATGTTTTCATTAGGTTTAAAAAATTTTCCTTGAAAATTATAAAGTTATTATATATATGTACATTGTGAAAATTCAATTTCATCTTCCAAAATTGATGTATAAGCATGATTAGTCGATCATATTTTAACATTATATTATTGAGGAAAATTTATGTGAGTATATTAATGCAATCATGAAAATTTGTTTTGTAATCAAAATTTAACCATGTATCTTAATGCAAAAGCACATGTCATGGGTCAACATAAATAGTGTTGGTTCAAGTCTGATCAAATTTCAAATGAAAGAGTATATAGATATTATTCCATAATAAAGGATCAAATTTGACATTTTTCTCTTATTAAGAAATCATTTTATCACACAAAAATATGATCTAATTGAATGATCTTTGATTTAACTAGATAACTCTAAATCTCTAATACATAAAATGTGATGTCAAGATTCTAATATACAACTCGCGAGCACGTGACATACGTGTATATAATAATAATAATAATAATAATAATAATAATAATAATAATAAAAGGTGGTCCAATATCTCAATGGATGGGTCTATGAACACCAGCACCAGGGTTCCCTGTATGATGATAGACCTGGTCAGCATCCTGATTCAGCCCACTTACTTTTCAGTGCGTATAGCATTTATAGCTAATCATTATCCAAAAATAGAGAAAACGCGAAGTTGACTGATAAAGATAAGTTGACACTTTCTTCATTTTCATTACAACTAATCTGGATTTTGAATATTGAAACGGTGTTTTAGAAATGTCATCTTATCATATAAATATACATGTGTGTATATTGTGTGTGTAATATATATATATATATTGATCTTGTTCTTCTTCTTTCCGTCTCATCAAAAACAACTGATAAAATCATTCTAAAAAACAGACTATTGTCTCAACCAGATTCCTAAGGATGTTAGAAAAGAGACTCTTGATTGCAGTTTCAAGAATCTTGAATCTCCTGCTTTTCTTTGCAGTTAATTCCACAGCCCAGAACAACTATCCCACTTCATCTTGCCCTCCATCATCTTGTGGGAATATCAGAAACATAAGCTTCCCTTTCAGACTAAAAACTGACCCCAAATCCTGTGGTTACAACAATCCTTACTTTGAGCTAGATTGCCTCAACAATCAGACCATATTGAATGTAAGATCAAGACAGTACTATGTCCAAGAAATCAATTACTCCGACTTCTCAGTAAGGCTAGTCAATACGGCCATAAGCAGGGGTAATCTTTCTTCTTGTCCAGCTTATTCCAATGGATATGATGATTGGCCCAGCACCATTTTTGATGAGTTCTTCGACTGGAACGTGCCTGTAGTCTTTATCCACTGTCTGGCTCCTGTGAGCTCTTTAAATTATGTGGAAGCTGCTTTTTGTGGTAACAGAACCAGATTTTCCTATAATAATTCAGATCTTTATAGTTACGTTATGGTTGGGGAACGTATTTTAGTATCAGATTTGGAGGAGTCTTGTACGGTTGATAGGGTGGATCAGGCGTCGGCCAGAAGGCCGATGAGGGATAATTCTTCTTTGGAGAGCATATATGATGGATTGGCTTATGGGTTTGAGCTTTCTTGGTTTTCTGTTCTTTGTGGAGAATGTGAGAGGACTCATGGATATTGCAGCTTGGAGGGGAATACAATCAGCTGCAAACACTATTGTAGGGAGGATATCCCAATTTCACAACTCGGTTTTAGATGTAAGTAATATTTTCTATATGCTTGAATTTATGTAGTCTTTTTAACTTCTCACTTTTTTCTAGTTTGCTAATGCTGCTTTTGGCTTGAACAATGCAGGTCAGTTCGAGTTCTGGGGATGTGAGTAACTTAATCTTTTCGAATCTACATTAATTTTCCTTTGTGGGCTTTTTCCTTTAAAGTTTTAAAATATTGTTGATGTTCTCTAATTTCATACTCTTTGCTTTTTTTTCAACAGTTATTGTTGGAATTTATGGCTCAATTGCAGTTGGTAAGATTTTTACGACCTTCATTTACTTTTTGGTATGGAGATGGGGATTTGTCAATTGAGTTTTATATATATTTGCTTTCCAAAGATCTTTCATGCATTTTCCCAGTAGTAATTCTAGAATTTCTATTTTGTTTACTGAATCACATGAAATTTTGCCCCTTGAATGATCATGTGTTCGAGTTTAGTAGCATTTTTTACTTGTTTATTACAATCTCTAGCCAAGAAAAGTCGAAAATTTTTGTCATTTCGACTCTTTTTTGTAGATATTTTGTCTAATGCCTTGCACCTGATGGAACACTACGTTTATCTGACAAATTCCTCTGCTCATGATGATTATACAGCTGCACTTCTAGGTCTGAGATTTTTGTGTGGATTCCCATTCCTGATGGGACTAGTGGTGTATAAATGGAGAAGACGCCATCTATCAATGGATGAAACCATTGAAGAGTTTTCACAAGGTCAAAACAACCTCACCCCAATAAAGTACACTTACTCCGAGATCAAGAAAATGACCAACAACTTCAATCAGAGATTAGGTGAAGGAGGGTATGGAACCGTGTATAAAGGAAAGCTCCGAAGTGGCCCTTTTGTTGCCGTAAAGATAATGGGACAATCTATGGCTAGTGAGCAAGAATTCATCAGTGAAGTTGGGACGATTGGCCGGATTCACCATGTCAACATAGTTCAACTCATCGGCTTTTGTGTGGAAGGCTCCAAGTGTGCCTTAGTATATGAGTTTCTCCCAAATGGTTCCTTAGATAGATACATTTTCAGCCAAGAAAGTCTAGAGGCGCTTGCTTTGAAGTATGAGAAAATGTTTGAAATAGCACTTGGGGTGGCTCGTGGGATCGACTATCTACACAGGGGGTGTGATATGCAAATACTGCATTTTGACATAAAGCCTCATAACATATTGCTTGATGAGAATTTCAACCCAAAAATATCTGATTTTGGGCTTGCAAAACTGTACCCAGCTGATGGTTCTGTTGTGAATCTGATTGCTGCAAGAGGGACAATGGGATATATGGCCCCGGAGATGTTCTACAAGAACATTGGAGGCGTTTCTTATAAGGCTGATGTTTATAGTTTTGGGATGTTGCTAATGGAAATGGCGAGCAGAAGGAAGAATATGAATCCTTTTGCTGACGATGTTAGCCAAATCTACTTCCCATCTTGGGCTTATGACCAGTTGTATGCCAGGAAGGAGATAGAGATAAAGGATGCAACAGAAGAAGAGAGGAAGATGGTGAAGAAGATTATTATCGTGGCGTTGTGGTGTATACAAATGAAGCCATCTGATCGGCCTTCGATGAATAAAGTAGTTGAGATGCTTGAAGGTGATGCTGGGCCGAAGATGCCTCCAAAGCCTTTCTTGGCTCCAGCTGAGATAGCAGACGATCATGGGATAAGTAAAACTCCATCAATTTAATCCCTTTCTTTCATTTGTCAACGTAGAAATTTGTTCCCTTTCAAAAGGGAAACATAAGAGAAGTACTAAAGATTATGTGTATTGATAGAATTTTATGTACGAATCAAATGTAAACCAGGGTCAAAGTGAAGGATTGCAGCCAATCTTGTAACATAAGAATCTAAGGATAATCAAGCTGTGACATATGGCCTGCTATTTAGGTAGTCAAATTAAGTTAGTACAATGTTTGGTATTATCTATATGGATAATAAATATAGAAGAAGTTTGAGTTGTCCAAAAAATCTTCTAATTGAGCATCTATATAAAAAGATGGTCGAACTCCAATCAACAAATGAGATGATATAGGCTTGCAGTCACACATTAAATCCAAAATTTGAGTTCTCAAGCTTCAAACATCAGCCACGATAAGTACTGCTATCGTACAGATTCTATACCTTTCTCGAGGCATCAAATCATTAAGGCTTCTGAACTCAAAATCAAGCTTGCAACACTTATTCAAGAATTAGCTTTAAGGTCTTGACAACAAATCAGGAGAGAAGAATCAAACCAGAAGGTCAACCCCCTTCATTAAATTTGTGTACTTTTCTCTTAAGTTATAGTTCTCCGCTATAAATTCAACTTGTCCATAATATTTTTCTGTCTATTTATCTCGACGAGGATTAGAAGTTCATATGTCCAGAGGTGTCATCTGAGAAAATGGTGCCAAGAATACAAATCACGATGCTCCATTCAGCTTCCTTTTTGTAAAGAAGGCTCATATGCTTGAATGTCCTTTAGACATGATATGATCTTTGCTCCTACTATGTTAATTCCAAATATTTTTAACAACATAGAACTCCTCAAAAGACTTGGCCTCAGTTGCATCCATAGAAACAGTTCAAAAATGGTTCTTAGGCAACTGAAATTTGAATATAGTTTCATGAATATAAACAAATCTTCTAAACATAAACATTCAACTATACAAAAGATCACAATAAAACACACATTCCAACAGATATCCCAAGAACTGGACAGATGTTGCCTGATCAGACATAACTCTCAGTTTTCTGTTAAGAATGCTTATCATTTGTCTTTGCTGAAACTCACAGAAGCAAAAGGATTCAACAGTATAACAGGCATGCCATCTCCCTCAAGCATTTGAATCACTCCTTTAATAGACGGATGATCAGATGGAAACCACTGAATGCACCACAATCCAACAATAGAAAGTTTCTCAATTATCCCATTTTCCTCTTCTTCTTCTTGCTCTATTTGGATTGCTCGTTTTTCTCCATGAGCATAGATCCATTCTGGAAAATAAACTCCTCTCCTTCCCTTATCTGCATCATGGAAATTTCTCCTTCTCCCTACAATATCCAGCAACAACACGCCAAAGCTATAAACATCTGCTTTCTGTGAAATGCTGTCATAACTACTCGACAGCACCTCTGTAGCAATATATTCCGTCTCCTCTTGGGCAGCATTTGTTGGAAAAACTAAGATTTTGGGACCAAAGTTGCTGTCTAGAAAAATGTTTTGAGGACTGATGTCCAAACTAAGGTTTTCTTGGCTGCATTCTTTGTGAACATAGTCGATTCCTTTTGCTATGCCTAGAGCAATTTGGTGTAGCTTCTGGCCTTGGCTTTGTGAACGTGAAAATTTTTCAATCATTCCACCTGGCAAAAACTCATAAACAAGGGCCCTTTTTGGTCCCTCTACACAATATCCGATCAACTGCAGCATGTTCAAGTGCTGCATGCGCCCTACTCTATCAACTTGATCGATGAAGTCCTCAAGTTTAATTCCGTCTGAGCTATTGATCATCTTCACAGCAACTGGAGTTTTTTCATCAACGAGCATCCCTTTATGCTGTCCTTGGCCAAGCTTTTCTTTGAAACTATGCGTAATTCTCTTAATATCTGCATAAGAGTATCTTCTAGGCCTCATGCCCTTGTGATTCTCTAAAACTTTTTCTATCTTTTTGTGTTCCCCTTTCTTTCTCTTTATCGAGATGAGGATGAAATACGAGAAAATCATAGTAAGCACCAGGAGTACTGTTCCTGCTGTTATACCTGTAAACCGATATACATTCCTGTCAAAAAGATTTATCTTTAAACCAGAATAAACAAAGAGAACTGATAAACTTTACCTGCAATAAGAGGTTTCTGGTTCTTTGATCCACCTGCAAAGGCCACATGTCTGTTAGCTTATATGATGCTGATATGGGAAAAACCTGTAATACTAAAATTGCATCCACATAATGTTAAAAACAGTCGAACATTCCAAGATTTGCTTCTTTTATTCGGGTCAAATATTTGATTCGGACAGAAAAAAGAGTTGCCTGATTAAGACATTTAGTATCATCTCGAGTTTACTCCTAGGATGGACCGTAAGAATCCACTTACAGGATCTATAAATCCCCTAAACGAGGTATGTTCATTATTGTTATTTTATTGCTTTTTTCGTATCTCCATTTGACATTCAATCTTATACAGACTTAAGTTTTGTAAGATTTTTGTTGAAACCCTCCGACTACCCTGACCCTTAATTTTGTTTCAAGTACGACCCTTCCCAATTGTTCTAATATCGTTAACCAAGACCATACAACCTATTGGAGCGAAGAAATAAATTGATGTAGACAACCTAAGTTTCTTGATAAGAAACAAATATTTGTCCAAGTAACTAGTTGAAATCAAATTTGAACACTTAAATTGCATCTTTTTACCATATTCATGTTGTTGAGGACTGAAGCATTCAATTTCATCTGCAGCACCACTACTTCTCAACCTACAATACTTCCCTTCTTCACAGTTTCTGCAATCCGGTTTGCTCCAAAGAAGATAAAATCAATTGCCATATTCATCGGCTCTCCCTGTAATAGCACTGTCTGGTACATACGAAATATTGTACATCTTAAAACAAGACGAGTATGGAGGCAAGGATGAGATCTCAGAGATGGAAGCAAAGGCAATGACTTGGTGATCATGGCCACTAAGGCAAGTGATCTGCAGCCAATAGTCTCTTGCATTAGAACAGTTGAACAAAGTATATCCACCATCATATCCTAATGCTTCCACCTCAAATGGAGAGGCCGAAGAGTTTGATACAGTGAGCTTCTTCGGTAGGCATGACCATGCCCTGGCGTAACTGGCAAGCATCCTTTGTGCTGCATAGTCGATAAGGCCAACCAATACAGTCATCTGCAACGGTAGGACAATGTTGTTGGCTGAAGCTGTTGGTGGAAACTGGAGATCAAGCTTTGTTCTGCCACTTGCACGGCATGATAGGTCGAACCCCGGCTATCCACAGTGCTCTGGCTGACGGTTTTTTAGTCGGAAAGGGAACCGGATGACAGGCCCCGAAGGGCTGCATCTTGTGGGCAGGCAGTCATTCTGGCCAACTGCAAGATGGACAATGGAGATTAAGGTAAGTAAGAGAAACTTCATGTGTTGTGTAGACTAGATTGTCGTTTGAAAAATATGTTGATCTTCTTATTAACATCTTCAAGACTCCAAATTAGGACGTGAAAATTTAAAATTTATCATAATTTATTCGTACCTATTATACTCTTTCCTCCATTTCTTCCCTTTCTTTGCCTCCCCACTCAATCTATGGGGACCGATGACTCCAGACGCGTAGAATGGATCAGGACAGATGATTTTTCTGACTTTCTAACTTTGAATGAAAGCTGTAAGATAATGATGCAGAATTATGGAAGTGGATAGTGGAATTTTTAATTCTGAAAAAGCATGATTAGTGCCAAGAGAGTGAAAAAAATTAGTGATTAATCAAGTCAAACTCGACTGATCCGCAAGATTATTACAATACCAACTGAAGCAATATCTGAAACATCGAGAAACCATCAAATTCCTTCTTTTCGAACATCCTTAAAAGACCTCAAGTTATAAAATGATTTGTATTTTCTCATCTTCTCTTAAAAAGTAAAAATGTCGGAAGGGGAGTTCTTTCTTACAGGTCTAACCGCCCTGGTTCTTCTTCTATGTTGTCCGACGAGCTGCAGAGCCCAAAACAGCTCACTCTGCAGCCCATCTTCTTGAGGGGATATCAAAATCAGCTACCCTTTTAGATTAAGGACCGATCCTGCAAACTGTGGCCATCCAGACCCCATTTTCGTGCTTGAATGCAATACAAATCAAACCATACTACACTCAAAATCAAGAAGATATCATGTGGAGGCAATCACTTACAGCAACTTCTCCATACGTATATCCGATCCAGGTCTAGACAGCAACAACTACTCGTCCTGTCCAATCTATTCTTCCACAGATATCGATTTTTACTCAAGATACATGGTTCTTGATTACACAAACAGCATCGTCATAACATATCTAAACTGCCTCAGCCCTGTGAGCAATCCATCATACGCCGAGAATCCTTTCTGTGGAAACACAAGCGCTTTCTCCAAGTCTTCCACAATTCATAGCTATGTTACAGTTGAAAGCATATTAATCTCGGATATGGAGGAGAATTGCCCCTACGACACCATCGCTTACACCTCATCACCGTATACTTTGAAAGATAGTAACTATTCGTATAGGCAGATTCATGATTTCTTGACTTATGGAATCGAGGCTTCATGGTTCCGAGCCATGTGTTCGGAATGTGATGAAAGCAAAGGCACCTGTGTTCTGGAGGACAACAAAATTCATTGTCGCCACTATTGCTATGAAGACACCCCTCTTTCAGAAAGAAGTTTTGGCTGTAAGAGAACGTTTTGCTTCTCTTTCTTTCGACATATTTGTATTCCTCATGAGGTCTTCTAACATTCTTTATGTTCTGGGAAATGCAGGCAAGTTGGAGTACTATGCGCGTAAGATTTCTTTATGCCGGCGTCTATATTAAGCCTTTTCTTGAACTTTTTTAGCATATCTTTATGATCTTACTTTTAGTCTTTTTCTTTTTTTTTCTTTCGACAGCTTATTCGATCCTTGTCGCCATGGCAATTGGTAAGATTTTCAGAATCCATCAGAACAAAACACAGATGTAAAATGTAAATGCATACCATTTTCTTACCTCGTTGTTTTGTTTCTCAACTTCCCAGGAGGACTCATAGGACTAAGACTTCTATGTGGGATTCCATTTCTGATTGGATTGGTGGTGTATAAAGGGAAAAGACGGGACTCATCGATGAATCAAAGTGAAATCATTGAAGAACTATTGAGACAACAGATTGATCTCGTGCCAATAAATTACAACTATGGTCAGATGAAGAAGATGACAAGTTTCAAGGCTAAGTTAGGTGAAGGAACTCATGGAACTGTTTTCAAAGGCAAACTTAGGAGCGGCCCTTCTGTTGCAGTAAAAATGTTGACTAAATCTTCATCTAGCGATCAAGAATTCATTAAATATGTATCAAGAATGTCAAGAATCAGCCATCTAAATGTGGCAAAACTTATTGGATTCTGCGTTGAAGGCAAAAAACGAGCTCTAGTGCACGAGTTTTTCCAACTAGGACCTCTTGAAAAACACATTTTGTTGGAGGGAGGGATGAAGAATTCTTCTTTGAGCTATGGAGAAATGTTCAAGATTTCTCTAGGAATAGCTCATGGTATCGTTTGTTTACATGATAGCCAAATCTTTCATCTTGGGATCAAGCCTCAAAACATTCTACTTGATGAAGATTTCAACCCCAAGATTTTGGATTCTGGCCTGGCAAAACTTTATTACTCGTTAGATGATGATCATAGAGTTGGAGCCATTGGCAAAATGGGATTCATTGCTCCTGAAGTGTTCTATAGAAACATTGGAGATATATCTGACAAAGTTGATGTATACAGTTTTGGGATGCTGGTGCTAGAAATGGCAGCAAGGCTAAAATCCATCAATCCATATGCCAAAAGATGAGGCCATATATACTTTCCCTGTTGGATTTACAAGCAACTGAATGATGGAAAAGAGTTGGAAAATATTGGAGAAGAAGAGAAAAGGATGGTAAAAAAGATGGTTTTAGTAGCCTTATGGTGCATTCAGATGCGGCCAGGCAATCGGCCATCGATGAATGAAGCAGTGGCCATGCTTGAAGGAGGGATAGAGTTGCTGCAGATCCCTCCAATGCCTTTCCAGAAAGCCATGGATGATGAAAGTTTTTGAAGTTTTTGTGGTTATGTTTTACAGTTCTTTTGTAAATTGAGATTAACTTTGATGAATTTAGTGATTTGTTTTGATTTGTATTTGTTTCAATAAGTGTGTAATGTAGCCTCATGTATACATTTTCTTGAATATTCTGAGAAAATAAAGATCACATTTTATAGAAAGGCATGTGTAGCTACTTTAACTTATCTTTCAAGAGTATAGTAATGCTTTATAAGTAATTTAATTCCTCTATTTCAAGTTGTGTTTCATCTCTTATTTCGTTTTATAAATATACGATATGTGTATTAAATATTTCTTTGATCTAAAAATAAAAATCAAAGCGAGTTTTTAAATCTTTTAAGAGTTAAGGTTTAGAGAACGTGATGGAACATGCGCTAAAAAAACCACTCTTAATTTTTGTATGATTTAATTGAATCATAGTTAAATGAACAAAATGAATCGAAAACTTAGTCCGAGCTACTCAAACGGTGCCAACGGACCTCAAAGCAATGATAAGAAGTGGCAAACTTGGATCATCATCCGTTGCTCAATTTTTGACAGCATGCACCACAAAGACAGTTAGGGTCCTTGGGGACTTAGATCACTGGAGTAAAATCTGTTGACATGGCCCAAATTCTTATGGGCTCAAACATATCCCCCAGAGTAGTTTTTTTGAAAATTTTGAATTGTGATAATAAATTCCATTTATTGAATGTGAAACAGTTAATTACTTGGTGTATCAACAAAATTATCGTTGTAAATTTCGACCAACCTACCCATTAAGCGTATTTGACTGAATTTATTTAAAAAATCTTATAAACTTTTATATATTTTTTAAACTTATAAAATGCTAGATCTCATTTTAAATAAGCTTTTAGAGTATTTTATAAAATAAATAAAATAAATAAAATAATAATTTTATAATTAATACGATTCAAATTGACTAAAAACTTAAAAATAAATCAGAAACTTGTTTGTTTCTAAAACAACTTATAATATCCTACCTCTTATTTTGAGAGCCCATAAACAAAAAAATGTTGTCATCACATTTTGAGAAAATTTATAAGCGTAGCCAAACACCTTCCAACTAGGAAGCCATGGGAACAACAGAACCTGTGAAGTACAAAAGTGCAAGCTTTGTTGCCAAGCTCATCCCAAAATGCTTAATTTTCAAGCTGAGAATTGTCCAGATTACACATTTTCAGAGTCCTAAATAATCATCTACACATACGACATAATCTACACAACGTTTTTAACATCCTACGACGCTCATACATAACACATAAGAAAACCAAGCCATACATATTAAACCATGAGCCAAGATTCAAAATAATATAAACTATGATACAATTTATCTAAAAAGAATAACACACACCAGTCATTTGTCTTCAGCAGTGAAATCTGGCTCAGCCGGTTTCTGCAGTAAAATCGGCGATATCCTCTCCGCCATCCTCGTCTTCCTAGCACCTTTCTGTCTCAAAGCACGAAGAGCATTAGCTGCAAATCTTGAGGCATAAATCGTCGCCCCCAAACTAGGGGAACTTCCACCACTTTTCGCCAATACATCTTGCAGCCGGTTTTCTTCTTCGCGTAGTGATTCTTCTAGCTTCTTCCTAGAATAACGTCGCCATCCTGCTTGGATAAAACAAGCTGCCCAAGTCCTCCATTGTTGTGAGTAAAACCTAAAAGTATGGCGTAGCTGTTTGCTGTGGAGCCGTCGGAATTGGGATGCAACGAACTTCAAATCATCAGCCATTAAAGCGAATGCTTCCACTTCTGAGAGGGCTTGAACAGTTCTGGTGGAGATTGGGAGATTAGATGATGAATGAGGATCCAGAGCCCAAGTTAGGAGCTCTTCGCCACAAAAGTCGCCCGCCTTTAGATAATCCGAGTTAAAAAAGCCTGTCCTTCCTCCATTGGTGGTCACAGTTAACAATTTGCCACGCATGATAAACAGCATCTCATCTACCGGATCGCCCTCACGCACTATGTAGCTATCCTCGGTGTAAAGTACTGGTTTAAGCCGGTCACACAATGCATCCAAGAGTTGATCATCCATTTTCTCAAACATTGGCACCTGGATCGTAGCTTACAACATCATTCTACTAACTTTGCTATCTACCGCGTAAAAAGAAAAGTCATAAAATATACTTTCAATAAGTAAAGGTGACATGCTAAAAGTAATCAGTCTGGATCCTCTATTCTCCTATAAGCTATTTCATGAAAATGTGCCGAGTGTATTAAATATTTTCTTATAAAAATTATTTATTAAAAATCAAATATACTTGATATATATTCATCAAGTTGAAATAAGAGATTAAACATAAAATGGAACAGAAGATCCAAAGTGAAAAATGATAGTTTGCATATGTATCCTTTTAAGTCACAGAATTGATCTCAACCATGACAATATGATAGAGGAAGGAACTCTATTACCTTGTTTACCTGTTACTATTGAAAGAGAGATAAGGGTAAATGGGCTGGGAGCAGAACTCACTCTTTTAAGTAAAGCCAAACAAAGATGTCGCTTTATATCTCTTCTAAGGTCCTTGGGAAGATTATGGATCAGATTCTCTTCATCAACACCCCTAGTTTCTTGCCATTTGTATTGCTCATACCTCCGGATTCGCTCCCTCAAACTCTCGGGGAGCAAACGGTGAGACATCCATTGCTCTGCATCTCGTCTTTTCACCCTCATCTCCTCCAACCTCAGTGTTGTCGACTGCAAATATGTCTGTCGCACCAATATCCAGAGTTCATTCAAGCCTAGTATTAAGAAAAATTTCCCCAAGCCTTCCCATCCCATTTTCTAGTATTTGTCAAATTTCAGTCTAAACCATTTTATCAGCATTGGCAACCGTCTTTGTTAATTGAATATGATTATAAATTCGTATCTTCAAAATATTTTGTATGGAGAAACAATTCACTCACCTGCATATTTCCAATCAGAAACGAGAATAGCACCAAGCCAGATATGGATATGAAAACTGCAAAGCAAATTTCCCAAACATAGGTACTTGTTTTAAGGTTCTGGCCGAGAGAACTGCAACATTGGACAAGAGTTCAAACATACATGTATTAGACTAAAAACTCTACAAACATGACGCAGATCCACCAGAAGTACACTGTTGTGCAAGAATGTTAAATCTAGGATGAAAGTACCTTAAATTCTGCAGTCCCCACCAGAAACAATAGAAGAACTTCTGAGGAAAATCTTTTGATTCAACAACTCCAGATTGAAGGGAACCAAGGAATATCCCAAAATCAAAAAGAGTTGTATTAGGAGTCTGGATTGGGCAATATTGGTTCAGAATTTGTATGAATCCTGTGTGATCAGCCTCGCAATAAAATGAAGCATTCCTACAAGTAAATTGATCCCCACAAGCTCTAACCCAGCAAGTAGTTTCACGTTCTATTGAAAGCAAATACCAAGAGGCTCCAATCACCTAACAGAGGAGCAAAAGCCCAATGACAATAAAGGAAGATTAGCCATTGGTCATCTCAAAGGATTGAAGGAACAGATTGCAGTTATAGATTATAAAACCAGTAATAATGAGCCTTAAAAGATGATAAATGTTAAAAGATAAAGCAGAAAGGGAGTATAGTTCAGTCAAGACACATGAGGCTCCCTAATAATACTTACATGACTGGCAAGCATATAAAGAAAAAGATTGAAAGCAGCCCCGGCCCATGCTGTTTCAGTTAGTATACCAGAAGTTCTTGTGACTTCTTTGTACAGAGGGTAGACTCGGAGAACCCTTGGTATGTATTGAAGGATCACCACAATTTTTAACAAATTCTTCGTGTTCAAAGATCTCGCACCTTTCAGCTTAGGTATGATAATCAATATTACAATCTGCGGATAAGATGATCAGATCCACAGTTAAAATTCAACAGAACAATTGTCTGAATATAAACTAACTTGGAAATACTGCAAGATCTGAAACAACTATAGTATTTTGTCTACCCAAATTTGACTTGGCACACAGTTTTCGATGAGTGTTGAAAAGGTGAAAGATTTTGTATAATTACATTATCGTCCTTAAAAGTAATGGTTGCAAGTCAGTGTGGTATTACATCATTCGCTTAAACGAGAGGGTAGTGTTTTTTTTTTTT
>JACGDI010005058.1:435192-466513 GCA_014898725.1 Jacaranda copaia
ACGTTTTAGGCAATAGAGCATACAGGACATCCCAAAAAGAAATAAGACTCATGATTTTCAGACAGCAGGAGTACATGACAAAATATAAATTCTCAATATTAGCATCTTCCTGACATATATTGATATATAGCAAGATCATGGCAAAGAATTCAACTAGGAAATTTTCCTGAATCATTTTTCCATTGAAAAACTAAGTTCCAAAGACAACATGCCTTAGCCTGCTTGTAATCAATAGTCATACGCAATCAGTTTGTGCCAATGAAAATTTCTCTCTTACCTGTGGAAGTGGAAGAACTGCAAGAATGTCAATTATGAAGTAAAAGGACAGATATCTCTTTGCAATTTCCCAAGAATCTTCAACTAGAACACCCCTTCCAAATACACGGGAAGAAGGAGCAATGAAACCAGTACGAAATTGAAAAATGATATGGATGAGGTAAAAGATATCAGTAAAGGATCGTAGAATACTAGCTGTGAGCTCCAATTTCCAGTCCAAATCAAGGCATTTTTTGTCATCATTAATGATAGGTATGTAGAAAAACAAGGGATCCAAGGAGACAGCAATCACACATGACAGTACAAAAATCTTATTCCACTTCTGAAGAAATGATCCTTGAGGATCGAGAATTTTCTTCCTTGATCCCTCATCATCTGCCAGAAACTTTCCGAAAGAGAAGGATCGTAATGATCCTGTGAACCTTTTGATTCTTTCAGACCCAGATTCTAACCCTCTCTGAAATTTGTCTGAAACTGAGTAAACTGCTGATCTAAGCCTGCCCAGTTGGGCTCCACCTTTAGAGGATGATTGCCCATTAAAGCTTTTCTCTGATCTCCAATCTTGAAACCTGAAAGATATTAGCACAACCCTCTCTTTAATGAAAATTTGCAATACATGAATACATAAAGCAACAATTTTGCTTTACAATCCTGTCATGTCATATTGAAATGAAACATTCAAACTTCTTAAACTTTATGCAGTTTTTCTTGTTGGTGAGATAGAGGGTAGTTCAGAGGGACAGGAGATGGGGAACCAGTTTAAGCTGCTTGTTTAGAAACTCTTTCAGATTATTACAATGTTTCGCCCCCAACCCATCCCACCTCCACATGAGGGCCCTTCTTCCTACTCTTGTACTGGAAAACTTGCAATATTTTGTATCAAGAACAGGGAATAATTCTCATCTAGTCAAGTGCTTATCCCCTCTTTCTCCCCACAAGATTTTCAATTCCATAAATACTTTCACAAATTATGGCAAGAACTTATGATGGCAATGGTCAGAAAACTAACCTGACAACCTTCTCATGGCGGTAACTCATAACTACAGCTCACAGGAGAAGATTACAACTCAAAAACTCTTAAGTCCAGTAAAACATGCTTCTGCTAGCACCACACTTTGCGGCAGATCAAACCCTGCAAATATGACTAACAGCCCTCTATTAGATGGTATTTCATTTCGAGTCAAAATTGAGAGGAGAAGCTGAATTATACACCCACTTGGGGCAGAAATAATCATTTTCGTTTAATAAATTCAGACAAAATTAATACGAAGTGGACCTCAGACAAGAATTGAGTGCTTGAAATGCAACTAAAATAGTTTTACTTAGAATACAAGCAAATAGATGTTGAAAAAGTCCATAGAATATGAACAATAAGTCAGACTGTTCTAACACCTAACCCCAAAAAAATGGCAATTCCACGAGCAACTTTTCTTCAATCACTTCACTGAATTACCAAATTTTGATCAACTTTTCTCCAATCATTTCACTGAATCAGCAAATTTTGATCATTAGCATAACAATAAAAAGAATTCCCATTTCAAAATCAACTTCTTTTTTCTTTTCAATTCAACAAAACATTATTCAATCTCCAAACAAACAAAAGGTTCAAAAAAATTAAAGTTCACACAAATCAAGCATCCACCCCAAAAACAAAAAAAACAGAAATACAAGAAAACCAAATGCAACACTCTCATCCAAAAAAGATACAAACTTTGACTTTCTTCCCCCAATTCCTCCAACAATCAAACAAAAATCCTCAAGAACCACACTAAAACCATAGTCAGAACTCACCATTTTTTCACAGCAACCCAAAACACACACACACACACACACAGAGAGAGAAACACATATATGCAGTACCTCCAACTTTTTCTCGCCATGAAACTAAAAACCCACAAAAAACAACCAAAGACATCAGTTGTCTATAAAGGCCAGTCCACAACTTCTTACACGCTCTGTGTGAAAATGGGGTTGGGTTCGGGAGATTATGGAGGGAAGTTTCGTGGAGATTTCTTTATCTTCTTATAGTAATTCTTCTTTGCAGTAAAAACACTTTTGCTGTTTGGTTTTATCGGAAAACAATGTAGCTCTGCAGACGGATTTTAGAGAGATAAAAGGGACAGAGTTCGCGCACATATGAGTCCACCCAACTACAGTTCAAATTATGGGAGAAAAATGGGGAAGTCGTTGGTGGGATCCATTTCAAGTGGGTGTAACATTTTATTTTTTTCTTTTCTCTCTTTTCCTTTTTTTAATTTATTCATTAGCACACATTCAAAAATTGATAAGATTAAATTTTAAAATTCAAACCTACAAATGTATGATTTCATTAAAACAATGACCATTCGATAATTATTAACTATTTTGATGTAATTCTTTAAAATTTTCAATATTAATCTAAAAAAAAAGTGTTGACAATTTTTAACATAAGTTGACAACATATTTTTTATTGAAAATTTTTGCAGACCTTTCTGAAACAATGTTTTCAATTTTTTTATTCATTTAAAGTACTTAACTAGAAATCTTGTTTTTTTAAAGAGAGTTTTATAAATGATGAAATATTATCATTTTAACAAAGTAATATATTTATATTTTTAAACTAAATAATTCAATTATAAATGACACACAAAACATATAGAGTACATAATGTATTTATTACGGGTCGAACACAAGACCTCCCACTTAACAGGAAAGACAAATGTCATTTAAACTATAAGCCACGAAAACTTGTTTGGTATGTTGTTTTTTTAGGTAGATAAATAAGGATTTCAATTCAATAAATATGTGGCATATCGCAAATATATGAAAATGCTTAAAAGTGGATTTGGAATTTTGAATTATTTGATAGGACCATTTATCCATAGTATTTGCTAATTTAATGATTTCGTATAATCATTAGTTAGTCAAAATTGTTGATAATGCATAATTAAAATGAAAAAAGCCTGATTAATGGACGATCGATCGCCTCAATTTACGAAATTGAAGATTTTTTTTATTTTCTTAATTTAGGGAATTCAATTGAGTTTGAAGATTGAATTCGTCTTTTAGAGTTTATTTTATCTAATTTTCTTCTAATTAAATTCATTTATTATGGTTAAATATTAGGAAAAGAGAGTTTTTAATTTTTTAAAATTAATAAAGTTAATTTGGTCATTGAGTATTAGAAGGACAATGACTTTTATTTTTCATAATTTAATTTTAAAGAAATATGGTTCTTTACTTTATAATGATTTGAAAATGATGATCAAATCAAACAGATATGAATGGCTAAAAAATGAATACATAATAATAAGTTAAAATCAATAGTATAAAACCCTAAAAAACTGGTTAAAAATAAAACTTTGAGGTTTTAAAGTTTCGATTCCGCCATATATATGGATGTTTTATATACTTTTGTAATATTTTATTGTTGATAAATAATATAATAATGTATTTGAGCATTCACTCAACAAAAAAACTAAAAAATCAAAATTAATTAAGAGCTGAAGTAGTTAAAATAGTCCATCTACTCCTAATGGTTGATGAAAAAAATTAATCCATTTATAATTCCCTATTGGTTGGATTAAGGGATCATTTGATTAGAAATGGTAGCAGAACGAGCACGAGTCATTAGAAAAAACAGTTTAGAATTTTTTATTACAAATAGTATTTCATTTCTATTTTATATCATAGATTAATATTAAATATTTTTTTATGGAAAGGAAAAATAGAAAATAATTTAATTTGCAATCATTCAGTTCATGCTCCCACTTATTTTATAGATCTAATTCGTAATTTAAAAAATAAAATAAAATGTTTGAAGTTTTTAAGATATTAAAAAAGTTCAAAAAAACATGATTAATGCTCACAAAAAGAACTCTAGTAATATTGATGGATTCTCATACTACCCGACTAAGCACTAGATTTCATCATCACCAATTTATGATAATTATGGCTTTTAATGATACCCCACTTCATAATTACAACTTTTAAGAGATAAAAATTAAAGAACCAAGTAAACCAAACTTTAGTTTGGAATAAATTAAGGTTTCAAGATTTTGAGATTTGTGGTTTGATCATTGTTTGCTTGTTTTTAATTAATATTTAGAAGTAATAATGTGTTTAATCATCTCATTAAAAAAAATGAGAATTACATTGGTAATGTTTGGTTATAAATTGTATGCTTTGTATTATGTGTTTTGGGATAATGGGTTTTGGAAGTAGAATTGGAGAATGTGACGTAATATTGAAAAATGTGACGAATATTTGTTTATATTTTAAAGAATAATTAAAAAATTGATTTGGAAAATTTTGATAATTTTGTTTATATTTTGGAAGGAAATAATTTTTATTATAGAGGTCAAATTAATGATTTTTTGTTGGATTTTTGGAATAAAAATGGAATTGAGTGATTTTTTTTATTGTTAGAATAATAACAAAATATATATAATATAATATATATATATATATGTATATATATTGAAAAATGAAAAAGTTTTTGGGTTAATGAAAGATATAATAGAATATTTTAGAAAATTTAATCTGACATTTCAAAGGAAATTTTTTTGTATGTTTTGTTTGTTGTTTTGCCAAAATATAACCAAACATAGCCCCTGTAATACTTCACATGTTTCAAAAAGTTAGGCTTTGTTTGGTTATGTTTTCCCAGAACAATCTTGTTTTGGGGAAACATAATCAAATATATCTTCATTTTTCATCTAATATATACATACATACATATTTTATACATATTTTTTTATTATTTTAATATTAAAAAAATCACTTCACTTCATTTTCACCCTAAAAATCCAATAAAAAATTATTGATTTGACTGCTATAGTTAAAAATGTTTCCTCTAAAACATAAACAAACATACCAAAAAATAACTTTCACATTCTCCAATAATTCGTTCTCCCAAAACACATAAAAAACACATAATAAAATCAAATGAAAAACATAACCAAACAATACCTTAGTATACTTCTTTCAAATTTATTGCCTTTTAAATTAATTGCTATAAATTATTGAGACAATTATTAACTCATACTTGTTAACTCATTGTTAATTGACCTCAAACGGTAGCTTTATCAAAAACATATATCAAAGATTATACAATAAATATTCACAAACTTTAATTAAAAGTAGTTTAAAATTGCAGGGGAATTTAGAGATGAAATGTAGTTTCAGTCCTTGAATTAGAAGCACAAATGAACTTAGGTGAAATATAGATCTGTTTCTAAAATTTTATTTTCTTCTAGTGTCATTACTTCCAAATTAATCTGATAATGAAATTTAATATAGTAATAATGTAAATAAATTTAAATTTTTTACTTTTTTTTTTTAAATTTCATTACAAATTTAATATTGAATTAAGTTTAATAAAAAAAAGTGCCAAAAATAATATAATCCATCACTGCTTCTTCATTAGAAAAAGAAAGTTACGATTCACAAGCCTTCTATCTCAACCCGATATGGCTTAGTCAGACATTCGCTCGAAATTCTCTTTCGATGGGGTTTGATGTCGTCTCAGTCTTAATATGGCTAATCATCTTTTTGTATTACCTATTAATAATCGTCTTGATAAATTATTACTTCGCCAACTAATTAAATATGCAAGTACATTCTATTTTCAAACAAATTTATCATTTTACTTTTCAATTGACCGATGATCGAACTGGTAGCCTTATTGGTTACTGGTTCAATCGAATTAACCACAAGTTGAACTGGTGTGACATTATAATTATATTTACTATTATATAAATTTATAAAAAATACAAAAATACAAAAAATATATATATGAGGAAAAAATAAAAATTACCTAGTATTTATTAAACTTTCTATAAACTCTAATCCACAATAATATCCATACATGAATTAAAAATGTCAAATCATGAAGTAAGTCTTTCAAAAAAATATTTTTATAAAATTTATTACAACTTACAAAAACAACAAATACATATTCAGATAATATAAAAGTTTCAACTCATTAATTAAAAGTAATATTATAATAGGTAATAAAGTCACGGTACACAAATTTTCAATTATCTTGAAACTTAGTTCTTTAATTCAGATTTGAAAGTTGATTTGTGAGGAGAATTTGAATGAGAAAATGAAAAAAATAATGTACCAACGTGTGTTATTTAGCTGTACAACACTAAAACAATTATTATTACAAAATTCTAGATTGTTGGGTAGATTAACGTACCAACGTGTGTCACAACAGCAGCAAGTCTATATACCACAAAAGAGAAAACCAATACCCCTTTTTAAAATTTAATTAAAATAATAATAATAATAATAATAATAGACTCAAAATGAACATGCCCCCCGAGAGCTGGTGGGTTGACCCGGCTGACCTATTAATTTGTACAGCGGAAAAACTTTTGCCCGAACCCCGCACTGGCCAGCCTAATTGACTACAAAGTCTACAATACTTCCTGGTCCTGCCGTCCTACTAATAAATTGTGAATTGCGAGGAATTATTACATCGTCGAAATATTCAATTATATTTCCACAAAATAAAATATATACTCAAAATATAAAGGCTTTTTTTTATTGCATTTTAGGTAAATTATAAAAATATTTTGGAAGAATGAATTTTTGTAAGAAAATTTGGTTAATGTGCCAAATGTTTCTTTTTATTTTGGAAAAACATGAAAAATGATATTTTGAGAGAAGACAAACTTTATTATTGATATCAAATCAATTATAGGTTTGTTAGGTTTGTAGGGCAAAATTGATTTTTTTATGTAATATATGTATGCGTATTTATAGTTGGATGAAATGTGTGTGTGTGTGTGTATGCATGTAATGATTGATACAAGGTTGTAACAAAATGATATGTAATTAATTTATTTTGATATTTTTATTTTTATAAATTTAATATTAGCAAATAATGTATTATTTGAAAGACAATACTAATTAATAAGTATTAATTATTTGTTATCATAATTATATTTTAATTATAAAAAATTGACTAATATCATAATTATATCATAATTGTTAATATCGACTTATATAAAAAAAATAATTATTATACATTAATTCTAAACCAACTACTGTTTATTAATTAAATATAATTATTTACAAGTTATATCATACTAGAATTAATTTTTTTATTATAATTTTAAATAAAATGTGAAGATTAATATTTAATGAAAATTAATTTTTTTAAGAAGATTAATTTATTTATTATATAAAATTAAAAAATCTTAAATTATTTATTAAATGAATAAATTGAATATTTAATTAATAGATTAAATATAAAATATAATTAATACATTATTTAATTAATTAATTTAAATAATTTAATACTTTATTTAGTAAATAAATTATTATTAACATTAATTAATAATCAGTTTAATTAAATTTGTAAATATAAGTTTTAGAAATTTTTAACTAATAAAATTTTAATATTTTCATATATGTAAATATATATGTGTAAATGTGTGTGTGTGTGTGAATGAAGCAAGAGAATGATAAATAAATGAATGATGTAAAAGATAAAGTAAGAAATAAAGGGATAGGTGTGGTTTCTAGGGTGTAGTATATTTTGAAATTGAATTGTGAGGGCTTTTTGGGTATTAAAATTTTGTATTTTAGAAGAAGGATTGGGAGCGTGTACGCATTTTGTAATTGTCATGTGAGTTAAAAAATATTTTGGGAAATAGCAAGAGAACATGCCCTAATCAAATATACACTCATTTTTTCTCTAAAATATTTTCTTCTAATCCTTCATTATTTCCAAAACTTCCTCATTTTTCTAAAATATGCATTGTACATATATTATTATTCTAACAATTAAAAAAAATCACTCAATTCAACTTTCACCTCAAAAACGCAACAAAAAAATATTGATTTGATTGTTATAGTATAAAATATCTTCTCTCAAAATATAAACAAGCATATCAATACTCTCTAAAATCAATTTTTAACTATTATCCAAAATATGACTAAAAATTTATTACATTCTCCATCATAACTTTCACATTCTCCGATATCACTTTTAACATTTATTTTCCCAAAACACGTATTAAAATCACACAAAAATCATAACCATACATTACCTAAGTCATTATGATGTCGTGGCACAATAATAAATACAATATCTTGTTTTGAATTAATATGGAATTTTAGATAAAAAATGAAAATTTTAAAACTATAATTATTTAGAGAAGAGTTTAAATAGTTAATTATGATATTATGTCGTTGAGTTGAAGAGTGAGACAAAAATTATTTAATGTGATGGTTAAATTTTTGGAAATGTAGTTTGGTTATCAAAAATAATGCATGCGTGCACTATTTTTTTTACGTACTCACAATTTTATTTTTCAGAACTTTTTCAAAAAAAAAAAAATTGCTCATTTCTGTCCTTAATTTATTATTATGAAACTTAATGGATTAGAGGAAAAAGGGAAAAAATAGATAATTTGGAAATCAATTAAGTTAGTTTAAACGGTAATATTGAGGTTTCAAACTAAAGTTTTATATTCAAGTCTCTCACCAAACATATGGATAATTATCTATGTTTACAATAATTATGCATGGCTACTTATAATTCGTAAAAAAGAAAAGTGTGAAATAATTTAAACACACTATAAAAAAATATTATATTAGTGACAAAATAATAAGTGGCAATATAAAATTTGTGACTAATGAAATGTATTAAGTGACAATGACTTTTATTTTGTCACTATTGATATTTTTAAATTGACAATAATTTATATTTTGTTATAATATGGCTTGATGAGGGCGGATTTTGTTCAAGTGTATAAAAGGCTGAAATTCAGTGAAGTGGTCTAGATAGTAGGTCGAGGAATATACTTGAGGTGTTTTCAGGGTCAAGTCATGCAACCAACAACTAACGTTAGCCTAACTGAGATATCCTTAGTTAAGGCACTCCAACACTCAAATTAGTAAATTGATGAGGTAATAGAGTAGTGGAGTAGTAGCTTAGGGCGATAATGTGCATGCCTTGTTAAGGGTTAGAATAAGGTATTTATACCCTTCTCATAATAGTTGATATATCTTTGATGCCCTTGTTGCGTAAGAAGAGACATTATCCTTGTTTGAGGGCATTCCAATTTTATCCAGCTTGTGTACTATTCTAGGTAGCGCTTCCTCTAGCTACCTAGGACAAGGTGGTACACTAGAGGTGCACCCTACTCTAACATGGCTACAAAAGATTACGCTATTGGTGGCACTCACCATTAATGCAACAGCATGCCGTCTAGCAAGGCATTCAATGCGACTGAGGGATTATTGTCTTTCTCCAACCTTTATGGTTGAGACGAGTACCTCTGCGGAACATCTCCCAGGATCTTGGTAGTCATGGTGCAACACGATCGAGGCTATGTCATTACAGTCGAATGGCATAGGACACTCTATGAAGGCTATCGACCATAACTTGGTCAATCAGGGAACGCTAATATTTACCATGATGGGCGGGAATCCAAAGGTCAAGCGATGGTTGAGCATCTATTTTGTCCCAGATAAGTTGGGCTTAAGGCCAATTGAGCTACTTGAGAAGTATTGATTTAGCTTTTATCCTAGTTGAGTGTTATTGGGTTAGGTCTACTGGGTCATCCCATGTCATGAACAAGTGTTATTGGATTGAGCCTTTAGCTCATGTCATAGTCAAGCATTATTGGGCTGGGTCTACTGGGTCATCCCATGTCATGGCTCATTAGTGATAAAAACTAATGTTTTAAGTCGTCACTATTAATAATTAGTGACAACCTAGCGATAATAAAAATTGCCACTATAATTTGTGGCAAGTTTTTATTGTCACTAATTATTTTCACCATAGAGATGTCACTGATAGTCAATGGCAGCAACCTAAATATTATTATTGTCACTATTTAATTTGTAAAAATTATTAAAGTGACAAAATAATTTTTTTTCATCTAATATACATAACTAGTGACAATTTTTGTATTATTACTTATTATTTTATCACTAATTTATTTTCTTTTTTTCTTTTTACAGTGACATATAATGCAAAGATTAATAATATAATAAAGGACTGCCATATAATTGCTCGAAAATTTGAACCAATGACCATAATTTTGTAATAATTTTCATATGAATAGTCATTTCTGTGTAAATATAAGTTGTAAAAATAGAAATTCTACTATACATTCAATCATGTGGTAATATTAAAAATTGAAAATTAATTTACATTAATGAAAAGAATTTACATTATGCCAATACAATGTAATTCACACTGTTTGATATTTTTATATATTTAAGACACATAATAATTTAATTTTTTTATAAAATACGTATACTGTATCACCCCATAGATTTAATTAGCAATTTTATCTCCCATAAATCCACTTCGAATCTTACCCATAGACATGGGAAAAAAATGTAGATTAGAGAATCATGTAAGTAGAAATTAGAGAGAAAGTGACTTAATATGAGAAATATTTGATTAATCAACTTGCTTTAATATATAAGTTTAGAGTGAGCAACGAAGGTGGGGAGTTGGCGAATGCCTTGTCATTTGGGATAACTCATTGGCACTAAACCATATCTTGATTGGCCACAGGGCAACTTAGCCCAAAATATAAGCTATTGCATGAAATAATTCAATGTAACATAGATTTATAAAATATTACACATGAAAGTATCAATATGCGGAATTTTCATATAGATAAAGTTTACTCAATAATTTATTCTGCATTATTGTATGTTTTTATGGTTATTTTTCTAAAATTATTCTTTTAAATTATGCCAAACCACGTGATTTTTTCCATAATCAATTCTCATAAAATCTTTTTGATTGATCTGAAAAATGTTACATTTTATCTTTTTAATACACTTTTTTATTCTACAATTTATAAGGATGTTGTCATTAAAAAATGGCGCATAAGGTCATATAGGTAAGTTTAGAGTTCGTTATTTAGTATGTTATTTATACATGTGTACATATACTTAAAATTTATTATATTTTAAATTTTAAAGCTTATGCAAAAAAGTATGATGGCGATATCATTGAAATAATTAAATATAAAAATAATAAATTTTTGGGTGCTTGATATGATGGGCTAATTACCCACAAATCTTGGGCTTAGTCCAAGTTTTGGGTCCAACTCACTTTGCGTAGCCCAACTTAGTTGACTTTCACAAGTCACAACCAAAGTAAAAGCATGCAATAGTCTTTTTTTTTTTTTAATTTACAAGAATTATGTCGACATTAAGTCCAATATATTTGGAATTTATTGTCCACCGCACGGGCTTCTTACCACAGTAAGACTTGTGTATGTAAGTTGATCCTTAGGTCTTCGCGTAGGGGGAATTTTTTTTTTGGGGGGCGGGGGGCAAAAGTCAATGCAATTAATAAAATGATGGTAATTTTTTATTATAAATTATATGTTTTGAAAAAATAAGTTTTGGCAGTGAAATTTGGAAATGTAAAGTTGTATTAAAAAATATGATGAATGTTTATTTATTTTATTAAGAATAGTTAAAAAAATATTTTGGGGAGTTTTGATTTGTTTCTTTATATTTTATGAAGAGACAAATTTTACTGTAGTATCAAATTAATGCTTTTTTCGTTGGATTTTTTTTATGAAAATAAAATTGAGTAATTTTTTTATAATAAGAATAATAATAAAATATATATATTATGTATGTATATATATTAAAAAATGAAATTTTTTTGGGGATAATACAAAATAAAAATGGATATTTTGGAAAAACTTAATTTGACATTTTAAAGGAAAAAATTATGTATGTTTGATTATTTTTTGGCAAAACAAAATTATGTTAGCCAAAATGTAACCAAGCCGATAAAATTGACGTTAGCTTACAAGGCTCATGATTTTTATGAATGTAAATGAATAAAAAGTTGTGATAATCTTATTTTCCCCCATGGTTATGCCCATCTTCGAATTCTCGAATTCAACTACAAATTCATCAGACATTTATGATTAAAAATATTTTATTAAATAAAGGTACTTGTCCTTGAATGACCGCTTAAGATCAATGTCATGGAATCTTTGTATTCGTTGAAGAAGTTCTCCCCTGTGAAAACATCATTTAATGAACTCCAACTATAGTTGGTCAAGATCAAGAGACCACCGATTTTGCTTGATGGATTGGAATTGTCCAGCTTCTTGATTTATCTTCCAAACTATACTATTAGAAGCTCGTGCAACGCGTAACAAATTAATAGTGGAAAAAAATAGAAATTAGTAGTGGTTCCGATTCAAATTGAAGAACACACAATTAATAAATATTTATGATAAATGCATGAAAAAAAACTATAATATGAAGCAATTTTACCATGTCAAATGAGAAAGTTGAAAATCTTAATAATTGAAGATATTTAATTAGGGGTAATGTATATAAAAAAAAAAGTCGTGGGAGTTGATTTATTTTCATATTATTTTTCAAGGTAAGCAATAACATTTTATGTGTAGTGAATGTACACACACACACACATCAAGTTACATCCTTAAAACATAACTTTGGTACTAAAATATAAATCAAATTAGTTCAATCAATAATAAATGATAATATGAATCATTTCACAATCAAATTTAATAAAAAAACTGTACATATTTTACATATTTTAGCTAAAATAAATTTGCATTTAGTTGTTGTATGATGCTAAAAGCATTATTACACGTTAATTGATCAATATTAAGAATTATTCATGCCAGCTAAACACTTATAGGTATGTATTATTGAACGCTTATAAGTTAATAAATATCCGACATTTATACATATTACAATTTGTATATAACTATTGAGATTGAAGATTTATGATGTAATATTCACTAGTTCACAATGGTATATATTATGTAATAAAAGTCTGTATACATATAAAATAATTGTTAACACTGCTACACCATTTTTTATATATCAATTACATTCTTAAATATTTTATTGGGTGTAAAATATTAAAATTTCAATTGAAATTTTACTTTCTTAAGGAAAAAGGAAAAAGCAACTATTTGTTAGCTACTCATCTCCCATAATTTTTATTTTACTCCTCCACCTTTTCTTTTCTCCTTTTTCCCCCACCGCAACTCATGAATTAATTGTGTATTCCATTTATATATATATATATATATATATATTTATAAGTAAATAAATTAATGTTTTATTATTTATCTATACTATATAAAAAAAATAATTCTTACATCCAAGAAATAATGACTTTTACACATCATCCAAAAATCATGATATATTAATTATACTCCAATTAAAAAAAGTTTTAAAATTTCAAATAAAATTTTACTTTTCAGTTACTTTTTTTTATATACATTTTTGTATCCACGCTTACTTTTTAATTTTCCTTTCCCCACACAATTCACGAACGGACCCATATTTTAATCAATAAAATCAACCTCACTAGCCTTTTCTTTTAACATATCATAATATTAAGTGTTTTGTTATTTCACCAATATAATAAATATTAATATTATGATAATTTAATTTTATTAATACAAAAACATCATGCCACAATAACTAATTAATATAACTAACTTAAATATTTAATAATATAAATTTATGCATAAAATACAACGTATCACAATAATCAGTACATTATATGATAAAATTTAGTTATGAATTGGCTCATTGATGATGAGACACATATGATCCCGTCTCTTAAATGTGGAAGCACAAGCTATACTGCCACGTCGCCACTTCTCCTTCGGTGAGAAAGAGATTCAGCACTCTTTCCTTCCTTCACTCTCTCTCTCTCTCTAGCCTCCGCCACTTCCCAACAAAATACATTTTCATCCACTCCCACTAATGATAGTAGAAGTGGTATCAACAATTGCTCTCTATTAGGGTTTCCAGATTCCCTGAAAAAGCTTTTCTTTTCTGTTTTTTTTTTTTTTGCGTTTTTTCGCAATGATAATTGGCCGGCATTGAGAAATATTTTTTACTGGATTCGATTCGAATCACTGGGCTTGGATCTTCTGTGATATTCTATTTGATCCGATTCGCTGTTCGATGTCAAAAAAACCCGCCGATCTGTAATTGTTTGATGCGTAGTTTTAATCGATTTTTAATCGAATAAAGGTTTTTGATTCTTTGTTGTAAAAATGCCTGTGGATCTGGAAGTGTTTTTGCGGGTCGTCGACTTAGCTATTTCGAGTGTAAGAGCTGATATTTTTTTTGGTTTACCTTTTTTGCTATTGCTGGTGTGTGTGGGTGTGGGTGTGTGTGTGTGTCTTGTTTTAGCATTTGAGGGCGACGTTGAAGTGATCTTTTTTGTTTTGCCGATCAAAAGTGTATTCGTCAAAAATTGAAAAGTTCAAGTTTGAATGGAATTCCTTCGTGAAATAACAAGATTAAGTTAGATTTGATTCATCAACAGCTGTGGCAGCTGAAAATTTACATCTTTTTATTATTGCCTTATTTATCAAAAAAGCAAAGTAGTAAAGGTTTTCAAATTGTTGGATCCCTCCAAAGGAGTTTAGTTGAGTGTAGATAGTTTACTTGCTATGAGAAAAACAGCATCTTTCTACCCACTCAGTGGTTACTCACTGATAATAGCAGAAAGGAGGCAAACCTTATGGCTCTCTGTATTATACGCCGGATTAGGAAAAGAAGTGAATGTTTATAGCATATCAAAACCATTTCAACTTGGTTTGACATTAAAATCCATTTCATTGTATTTCTTCTTAACTTAGTATTCGGTCGTGATTATATATTCATCTCTATTGTATGAAAATATGATGGAGACGTGATGAGGCTGACTTCTTCTTTGGTTTTTGTCTGGGCTTCGTTAGATTCACTTTTGAGATCAAGGCATCTGCTTTAGATGTTATGCAACAGTTTTTTGAGGTCTGTAAGTCTTTGGGCGGGACATATTGAGAGATACACTGAGTTGAGGCAGTTTAGCTGTATCTGTGGAGGTTTGAATGCCACTCGGTGCTTAACTTATTTGTCAAATTGCAAGTTTGGAAGATCGGATAAGATGATGGTGGATTCTGGTGCAACGGCTAGAGGATCTATGATTGATCTTTTGCCTGAGCGGGATGATGATGGCGGCTATGCTAGCGGAGGATGGAAAAGGTGATTGAATATTGATGGTTTTTAATTTGCTATACTTTTTCTTTTTTGGTTTAAGTAATTTTTTCATGAGAGGACATTCTTGCTTGCGGTAGTTCATTTGAATTCTATGCATGATTTTGTTTGTTGTAAGGTTTTCATTTTCATTCTTAGGTTTGTTTATCCCAGAAAGGATCTAGAAAAGATTGAGTAGGTACAATAACGTTGTCCTAATTTCAGTGTCCTGTACAAGTTAGCTAAGTTTGTGTTTGGTGATGGCATAACCTTTATATATTCTTGATGTTTTAATATGGTTATCAAACTAATCTTTGTTATTGAGTTTAAATGCTTTTCCACATGTTGCAATAGCTGTGCTGTCATAACTAATGTGCCTTCAATGTCATGTATGAAAAATGTTCCTTTCTGAGCCATTTACTTGGGAATACCCTTGTACTAGATTCTGAGCATCTTTTGTACCATGGTTCCTTTTATGAAAGGAGGGAAAGAATTTGTCTTAGTAACGATGGATTCTTTCTTCAGATCAATCCTATACAAATACCCTTGCAGTGTCCTTGCTTTCATTATATATCTATGGTCTTCAGCACCACTACTTTTGATGCTTTCATTTGATCTATCCTAAAAATGAAATGTACTTTGTGCTTAAAAAGAAAAAAGAAAGCTAGTTGAGCATATCCCATAGTTGAGATGATGAAAACAGCCAGACCCCACCTATACTATGAAGGCAAGTACGGCAAACTTGAGATACTGAGGAAGGAATATATAGCATGTCTTACAACAGTATTTGGTTGATTAGTAGGAAAGAGGATTTGAGTTTGTGGGGCCTCCGGTTGTGCTCAGAAAGCTATCTATTGGTTCTACATCGTGCTCTACCTAAATATTGCATCATCTGATTAAGCATACACTTCGCTCCAGTAATGTCTATGAATGGAAATAAACAGTTCTGGTTATGTTATTATTTTTCTGTTATCTTTTTATTAATTTCATAAAACTTCCTGTCTACTTACACTTCCAAGCATATTCGCTATCGAATATGAATCAGTTTCTAATTTCCGATTCGTGGTGTCATTTTCCATGACAATCATACGTCGCTTCTGTGGTGCCTATTGTTGCTTCATAAAGGATGGAAAAAAGTCAAACTATGTGTTAAGATTGGTGAATTTATGAAGTACCTGGAAACAAGTATCATAGATAGTCCTGTGCTCTAGTTCTTATCCCCTCTATTTGTCATCATATGATTACATACCACACATGTTCAATGTTCATAGGCTACTGTAACCATTATGTCATCTTTTGGCATAGTTGGAATTACTTGTGAGATGCATTGTGTATTAGTTTTATCTAGTGCAAATCTAATTGGTGCTGTGGAGACTACTGTTGTCCTTTTTATGTTGCATGAATATGTTTCTGATGTGATTGTCATCGGTTGAGTTTACATTTACATTTTATTTCCTGATTGGCAGTGAAGATGGAAGATTAAGTTGTGGCTATTCCAGTTTTAGAGGAAAAAGGGCTAGCATGGAAGACTTTTATGACATTAAGGCCTCCAAGATTGATGGACAGTCAGTCTGTCTCTTCGGGATTTTTGATGGTTTGCTCTTCTCCTGTGGACCTTTTTCTTGAAAAACAAATGGCTAAATGAATAGGATACTTACTTGTGGAAGCGAATCATAATGTAAAAGCCCTTATACAATCTACACATGAGAATGGAATCTGGTAATGATTAAACTTAATAATTCCAATATATTGGAGCAAAAAGAGCTTTGATAGGGGAATTAGGGACATAAAACAAAATTGCATTTTCCCATGTCTAGCTTGTTCAAGTTCATTTTGTTAAGGGAACACAAAATGAACTTCAGAAATCCTGGTTGGTTTATGAACAAATTTTTTAACTTGAGTTTTTTCACGAAATATCTCTCGTTTTTACGGTCCATACAAGATTGAATGCTGGATTTGACGACAGCATAAGCTTGAGCATGACTTGTAAAAATAACATGCCAAGTTTCAGGTTGATGGCTTCTTCTTAGTTCTTTTGAATATACTTATACAATTATTCATTGGTTTACGCTTCTAATTATAAGGAGAGAGAGTAATATGACTCTTCTAATGAGGATAATGCATCATGACAGGTCATGGTGGCTCAAGAGCTGCTGAATTTTTGAAGGAACATCTCTTTGAGAATCTCATGAAACATCCAGAATTTATTACAAACACGAAATTGGCTATAAGTGAGTTGTATTGTCCATTTCCTATTTGCTTTTGAATACCAAATGATGATATGTGATTTTATGGGAGTATTCCGTCTGGGTATGTGCTGGACTCTATGGCTAATAGGGGATGCTCTGGATAAACACAAATCGGGATTTTGGGCTTTGAGCAATGGAATTTGTTCCTATCTTATTTTTGGACTACTCTAGAGATAAGCTGCGTCACCTAGGAATTGCACCAGTGGTGTGTAATAATATTTGCCTACCATTTATGTTGGTTAAGTACCCAGGATACTTTTTCTTCCTTGCATGCCTGGTGCTGCTTATGTCATGCTATGTTGGATACTTTCATATAAAGTAAATGATGAAGCATTAGCTTAAATCTCATGTTAAACCACTTAGGCAATATGATCTACCCATATTGAGAATTAGGAAAGGGTAAGGCATAAATCTCTAAAATGACAATCTTATTTAACATGAAAACAGTTGCTGGCTTTGGTTGCAATATTTGATTTTTCTGCTCAGGTGTTTCTTGTGATGAAGATGATATTTAAAGTACAGGTAACAGAAATATTTGACATGGAGCACCATGATGTACTTATCTGTTTCTAATGCCTCTTTATTCTTTAACTTTCATAGCTTTGACTAAGGAATGATACGTTGGTTGCATGGTTAGAATTGTTAAAGCCTATGAAAGACAGAGTACTAGTGGTTGTATGGTTCTAGTCTTTTTAAATCTCTCTCTTCAACTTGGTAGTGCATCCAAATGACTAGTAGAAAACCACAGGTGACACATATCAGCAGACTGACAGAGACTTTTTGGAGTCTGAAAAGGACACCTCCCGAGATGATGGCTCAACAGCTTCAACAGCAGTACTTGTTGGCAATCATCTTTATGTTGCTAATGTAGGAGATTCTCGAACTATTATATCAAAGGCTGGAATAGGTACTATAAACAGTTATATTTACATTTAAACGATCTTTAAGTATTGTGAAGTGACAAATCCTCTGGTCTTTGACCAGCAAGAAATGATAATGTGAATCTTCTTAGGAAAAGAAAGGGAATTCTAATAATGTGGCTCTGTGCATGTATTCCTTGGTGATAAATTTGTGGCTTGATTGTTTACCGATGACATACTGGAAGAATTTGCAGTGAACTTTTAATTCAGCATTCTTCACTCACTTACTAGTATGGCTAGGTGTTGTTTCCATGGGATTGCAATTCATACCCAACGATTTTTACTTTTTAGGATGACAACTGAAATTGGTTTTTGTTTTGCAATTCTGGTGATAGCTGCTGACTTGGCACCCTGTAATAAAAGATGATTGTGCTCTTGAACCAGGTTTATATGAGAAAGTACAAAGATTGTTAGGCTTTAATAATTTCCATTGCGCAGAGAGAGCGAGCTAATTCTGTCTTCCATTTTTTGCTTCTCTCAAACTTTATTTTTCTGTCTGAGCAAGTATTTTCCTTATTCAAACATTTCAGAATGGTTTTGTGTTTCTGAATTCTTCTTAACCATTTTTCTGTTTCTGAATGAAATTTAAAGTTATATAGCAATACAATGTCAGCTAATATTTACTACTCCACACTGCTTGTTGATTTTGTTGGTGGATGTAAATGCTTTTTAATAACTGGTTGGCTTTGCAAACAAATTAAGGAATTGTGGCATCAAGTAAATGAGATGTAGAACCAACATCCTTTACAAGATTTTTTTAGTAACCATTCATTGATAATATATTGATCCATCCTTTTCTTTTTGGTGTGGTTGATGATTGTTATGATGATTATGGTACTTTGACAAATTAGAGGCCAAAAGTGTTTTTGACAAATTGTCTCCTCTTTTCTTGCTTGCCAGCAATTCCGCTCTCAGAAGATCACAAACCAAATAGAAGTGATGAGAGGAGGAGAATTGAAAGTGCTGGAGGTGTTGTGATGTGGGCAGGTTTGGCCTTATTATATTACCCTAGATTGCTGGCCTTATTTGATATCATGTAAATGCAGCAAGGATTATCATCCTATGAAAGATGGTGTCATTGTGGAAAAACATGAGGCTGTGTTAGTGTTAAAAAAAGAGTTTTTGCTTATTATTCTTTGATCAGTGAGAACACTTTCCATGATAAAATACTGAGTTTTCTTTTAATAGAGACAGATATGCTGAAATGGGTATAGTTTATGGATGAAGTGATCTTTGTCCATCATCAGTGATTCTTTTTCCTTTCATTTTGATCAAGTTAGAGAATGATTATTCTTGAGTGAGATGTATGGGTGACAAGAAAAGATATAGGTTATTTTTGAGTCAAAAGATCCTTATGAGAATCCATGCCTTGTTTGTAAAAAGTTAAATCATTTTGCATTTGACAATTCTCTCTAATAAAAATTTTGGATACTCAGAAGTAGAGATGAAGTTTGTTAATCTTTTTTATATCAGGCACTTGGAGGGTTGGAGGTGTCTTGGCTATGTCTCGCGCTTTTGGCAATCGCTTGCTGAAGCAATTTGTTGTGGCTGAACCTGAGATTCAGGTACTGCAAATTCTAGTTATAAAGGTTTTGTCTTCCCATGTTAATGAACTCCGTTGGTCATTGGTTAGCCTAAACCAGAGTTCAGAATGTTAATCGATCTTAAAATACTGAGGTTTTATTCGTCCATAGTGATGAAATCTAAGCTAAACATGTTTTCTTAATTATAAGGTTATGGAGTGCTACTCCATTTGTGGTCGGATGACCTTAGCTGTTGTACTTGTCCAGAACCCATCAATTTTCTTGTTCTAATGCTACAGGAACAGGAGATTGACCAAGACCTTGAATTGCTTGTGCTTGCAAGTGACGGACTTTGGGATGTTGTACCTAATGAGGTAATGCTTTCCATGGATGATAAACACTTCTTTTAATTTATCAGCTCCTGAAATCCTTAGTTTCTTTGAGGCCCTTTTGAGTTTTACTATTTAATTTTACTTTTATGGATTGGGGTTAGATGTTACGTGTAATTCTGATGACTATTACGTATACAAGAGATGTTTCATTTGCAAAAATCATCCGGAATTTCCATCCTGGACCCATACTAGCACAATAGAATTCTGGTCAGCAATTAAATTTAGTATCTGATATTTTTTAGATTATGCACGTTCATATAAGGGATAATCTTACTTGAATATAAGAAGAAAGAAAAATACAGAATTATGACCGAAAATATGTTTATTGTCTGTAAAATTATTATTATATTCAGGACGCTGTTTCAATAGCGCGAACAGAAGAAGAGCCGGAAGCAGCTGCTCGGAAATTGACAGAGACAGCTTTCACGCGAGGTAGTGCCGACAATATTACCTGCATTGTTGTCAAGTTCCATCATGAGAAAGTGGACGCTGCTGAGGAAACTCAGCAACATCCTGAAGTCAAACCCCTACCAAAAGAATCCCAGGAAAATAGCAAAGCTGGCACAGAGGAATCCCAGCAAACTTCAAAAGCAGAGCCTGAGGAAATCCAACCCCAACAGAGTTGATGAATTCCTTGAAAAACACTTGAATACGCATTATTTCTAGTTGCTGAGGTGAGGCGGCTCGACCATTAAAGGGGTTCTGATTTGTTCATTCATTGGTTTGTTCTCTTGCATTCTGTCTTGTAATTTTATATGGCGGTGTATGTGTAAGTTGATGCTCATAAAGTTTTTTTGTTGGTAAATTTTGATGGGGTGGTGTAGCTTTATTTAATAAGACTGATGCTTGTTGGTCTGTGTTTTTATGCATGCCTTGTTACTTCATGCCTCATTGCATAATGGTAAATGACAATGGTGTGGGTAGACATTCGTTTGAATTGATGGAATTCTCTAGTCAGAACCGAATATCTTGAATTTCCAGGTCGGATCTGCCAGTTGAACCAGGGTTGAAAGCAAAGAGGGGTCAGGTTAATTGAAATTTTCAATGAAAATATTCTCACACCCAAGTCAGAAGGGTTATTGGAGTGAAATGCAGAATGAGCAGTGGAAGTAAATGTTGTAGGCATGTGAAATGTACTTGTAGAATATTTGTGAATGTTCTTATATCTGAGTCAGGATAGCTAATGGCCATGCAGATTGATTCTGGTGCATTGTGCCTCTCTAGTCCAAGGTCACGTGAAAGCGGAGGTGGATGAGTAATCACACAATTCGAAATGGTGGGATGCTGATGGAGTTAGATGAGTAAATCATCAAGTTGGAATATGGGATGAAGTATGAAATAAAATTGGAGTGTAATGACTCGAGTTTGAGTTGAGTTTAACGAAGATTTAGGCTCAAGCATTAGAGCGTAGAACAAGAAGAAAGAGCTCAAAATGCTTACAGGTTTGTTATTAATCGATCTCAAGCTTGATTAAAAGATTGCTAATAACTCTAATTTCAATAAAAATATTTTGATATTAATTTGAAATAGAAAAAGTAAATTATTAATAAATGATAATTATTTAATCAATGTATAAAAAATGCTTAAACTAGATAAAAAAGTTTATGGGTTGGTTAACAAGCAGTTGAACAACTAAATTAAAGTTTGAGTCTGATTTGTTGTAGAGTTTGATTCAAGTTTCGAAGTCGAAGTCAAGTTATAAGTGCTTTACGAATTGGTTTGATTAATTTTGCACTCCTAAAATGAAATAAAAGATCTAAAATGAATATCAACATAGTTTGATGGTTTTGCATTAGACCATTAATGGGAGAAATCTAAGGTTTGGATTGCTTATCAGAATGGTTTTATTTTTTTTTTGTGTTTTAAAGATTTTGAAAATGTTTTGGTGTTTAAAGATATGAAAATAGAAGATGAGGTTGTAAATGGTGGTAAGATAAAATGTAATAATTATAGGGATGTGATGTGTTGATGTGATTTGAGGTTGTGAGATTATTTTTGAGGTGTGTTTAAGAAATTTATTTGAGATAATAAAATTTTTGTATGAGATTTATTTTTTTAGGGTTTGCTTGGGATTTAAAATAAATTAACAATTTTGAATAAATTTTTAATTTTAATAAATCTATTTTTTTTTCCTTTAACTCTTACCAAAATATCATATATGAATAAATATATTTTTATTTGTTTGGTAGTAATAATAGATTAAAAAAAATAAGAAAAAACTATAAATATGTTACACTGAAAACATTGTTTTTAAATGTAGAAAAAAACCTATCGTGTATTAATAAATCAATTTTTGGTGTTTTGGGTTTGTTTGGGATTTATCGTATAGAAAATTTTATAGATATTTCATAAATTCACTAAATCAATAATTTTTTTAAAATTTAAAATATACGTCGTGTGTTAATGGTTTGAATTTTGCTAAAACTCGATTTGTTTGGGAATTATAATATAGACAAAATTTATTGATATTTTAAAATTTTAATAAATTATAACTTTATAAAAGTTTAGTTGGACTTGTTTAAATTTATAAATTTTTAAAAAAACTACTAACAAAGTAGAGTAATACCTAAATAAATTATTTTGGGCAAAATAATTTTTTTGTAATTAATTTGGTTGGATGAGGAGAGGACTTGAATAGTAGGGCTCGTAGGCAACCTTATTCATTGACCAAAGGATTTAAATTTGAATCCCACAAGCAAGCACATGTGTTGTCCTAAAAATGTGTTTCAAAGACCAAAAAATGGGGGGCAAACCCCACAGGCAAGCACAACCTAAGGGCTTGTTTGGTTGTAAATAGGAGTTTTTGGCCAAACTATTTTGGTAAAATGATTTTTAGGAAATGTGGTTGAGGAATGTAATTGTTTGTTTGCACTTTGGATGGTAAGTACAAAATATTTTGGGAGAAATTTTTTTGTTTAGTTGTATTTTGGGAGGAGATAAGATGTCAGGTCAATAACTTTTTTATTGGATTGGTAGGGTAAAATGAATATTTTTAAAATTATTTATGTGTATATAGTTGTATGATTGAGAGTATGTATATATATTTGTAATGTGAATGCGACAATCTATGAAGGGTAGCATAACATTGGGGAGTGTGAATAGTAAGAGTATTTTAGAGAATGAATTTTGTATTTTGAGAATGGAGTTAGAGAATGTATATTGTTTGTTTATATATTAAGAGTTGGAAAATATATTGACAATTTGCAACCAAACAAGGCCCAACTCCCAAGCAATTGGGTGGGGTGTGCAGGGTGAAGTCTTCGGGCCCTTTCGGTTTTATTTTCATTTTCATTTTTAATTTTTATTTTTATCATTTTTAAAAATGAAAAAAATTAATTAGTAGAAATGAGTTTGTATTTTGATAAATTATTGAAAAAGTAATAATTATATTATTTTTCATAGATGGTAGGTGAGAAATAGAAATAATAGAATAGAGAGAGAATATATATTATTAATTAATGTTTTTAAAAAATTAGTAAGAACTTAAAATAAAACTCAGAACAAAGAAACAGGGAGAGAAAAGTCATGCATTATTAATTAATATTTTTAAAAAATTAGTAAGAATTTAAAATAAAATTATGAAACAGTTTAATCTTTTTTTTAATGAAATTTTTAGTTTTAAATTATAAAAATAGGTTAATAGTCAAATTTAATGATTTTTTGATGCATTGATTAAATTTAATCGCACGTATAAATTTATACTATCAGATACGTGAATGAGATCTTTTTATCATAATTATGCCATTTTGATCAAATTTTAGATTAATAAAGCTATTTTTTAAAATTTATTTTAGATAATGTCATTGTTAAAATAACATTTTTTTATGATTTTTTTTAAAAAAATTTACTCACATGTACATTGTATTATTATATATGTAAAAATTTAGCTACCAATTAAATGCGAAATAGATCAAATTTGAAAAATCATAATAATATATTTTTAAGCGATGCTAATATTATAGAAATGGCGAGAATAATAATATATTCAATGATTTATTTAAAGCTTTAAAGAGAAAAAAATTTCCATATTATTTTTTGAAAATTCTATGATCTATATATTGGAGTATAGCCTGGATGATCACCATGCATGAGCATAACTAAAACAATCTTCAAAATAAACAAACCCAATTTTTTCAAAAGAAAATCAACACGTGTTCAATTCGATTTAGAATAATTTGTAGCAAGATTATGTAGTAAATTTGATAAATAAATTCTATCAATATGAGTTTTGGGCTTATTCATTGTAATTAATAAGAAGCAATTCGTATAATAATAGGAAGAGTCTGTAATGAGATGACGATCTTGCAATGAATTTAATAAATAAAAAGTAATTTATATATGATTTTTGTGATAATAATAGAAATTAAAGAGCGTGTAATGAAATAATGATCTTGTAATAACTTTTTTATATAAAGTTTTTATAAATATTCTCATATTTTCTTACTTAGCAAACAATTATTGGGATTAGATCGTATGGAAATTTGTAATAATATTATTGAGTAATGAAATACAAATCTACATTATTATAGAATTATCGTACAAAATTTTACAAAAACTCTTGCGCCTTCCCATTTTCTAAACAACTAGTAATTTCACACATTCGACGCACGTGCAAAAATTTCTGTAGTTTTTTTTTTAATAATAAAATATTTATTTACTTTTATATAATATAAATTTATTTTAATAATTTTAATATATTTATTAATTTTTTGTGTGTATATAATAATTAAAAATAATAATAAAATTGTAACTGTAAATATAAAATATGTGAATTTTAAATGGTAATTATTATATAACTTCTAGTTAGTAGAATTAGAAAAAAAAGTGAGAATATTTTAGATAAATTATTTAAAAACACATCGAGAAAAGGATATATGCTTTATTAATAGTACAAATTATGGGAACGGACCAAATTCATCGAATGAAATTTTGTGGTCAGATTATGTACTAATTTTGATAATTTATTACAAAATTCTATCAATTTGAGTTTTGAGCTTATCCCATGAGATAGGCTTATATATGTAGCTGTGATTACAACTAGGATTTTGTTTGACTGCAATAAATAGACGATTATATATAAAACTACATTATTACGTAGAAAAATCAAATTTATTTTTTCACGTTTTCCTAATTTACGGGAAAGAATTTAAATTAGCAAAAAATTTAAATCTACTTTAGGAAAAAAATTAAATTCATTCAATTCGACATCGAATTGGTAAATGTTGAATACCTAAAAAGATTAAGTAAATCAATTATTCAGATTTCTGTCATAAATTAAAAAAATTGCCTAACTCGAGAGGTCACATATGTTAAAATGTAATTGTTTATAATTATTATTTTTTCAAAATAATGTCCTAATTAATTAGGAGGTTGGTAAATTATTATCTAACCATGGTTCAATCAGCTCTAGTTATGATGGGCCTAAATGCTTTTGTTCACGGCATAAGGTTATATAAATGTTTCCTTATCTACTCATCTAATAAATAATTAACGGGATAAAATTTATACTCCAAGATTTTGTAATAAGATTATATATATATAGTAGATTTGATAATCTCTTACCAAATTCTATTAATTTGAATTGTAAATTTATTTATTACAGAGATTAAGGATTAATTAATTGTGTAAGATTTTGGGATAATAATAAAAGATTATGTGATGAAATAAAGCACTCTATTCAATACATTTGAATAAAATTTCATAAATATTCTTGTACGTTCCCAGTTGGCAAATAATTATCGGGACGGATTAAATTTTGAATATGAGGTTTTTGTGATAGGATTATCTAAATTTGATAATTTGAGACCAAATTTCATCAATTTAAATTTTAAATTTATTCATATTATAAAGATTAAAAAACAATTAATTATGTAATAATAAAAGATTATGTGACGAAATAAAGAATGCTCATTATGAGTATCTTGAATAAAATTTCATAGATATGTTCCCGCTTGGTAAATTGTTATTGGGACGGATTAAATTATTAAAATGAGGTTTTTTGTGATTGGATTATCTAAATTTGGTATTTTGATGTTAAATTGTATTAATACTTGCCTAGCGTGGTACAAATTATGTAGTGATTTTGTATGAATATTGGAAATTAAGAGTTTATTTAGAAGTGCATTAATTACATAAATAAAAAGAAAAATTTAATTATAAGAATCAATAATTTGTAGAGTATGACTTATAAAGTCATAAAAATTATTAAAATATTTTTGAAATTTGAAATCAGTACAAGAAAGAGGACATGAAAAATATAACCAAATTAGCAAAATCATTTTGATTATATGCATTGAAATGGAAAAACGTAAAAGTAATAAAAATATTTGCTAATTAGAAATTGATTACTATAAAACTTAATTTATTTAATTTATAAAATTGTTACTAAAATAAATAAAAGGTCAAAACATTTAATTTCGATATATATTCTAGTAAAAATATTTTAGTAAGTCGTTCTCTTAATAAGAAAGCAAGTAAAAAACTTAGCAATGGTATACATTGCATGAGATTTTTTGATAATAATAAAGAATCACGCAATGAGATAGGGATTTATGTATTGAATTTAGAATATAAAATTTTGTAAATATTCTCATGCATTCTCAATTGATAAACAATTATATATGAGGATGGACCAAATTCATGAAATGGAAATTTGTGATAAAATTATCTAGTGAATTTGATAATTTATTGCAAAATTTTATTAATTTGAATATTTGATTAAATTTAGTTATTCAACGATTTTGTGTGAACAATGACAATTAAGATTTTGTTTGACTATAACAATTAATATATGATTTTCATTTAAAGTATATTAATGATTGAAAATATTGAATTATTCGATTTTTTTTTAATTTGATGAAAATTGTTGATTTATTTATTATAAATTACTTGAATGATTTTTGTAGGATCATATTGGGGCATGTGACAAGAAAAGAAGATTAGTTGAGAAAATTGTTACATAGTAAACTAAGACGACATTTGACTAGGTGTATTATTTTTTTGAAATATCTTATAAAAATAAACATTTTGATTTGTTTCCACGATAACATATTAGATTGATGTTTTTATAAACTTCAAAATATCATTTTAGTTTTCCTTGCTACCTAAATCACTAGAGCTGTAACTTTCTAACGATATTAGACCAAGCTCTTTACTTTTTACTACGTGTTACAAATGATATTAACTTTTAATCTAAAATATTGTAATTGTGTACCTTATCCTTTAGACGTAATTTATCTTAAATATCTTATAAGAGATCAGCGTTTAAGACATTTTTAATTATATAACTAAACATTCTTAGAATTAGACAAATTGAATCTAGCGTTAAATAAGATTCTCTGCTTTTTTCCCACTTTAGTAATATTCAAAATTATATAGGGGTTATGAAACTTAAAAAAAACAAAAAAACAAAAAATTCTATTTAGTTAGACCAGACAACTTTAAGATTATAACAGAACGAAAAATTTGAAAATAGCAATGAAATATTATATTGTTAATAATTTTTTATTGGCTAAACTTTTTTAGTTTTTAAAATTTTATCTTGATACAAAAAAAGGAACATATGTTGTTTATAAGCTTTAATAATTGAATAAAAAGCGAAACTATTAAATGATATTCTTACTTAAAAAAGGAATTAAATCATTCAAACAGAATCAACAAATTTCGAATACTTGAAAAATCAAATTTACAAAATCACTGAAAAGCTACGTCATAATTAATTGTTGCTTTTTTGGGCAAAACACAATGCTTATATGGTTAGTAAATTATTATTATTATTATTATTATTATTATTTAACCATGGTTAAATCCAACACCACCTATCCTTAACCTATGAAATTTTTGCCTATAAAAATAAGTCGTAAACCTTCACAAGTCACCACCTTATTTTCACAACTATCATTCCCTGGCCATTTTTCATATTTCTCATTTCACTTCTCTTTACGAAGTTTTGACAACTCCTTCCATTCCAATTTGGTGGGAAAAGGCACACAGATAAAACCCACAAATTCCAATTCCAACTCCAACCGAAACTGTTTCAATTTCTGAATTTTCTGGGTAATTTTCCTCTGTCTCTATCTCTCTTTATTTTTGGTCTTTTTACGTGGAATTTGTCATCTTTGGCACTGACTTTTACTTTATGAGAGAAAAGATTGAATTTTTGTTGTGTGTTTAATCATAAAAGCCATTTTGCTCTCTGTTCTTTGAAATTTTTTCTTTTGTTCTTTCTCATGATTTTCGAGTTTTAACTGTTTTTAGATAGTTTTGCTCTCATTTGCTGCAGCTGTTGAACGCTGTGATTTGGGATTTTGCCAAAGAATTTACTGATTTGGTTTGATGAGCTTTTTTTTCTGCTACTGAGTAATCTTTTGCAGACCTCTTCTTTTTTTTTACCCAGTTTTTTCATGTTTTTTACGTGATCATTGATGTTAAAGGAATTCAAATCGTTCTTGGATGTGCTTGGAGAAAAGAAAAAGCAGCAACTGCCTTAGTAGTTCATGTTTTCATGTTCATGCAATGTTTTGCTCTTAAACTTTGATGGAGTCGCGGGTAATTTTTTTAAATTGTTTAATGGATTGTTATCAATATATGTTCCTTTATTATTGAAGTTGATAGAGTCGCGGGTAAATTTTTTGTTTATTTTAAAAGATCGTTATATTAACACGTGTTTATTTGTTTTTGTATTTAATAGAGTCGCGGGAAATTTTTAAACTGTCTGAATGAACCGTTATAAACACGTGTTCGTTTATTCTTAAATTAGATAGAGTCGCGGTAAATTTTTTAACTGTTTGACTCAACCGTTACAAACACATGTTCATTTATTGTTAGACTCGAAAGAGTTGCAGGTAAATTTTTTAATTATTTAGATTGACTATTATCAATACACGATCATTTATTCTTAAACTTGATAAAGTCGCTGGTAAATATTTTAAATTGTTCAAATTGACCGTTGTGAGTGTGTATTCATTTAACCTAATATTTGATAGAGTCGCGTACTTTTAATTGTTTGAACCAATCATTATTAACACGTGTTCATTTATTCTTAAACTTGGTAGAGTCATGAAAAAGATTCTTTGAGTTATTTGAACGCACCACTATCAACGCGAGTTAGAAATATTAAAAAACAAAAAAGCTTAAAGAGTCGTGGGTATTTTTTTAAAAAAATTATGTGATTCAACAATTTAAACATGTGTTTGAAATTGAAATTTTTTTCTTCTTTTAAACATATTAAGTTGATTTTTATCAACAGGTGTACGATATAGTTTTATTTTTTTTTTTTCGGTTGTTTGGCTTGACTAATGTCAACCCGTGTTAAAAATAGGTCATTATATTTTAACATATAGTATTAATCATTAATCAGCACTTGTTCGATACGCCTTTTTTTTTGGGGTGGGGGGTCAAATACGTATCTCATGTCATTTTAATTTTAATGGCCCATCAACCGTGAGCAAATTACGTGTTTGGAATGAGCTGGAGTAATAATATCATGTATAATTAATATTTTAAATAATGGCTCATCAACTGTAAGTAAATTATGTATTTCAAATGAGCTGGCGTAATAATATCATATATAATTAATATTTTAAATTTATCTAAAATATAAAAAATCTAAAAGTAAAACACTCGATCGGTCTCAAATTTGACACTCTTAATTTTATCCTTCTCGTGCCGCCGCAAAATAATGTTCCATTCCTAAAATGACAATATTCTTTCCTAAGTTACCTTGTTCTTAAGCAAAGGTTTAAAACATTTACCACCAATGTAGTTTCAACCATCGGTTAAACATGAATCTAAAATTTAGTGTTTCTTTCAAAATCTTTTTGGTGTCTTAGTCTAATCCCTTCCAGAACTTTGCTGTTGCTTTCTTTCATTAGTAGACTTGATTCCTATTTCATTGATCTACCTTAAAATGTGATCTGATGGACCTTTGAGCATTCCTATGATTCCCTGATTTCTTCTCATATCTCATGTTGTCTTTGCCTGCGGTTATTGTACTCAGCATTCCACAATATATTATTTGGAAGTTATCTTAAAGTGATGAATTTGGTCCAAAAAATGATTCATTTTATATGAGTACTTAACTTGAATTTGATCCATGACTTTGGATGTGCGATTTTTCAGTACTCATATAATATCTTCTTTCATTAATCTGATAAATCTTGAATTCGTTGACAATCTGATACAGATATCACGATGGAGTGCAACAGAGATGAAGCCGTCAGGGCAAAGATAATTGCTGAGGAAAAAGTACAGAAAAACGATTTTCTTGGCGCAAGAAAGTTTGCCCTGAAAGCAGAGACTTTATATCCAGGCTTGGATGGCATTTCCCAAATGCTGGCAATGCTTGATGTGCATATTAAGGCGGAGAGAAAGATACTGTATATCGATGCCACAAACAAGATATGCAGTGAAGTCAACTGGTACAGCGTGCTAGATGTTGACCCCTCGGCTGATGAGGCAACAATTAAAAAACAGTACAGAAAGTTGGCTCTCCTATTGCATCCAGATAAGAACAGTTCTGCTGGTGCAGAAAGTGCTTTTAAGCTGATTCAAGAGGGCTGGACTTTGCTATCCAATCAGGAGGCAAGGGCGGCGTATGACAGAAGGCTGGCGACAGATATCAAACAGAAAGCTCAAATGGATAACGCCGGCCCATCAGCAGCACCCTCCTGGGGATCTCAGTTTTCCAGGGATACTGGTAGTTCATCCGGCCTGTCCAGGGAAAACCAGTTTCACACTGGTAGTCCATCAGGACAGTCCAGGGAAAATCAGTATCACGCTGGTGGTTCCTCTGGCCCGTCGGTTTACCGCCCTACTGCTAGTCGGCCCTCATCATGGGAGGAATATCCCTTTTCCCGGCCTGCTGCTGGTTCATCAGGACCATCCATGGGATTTGATTTTTTCCAGCATCCTGGTAGTTCCTCAGGACCATCCAGGGATTATCAATTTTT
>JACGDI010005058.1:469197-530574 GCA_014898725.1 Jacaranda copaia
GTAAAATTTTATGTTTAGATTATTTTAGTATATATATTTTTAGAGATTTTAGCTTACATTAGAAATTTTCTTAGTTACGATTTAGCTATATATAATGCTTAAAATTAAATTGCAATAAATTATTTATTACTATAATATAGTATATATGAAAAGTTTATATATACACAATATGTATAGAAAAACATATTAATTATATTATGCATGGTTAAAAATATGTATACATGTATATGTATTCATTCATAATTGTATTAAAAAATACAACTATTGCACAATATAATGAAGAATTAAAAAAAATTATGTATTAACAAAGAGTTATAAAAATTATTATATAAAAAGTTACATATATGTTAATTAAGATGTATATATATTGGGTATTAAACTAAAATTACACATATAGTTATAAAAATGAATTAATATAGTTTTTATATTAATATTAGAATAAATGTTGATAGGATATCGGATAAAAAATATGTTGACATGAAAAAAATTAGATAAAATTAACTTATCCACGTCACTACCGTATAAGTAAAATACCTAAATTAACTCAATTTTTTTCTAATTTATCCTAGTGAAAAATATAAAATTAAAAATATTAAAAAATAATATGAAAATTATGAATAACTGGATTTTCAAAAATATATAGTTTAACTCTCAAATAAAATGATTTATAGAGGTGAAGAAAAAAAGATAAATACTATTCTATTTTAAATTGTAAATTGAATGTTTAAATTATTTTTAATATAAATTATTGTTAGAGGTTTTTAACATATGCAAGATATGTTAATTATTTCACTTATATATGCTTGGCTATACACACACACACACATGTGTATGTGTGTGTGTTTCTCCATAAATTGTTTAAAAAATCAAATTTGAGAATGTAAATAACAAATATAGAAGAACTTATTAAACAATATAGTAAGGAGTACAAAAATTATATATTAAGAAAAGAAGTTACAAAATTAATATAAAAGTTATACATATTAATATATTTATTTATTTATATATAAATATATATTGAATAATAATTGAAATTAGATATGGAGTTACAAAAGATGAACTAATATAATATTTTTATATTAATATTAAAATAAAAATTGATAGATTATAATGTGTGTGTGTGTGTGTATGTGTGTGTGTGTGTGTGTCTATGTGTTGACATAGATAAAAGGAATACAATTAACAATATAATATGGGTTTACAAAAATTGTATATTAATGTAGGGAGTTACAAAAATTAATATAGAAAGCTACATATATATTATATATGAAAGAAGAAAAATATGGAAATATGTAATAGGGAGTTACATATATCATATATGGAATATATTCACATGGCAAATATGAATAAAACTAACTTATCAACATTACTTTCACAAAAGAAATATACTAAAAATATGATTGAATATCATTTTACTTTATATATATTAGATTACCTAAAATCATAGTGTTTGGATGGTCAATGATTTTCTTCTTTAAAATTAAATTAATGGAGGGAAGTGTCTATGCTTTTATTGTTTTTTCTCATTAAAATTCAAGGATCGATAACATTTATTTTCTCTAAAAACAAATGAAGCAATATGGATTTTTATTTATTTTTAGTATTTTTAACATACTTATTTCTTAACCAGAGATATATCTATGCTATTAAGAATAGAGGAGGAGTGAATAGTGATACAATATGTTTACAATGTAATGTAATTTTTTTCTAATTTATTTTCTTTCCCCATATATGTGTATATATTATTTTATTCACATCATTCGGATTTAAATCTCCAAATATCACACATATACGTGTGATAGAGGTGCTATTCGACCAGTGGCCCTATGCTACCTCATACAAATATACGTTTTCTACTATTTTTTCTTTTTCTTTTTCTTTTTCTTTTTCTTTTTGATCACTTTGTAATTTAATCTAAACCCAGTACTGCCATTTTTCTCCTTTTCCACATCTTCTTTTTCCTTTCATCAAAATGATTTTAACTCAAATTTTTATATTTATTATTCACCTTTTTATTGTGCATAATATTGACATACTTTACACTCACATGTACTGTCTATATATCTCACAATGACTTTATAGAATTAGGAAAATGCGACATTATAAATTATTGAAGTATTTTTTTTTTGGAGAAAAAGAAATAGCGTTCATTCGAATTAAACACGAGACCTCTCATATAATATGGGAGACAAATATCACTTGAATTATAAGCCACTGGACAAAAATTATTGAAGTTTTGGTAACTCCATTATTTTACGGTTGCCAAAAGTGCTTTTAGTAACATGACAATACCAATATTTTTCCAATGTGCAAAATAGGGATGCAAACGAGTTGAGCTGAGTTGAGTTGAGTTTAGTTTTGATTATTTTTTCAGGCTCGAACTAGAGCTCGATGAGCCCAAGAAATTGAGGTTCGAGTTCGGCTCGATTCATTAGGCTCGAACTTATAATCAAGTTATAGGTTTGAGCTTAAAAAATTAAATTATTTTATAAAAAATTTTAAAATTAGTATATTTTATTATATATTTTTTTATAAAATCAAGTTATAGGCTCAAGTTCGGCTCGGGCTCAAAAAGTTAAGTTATTTTATAAAAAATTTTAAAATTAATATATTTTATTATTTTTATATATAAATATTTTTTAAAATAAAAAATATAGACTCGCGAACTTGTAAACAAAAATTATTTAGCTCGAAACTTACTCAAATTCGGCTCAAGCTCAGATTCGAATCGAACACTTTTTGAGTCAACTTGTCAAGCTCGCAAGCTGATTGAGTTCATTTGCATCCCTATTGCAAAACATGTGCATTCGCACATTATCACAACTAATTCACAAGCGTACATTTGAAAATGGTCCTAATTCATCTCCAACCATTAGGTTATATATGCCTTCACAAATATGAAAAACAAATACATTTGGCTTTATATGTGCATGATTGCCCTCCAACATCATGTTTAAAATAATTGTACTCATTACGCGTAATATCATCGACTGACCGACTATAGCTTATGCTATGTAATATTGATTAATTATTAATTTTTTCATTACAACTAATTCATTTCACAATTAATACTTTAAAATTCAAGAGGTTCGTCGATATATTAATTTATAAACCTTTCTCTATTCTTATAAAAATATGTCATCCTAAGATGCTAGTAAATGAGTGGATCTTATTAAAATTTATGAATAATAAATTGTTTATCTTATTGTCAATCAATTAAGTGATATAATAAAATGTATAATTTTAGCGTACAATATATATGCATGTATGTATGTATGTATGTATGTATGTCTATATATGTAGTTTTTCCTATCCAATAATTAATTGCATTGCCTTCACTACATTAAAATGACATTGATTTTGACAATCTCCCATCCCACTCTCCCCACCTCCCCACCTCCCCACACATATAAATACCTACACATTACCCCTTCCAGTTTCCTTCTCCCCCTCCCCCAACCCAAGCCCTCTCCACAGATATAAATACCCATATATTGCCTCCTCCACTTGCCTTCTCCTCCTCTCCATAGTACCATCTTGCCTGTCTCCCTGATCACAGCTAAAGCTCTATTTCTTTGTCTGAAGAGATCAGTAAGTTTCCTTTCTTTCTTTCTTTTATTTTCTGCTTAATTTGCAATTGCATGTCATCTGTATTGCGCGCGCACACGCACACGTGTGTGTATTTTTCCGTTCTATGCTCTGCTAATGATAATGACACGGCGAATAGTGCACAAAATCCTCAGTTTTAGGGTTTGTTTTTCCTTAGCCATTTCTCCATAGTTCTCCTCCTTTTCTTGCGCTATCACCAATGGAGGTACGGTTGTGTTGTGACGACGTCGTTTTAGTGTTATGGGTGGTGCGGAAAATGAGAGAAACAGTTGGGGTTCGTTATTTTCCTCCTCGAATAGAGCAAATCGAGGTTGATTTGGTCAACGCTCTCGCCCGCGCGTGTCTGCACTTCCAGCCGTTTCAGAATGGGAAATACATTAACGCGCCACTAGGGCATAGAATCGGTTGGCCGTAGAATTTGTTGTGACTTTTCAGTTATGTTTAAGTTCTCGTCGTATGTTCACCGCACACGTGGATTCTACAGGGTTGATTAGGTCCAAAAATCTTGAGATTAATATAATTATGCAGGATAGATATCAAGAATTCGAGTATATATAACATTAATCACTGAACAAAAATTTCTTTTAATGTTAAAAGGGTTTTGAGGAAAAATTCCGTCGTGTTAATATAATAATATTTTTAATTAAGCACTTAATTTTATTATTTTACATTTTGGATCCTTATAGATATAAGTCTAATAATGGACGATTGTGACTGAATTATTAGGTGATTTAGTAGATTATGTTTCTTTTGAGGTGTCATATATTTACATTGTTTTTGCACGTAAAAGTTTAATATAAATTTTTTTGATTGTTGCTGACAATTCATGATACGAAAGAAGTGATAGAACATTTTTTTATGTACAATTATAATGTGGAGAATTCTTCAAAAGATTAAAAAAGCCATAAAGTCGTCATCTTAATTTTTGACATTTCTTAAACTAGAAGAAAGTTTATTTTTCAACTATTGACTATTTCAGTATTTCTTCGTATAACGTGTTTGACAAGTCATGCCCAACTCACTAGTAATTTTCTTATATTCACATGTAAAAATTTAAATATTAACATTTATTTTTTTAATAAAATTAATGATAAACTCTTCAAAAATACAGGTAGTATGTACAAGAAAAATAGAAAAATATCGACCTACATCCAAATCATGAGGATTATATCTTGTTAGTACGATTTGTTTGATATAAAAATAAAAAGGATACTTTTTTCTAAGGGGCAAGGGCCCATTTGGATTTATTTTCTAGAGGTGTTTTCATTTTCTAGTAAAAATAAATAGTAAAAAATTAGTTATAAATTTGAATTTGGAAATGAAATATTATTTAGAGGTTTTGTTTAAAATGTAAAGAATATGTAGGGTTGAAAATGAGTTGTATTTGAAAAATGTAGTGTTTTTGTATTAAAAGTCATGCAAAGTGAGCAAAGAAGAATAAAAAGTAAAGATGAAGAGAGAGTGTAATACTGTATTTTGAAGAATATTTAGAAAATGAAAATATTTGTGAAAATAGAGAAGAAATTGATACTTATATATTTTTATTTTCAACCAAAAATGAGAAAATGTTTGAAAACAAAACAAAACAAAACAAAACGCCCACTAATTAATTTCAACAAGCCAGGCCCTTCCTATTTCGTTTCGGTCGGTTGGGATATTGATTTCCATTTGCTTGCAATTCTCGAGTCAATACCTTTTTCTTGCCAAACAAGTCTTTTGAATATCAAGACCTTTTCATCTACTACCATTAATTACTTGCTAAGCACCTATTATTAAATATTATTAATATATAATACTCCTTTCCATAGCAATTCATTATTATTTAATTTAGAGTCGGACCCCACGGTAATTAACATAAAAATCAAGTTCTTGTACGCTCCACAATACAATGGAGTTGTACTTTTTTTCTTTGAAATAATCATCGTACCTTAGACTTAGTAGTTAGTACTATACATTACATAATTCCCACTTCAGTTCCAGGTACTTTCTCAGGAGTTGTACTTTTCATCCCCGTTGGGTGGTGTCATTTTTGTGGGGCATCGATACAAATATGCAATTTATGTCGTTTTTTACTTTTTATTTGGATTAATTATTTCTTTTGAGAAACCACATTTTGTCAATGTCGAGACTAACTATTGGTCAAGTCGTGAGTATATATAAAATAAATGGTGTCCTTTTCTAGACATGGAGAAAATTTAATGTTTTGTCTGGTGTTGTTTTAAGCTGATTCGATAATTTTATTTGTTTCTATTGTAAGAGAAATATAAATTTTATTAGAAGTTTTTTATATAAATTTTTATTTAATTAGCTGTGTTAAATTCACAATTTTGTTTAGTTTTTATCTCTGAATATGTTGAAGTAAAATCCCCAATTTTCATTGAAATAATTTGTGAATATAGGTATGGTGAAGGAAAATATTGAGAAGCTTTGCAAGGTCATGGGCCTTCAAAAATGGCTTTTGGGGCCCAAAGTGAAGTCCAATGGAAGACTCACAGACGAACCCAATGAAAAGCCCAATGGACCTAATTCTGCAGATTCAAAATATTTTTCTTGGCTGGTGAGTTCTGAAAAACAAAATATATATTTTTTATTTTATTTAATCTAATACGTAAATTTTATTTTATTTTATTTTATTGCTAATTAATTTTAGGAGGAGCACCCTTCTGCACTAACTTTATTTACTACAATGATGAATGCGACACAAGGGAAGCAAATAGTCGTGTTTCTAGACTATGACGGGACCCTATCCCCAATAGTTGGTGATCCTAATCGCGCTTTCATGTCTGATCCAGTAATTTTTTCACGTCTTTCATCCTGAAATTTTAAATGTCCTACTAAACTTTTGACACATGATTAATTGTACATATATGTCAAAAGTTTAGTAGTATAGCATGATTTATTCAAGGTTTTATTACATGTTTCAGATGCGTTGGGCTGTACGTGAAGTTGCCAGGCTCTTTCCGACTGCTATAATAAGTGGCAGGAGTCGAGACAAGGTAAAAATGTCACTAGTAAAAGTGGAAGAGACGAAGACAAGTTAATTTAAGTTTACAAAATGTAATGTGACTAGGGCTACAAACAAGTTGAATTGGCATTTTAGTTGATTTCCTTCAAGTTTGAGTCAAGTTCAATCAAATTCGATCTTTATCTTGAGCTATCTTCATGCCCGAGCATCTTGAGTCTATATATAATGTTATTATTTGTTATTTATTAATATATATAAATAATACTAGTAAATTTATGATTTGTAATTTTAATGAATTTGATTATGATAGATTATATAATTTTTACGATGAATTAATGAATTTTTATAATTTATAAATTTAGGTTATTAAATTTTATACTTAGTTGAGCTTGAATTTTCGTTGAGTAGAGTTTAAGCTCAAGCTTAGGTCTCATGTATATAAGTTTTGAAGTTCGGCTCAAGCTTAGGATTTTTATGTAAATTTGATTCAATTTAATTTAACTTGACTCATTTCGATTGTATCCTATTTGTGGTTTTAATACAATTATTTATGTATATATATGTGATGCCAGGTGTATGAATTTGTTAAGTTAGATGAAGTATATTATGCTGGGAGCCATGGAATGGACATAATGGGGCCTGCTCTGAATGTCAAGTCTTATGATGGCAAGTATAAAATAAATGCCCTAGATGAAAAGGTTAGTTGCAATATGATACCTTGTTAAAGTACTCAATGTGTATATATATATATACTATATATGCTACACACATGCTTGTTTAATAGAAAATGATCTTATATATGTATATAGGGCAATCAATTCACCATTTTCCAACCTGCAAAAGAGTATCTTCCCTCAATTAGGAAGGTAATGTCATTCTTCTCATTCATGCAAAGCATTTTGTACAATCAAACAATCCAAAAATGGGGTGTCGAGGAAATTAAATAGTTGAGAATTTGGGTGAATATTAGTGCAGGTCTTAATAGTTTGAGTTGAAGATATGCTTCGTTTTTAAATTAAGGGTCGGTTAGTTGAAAGTTGGTTGAGGTCGATCTTCGAATTAATTCAATTCAATTTATAGCAAAATCTGTTCTTGAAAATACAAATATGGGTTAGAGTTGTTGGTTTTCGGCTCAACAAAAATCTTTTGATATTTAGGCAGATTAGTTTTGAGTTCAAAATTAGATAAGTTGGACAGGCTATGGGGTGGAGTCAGGTAAATCATATTTGTAAATGAGTAAATGAGTGGTACACTTGACAGATATGTACTATGGAGATTACACAATTAGGGACATCCACGTTATTTCAATCATAAAAATGTGTGAGTCATGGAATGTTTGAAGGATTTTTCCTTACTTACCATACGAAAATAAACTTTTTTAGTGTGTATCCACATGACTTTGTTTCCACACATGAAAGAGTACAACAAATCAAGAAACATTTCTTGATCGATCAAAGATCCTCACATTTCTTATCCAAATAATTTAATTTGTTGTTGGCTAACAGATGTTGCAAGAGCTGAGACAAAGAACCTGCGACATACCAGGTGCTTTTGTGGAGGACAACAGGTTCTGTATATCAGTGCATCACCGGCACGTCTTGGATGAGGTAGCTTATTAATTATGACTTTTCCAACTTGTAATCATCTCACTATATATAATTCAATAGATTATAATCTGCTTCAGAGAAAGGGATTTATGATATAATTAAGTGATTTTCAACAAAAACATATATAGGACTGTGGCATTCTTGAGGAGATACTAAGAAACATGCTCTCAGACTATCCTTATTTTCATCTAACTCGGGGCAAGAAGGTTATGGAGATTAGGCCATCCATCGAATGGAACAAAGGGGATGCTTTAATTTATCTGCTTGAAACTCTCGGATTTGCTGATTCTAGCAACGTCCTCCCGTTTTACCTTGGAGACGACAAAACTGATGAAGATGCGTTTAAGGTAAGTTGATTTGATTGGATTAGACACTTTTTTTCATTTTTTGATCTTAGTTAAGAGAAACATTTCAGTATTATCTGCCAAAGTTCCTATCTTTGTATAGTTGTACAAGGATTTTGTCTTGGTGGTTTAGGTACTTAGGAGCAGAGGACAAGGTTATCCGATAATTGTATCATCTGTACCAAGAGAAACCTCGGCTTCACACTCTCTATGCGATCCATCAGAAGTATTGTCGTTCTTGATACGTTTAGCCAGATGGAGAGAGGGGTCGCCCTAATCGTCGGATTACTACTTACTATTGATTTGCAAGTGTTTTGCTTCCATGCATTTTGAGGCTTTTGGATAGATTAAGGGAAACTTGGAATAGGCTAATTTTTGGAAGCCACCAAGTCTTTTCCCCATCTGTTATTATTGCATTCAGCATTTGGATTCAATACTTATATATGTACCTAAGGTCTTGAAGGGTCTTTTTGGTGCTAACTTCAGACAATAACGATATAAGTATTATAAAATCATGATAACATGTCAACGGACAATCTATCGCTGGTCATTTTATTAGAAATCATGAAAGTTTACTTCAATATTATAATCATCAGAAATTTTTGAGTCTATTTAATTTTTTTCTATGATAAAATTATGGAATATCAATTGAAGATGAGAGTACACTTAATAAATAAGAATTTTACTGAACTCGATCGATGACAAGATTCACATTGTCACATTTCATTGATGTTCCTAGACCATGATGGTCATAATATGGTCCAAGACTTTTCACAGATTTGGATGAGGTTTAGACTTTAGAAGCAGACAATTTGCACATCCCAACATACATTGCCAACTTTGATTGGATGCGGCAACTTATTTGACTAGTGCTCTGTTGGATAACCTTTTTGGAAAGACAAAGAAGCAAGAATACTTTCAAACCTTGACTTTCTGCTTTAAAGCAAGGGATCCACTACTTTTAAGCTGAAAAGATCAGGGGGGAAAAGATGCATATGAGAGTCGAAATATTCCACCCGATGTGGGGAAAGTTGAAGTTTTTCTCTTTTCTTTGAATGCTAATAATGTTGCTTGAGGTGTAAGTCGCAACCAAATCTAATTCTTCACGTATTAAGACCATTACAATCATTTGTATACAAATGGTACGAATTTTGATTCTTCAAATATTAAAACAATAGATATAATAAGTCAGTGAGTGATAATAGATCAAAAGTTATGATTGCTGTGAGACAAAATAAATTTTTTTGAAATAAAGACAGAAATACAAACCCTAATAATTGAGCTTGTTGGAAGAATTATCAAGTGAAGTCACTAAGCCCTTAATTAACTCAAACAATAATAAAACTATAGACTAAATTAATATAATGAAATCTTACCTAATCTTTGATCGTAGACAGAGATCATTGTTAGTAATATAATAATCAAGAAGACAGATTTTTGTCCTGATGTAAGGCGCGTGATATCCATTGTGTAGATATAAAAATATATGACAAGCTTCTAACAACCAAAATAATAATATTATTCCTCGACAACATCTTCCAATCAAAATTTAACTTGTTGCAAAACCACTTAGTAGATATATGTATAGATATAGTTTTATAATTTTTTTATTTCAAGATTTTGTAATTTTATTTGCCAAATAAAAAATTCTTCATGCAGCATCAAAAAGGATAGATTATTTCCTATAATGTTATGTGGAATTTGAGAGAGAGAGAGAGAATAAAAGTCATCATGTGCTTAGGATAAGGGGTCCTTTTTAACCGTATCAAAATCGATCAATCTCTAAATATTATTATCATTCATTATGTGAATTTCATGTATGTGGAGGCAACACACGTTCTCTAAATTCGAAGGGATTCATACATAAATCGTAATATTGTTTCAAAATCAAAACCTTAAAATTGGTTGAGAATTCACAAAGATAAGGCCCGACTTTCGGTCTTGCCTTTGCTATTGTGGTAGTTTAGCTGCTTTGTCCGTATAAAAAGATCACAAATTCAAAATTTTTTGTGTTAGTACACAATTTCAATTTGATTATCACTTTAGTAGAATTAGGGTAACAGAGTCAAATATTGAATAATAGTTATAACCAGATTAAACATTTTGCAATGATGAAAAGCTCATATAATTGCATCCAAACAAATTTTTATATTGAATTTCCATACTTACCTTTGAGTAAATAAATAAACATCGTGGCCACCACCTAGGATGCATCAACCCAATATGTATTATGAAAATTATCAAAATGTGTACGGAGTGCGCACAAACCGCCAAATCTTAGTTCCTAGAAAGCTAAACCATAAAAAATTAAGGGGAAAAAATGCCTCAACATGTTCTATAATGGACTTCATTATTGGGGCATTCATTTTTGGAGTGACACAGCCATTTTGTGCGCCTTGCAGCTTTACTTTTGTCATGCCTATGCTAGTCACCCTCGTATAGAATCCAGGCACCATTGAGCCAAAGATCTCTGCTTATTTCCTTTGTTGGGTGAATAAAAAGGTAATATGTACTCCATAGTGATTTGAGAGTTAGGATCTATTCACAAATTAGGCATACATGAAATGTACAACAAGCACACTAGATTTTATGGAACTTAAAATGTGTACTTTGTATGTCCTTGTTGCTAATAACCACTTTTTGTTATGTATTAGAGCTTTTCCGAAAGAGAAAAGAAATTTATAGCCATGTGAACATTGACAGCACAGCTAGGTTCATTGTTCCTCTATTATGGGTTCATTTTTTCTCAAAAACTTAGCACATGAAAGGGTAGTGAACATGCTTGATACTATATATATAGTAGTAGTCTAGGGTTCATGATGGATTCTTAATATGGGGAGAGAAGTAGATGTTTTGGGATGAGCAATTTCCACAATTTTGAATTTTAGGTAATTTGCATATAAAATGTGCATGTTATTAATAAAATGAGAAGGGATAACTTGTCGGTTTGGCCTTTAATAGTTTTATCTCAAATATGGTCTCACTAGGATGCTGTTCTTATTTTTTTATTGAGTTTTGAACTAGTGATTACTCATTTCATTGGCGGGAACATCAATGTAATTTAGAATGAAGTATCTTGAATTTCAAAATATATTGCTTCATAAATAATCCAAAGTTTTTCCCTTCATTGCTTACGGAGTCGGCAAATGCAAAGAAAGTTCTAGGCCCTTAATTAATAGGTTAGCACTATCTTCAAAGGAGAGAAAGCAACCAAACCCTACTATTTTCCCATTATTATGATTTTGTTTTCACTTTTGATATGTAAAATTTTTTAATATCCCATTCATGTGAAAAAGTCTTATATTGGTCTTATTATTGAATAAAATTATGTAATTTTTAAAAGTTAATGAGCTCACAAAACATAAAATCTCAATATAATGAAACCCATCAATATATATTACAAACACTATTATATATTACAGGGATATAATTATCTCAAAATCTAAATTCTTAAAACCTCGAAAAACTCATCACTCATAAAATGGTCACAAATCTCTCATGAAACTAATGAAAAGTACAACATGTATATCTTTTAATGATTGGTTGGAATATAACATCATCTTACCGCTATCCTTATTTGTCCTTTATGAAAAAGCAATTGTTCCTCACCTTAATCAATGACCCACAAGAAGTAATTTAATTTGATTCAACTGAATTTTATTGGTCTACTTTTCAATATGCTTATGTTAATCGCTTGTCTAATTCTCCTTGGTATATTCTCGAATAATCTTTAATTTTCCTATTTTACCCTCTTTCCCGTGGGTGTAATTGGTCCAAAGCTGTGAAAATTAAAACTAATGTGATGGATACATCAACATTTTCATCGGATGCCTTAGGATTGTATGCATCCAATCAAGTTTCTATCTTCTTCTTCTTAGAAAAATGAAGTAAAATTAAACCCTAAAATAATATAGATAATGATAGAAATCATTTGGTTTAGTGTCGTTTTTAGATTGAACGTGGGTCACATATATATTGAAAATTAAATAGAAATAAATAAATAAAATGATTCCATAACTCACAAACATTAGCTATATATATAATAGTGAAAGTTTCTTAAAATTTTAATATAATTCAGTGAGATATGCGTTAAGAACAATTAGGTTCAAATTCACAATTTCTCCCTTGTAAGTGAAAAAATGGCCATACATCAACTAGTTTGGGCATGGGATCGATAAGGATCAATGTAAAGATAATTGAACCGATACAGTGTTTTAATATTATTACTACAAAGAAAAGATTTAAGATTTTTCTTTTTTAAGGAGGTTTAATTGGACGAAAAGGACTTCCAAACTTTATAGTATTTGATTATTATTTTATTTTTATTGAGGTATTTTTTATTTAAATTATATAGAATTGAATTTTTATATACAAGGAAATTTTCACATGTCTTAATAGAACTTATGATTGATTTGAAAAACATCTCAACATATCGACGATTGCAAATGATATAACATAACTGGAATATGTTCCTTTTGGAAGTCCCTCTTGCAATTTCTAAGCTTCAATGCAAATATATATATATATATATATAGGTAGGATCGACTCCATTTCAAGCATTTTTTTAGGATTTTGGGCTAGAGAGCGAAAGTGTGGGACACTAATTTGGAAACGAGCTTGCTTTTCGAGAAATAGTTCGAATAAGAAAGTAATTAGATGTTATCTCTTTTGATTAACTTTGAGGGTGTTTATAAACTTTGAATTAGGATTTTGGGCCCAATCATATATTCACTTCACGAGTGTTTTCATTTATTTATTTATATATAGACATGCCAGAAGTTAATTAGCGTTAGAACTTCTAATATCACATTTTGTGTGTAAGATTTATGCTATTGATTCAAAGATCACGAAATATTTTATAAGTATTGTTTTTATGCATGAAGGTTCATTTTATTAAGGTGTGCGCATGCATCATCATTTAGTCATATTTGTATCATATATATTATACATAATCACTTTTAAATAAAACGAATGAAGATTTGTTAATCTTGATACATCAGAAAAAGATATTTGTCCTATGAGACTCAGTTTTTTTTTCCAATTAGACTTGGGATATTCCAGTAGCTTTTCCTCAAACCCCGCGCGCGCCACTTCTATCACGCAATAGTGCTAATTGGTGAACATTATGTTGATGATGTGACTTTTAAACTTGTTTTATTGATACATATGGCTGGCTGATACGCGCAATTTGTGTCGGATAGAATATTTTTTTAAATTTAATTTCTACATAATTAATAATATATGTCTAAGTGTTTTGAGTGTGGTGACTGACTAGACATCCATCAATTTCTTGTGCACAATTATTACCTAAACTTGGACTAAGCTACTTTTTAGGTTTTAATGTGATCATCTTGCTCAAGAAATTTTCACGAAGTTGTCACGTTTAAGGTCCACAAGTTTGACCGTCAGAATTATCTCTAGATTTAATTTTTGTAATTTGAAATGGGCTATAAACAGTTTGTTCAAAAAAATACCTAATCTATGGACTGAAATTTAGTGAGTGTGTATTTATTATATATTTTTATTTTTGGTAAGTATTTATTATATATATTTTATTATTGTTTTTATAATAAAAAAATTATTTAATTTCATTTTCATCCTAAAAAATCAATAAAAAAGTGTTGATTTGATCACTACAGTAAACAAATGTCTTCCCATCAAAACATAAACAAGCATACCAACACTCTACAAAATAAATTTTTTAATTATTCTTCATCACACTTTTTAATACAACTTTCATATTCCCCAACTCTACTCTTAAAATTCATTTTTCCAAAACACATACCATAATCAAATATAAAACATAACCAAACATTATCTTTACTTTTTTTAAGGCTGGTAAGCTATTCGAGTATTATTCACTCAATAATTTGGGAATGCGAAATGTTTCCGAGTCGTGGTTTCTTTCTCATAATTATAATTCTTTTATAATTAAAAGAAGAGCTACAATTCACTTTTCCAATTAATGTTTTGAGTATGATCCAATCAAAATTTGGACTTAACGATGAAACCCAATTCAAATTTGGACTTTCCTTCCAAGTTTCCAAGTTTGACCTCCCTTGATAGAAAAGTATGGAGGGAAGGACCACAATGCTATGGTAGGCCCGCACGCATTATAGAAAAAGCAAGCCACCCCAAAAGAGGACAAAAACTGTCGCTTTTTACAGTTTTAAGAAATTTTTACCGCAAGCGGTAAGCCTCGAGTTCAGCCAACCGCAAACAAACAAAAAACGGGGCCAATATGTAAATAGTCCATATTCTGAGGGCATATAGTTGTCACAAACCGACAAGAAAATGGGCGCGAAATGATAACAAGTTGATTCCTCAGCGCAATTAATTAAATCCAACGACTCCCAAACCCTCCATTGCAATTCCACAAAAATTAAAGTTGCATTATTGCATATTTGTTTATTCAATTTAAATTTATTATAATTAATTATTCAGTTCTTTATTTCCTTTTTGCTCGTGGCTTATTTTATAGTGATATATGCACACTAATCTTCTCAGTTATCCTGTTAGTTTTTATTTATTCAAATTAAAAGAGCCATTTTTTTCTTACAATGGATTGTTTATATACATATATAGATATAATCAATAGATAAATTTCATAAATTTATTGTCTTTTAACCATCACTTGTATACTTCTTTATCATTTTCTAAAAAATTGGTAAGTTGAAATCACATTACAAAAGCGAAATTTTTTTATTTAAGTTGACCAGCTTTTTGAGCAACTATAACAATAAATTAACTAGTCGAAAAACACAACAAATTTTTAATTCGTATGTTTGTTGCACAACCAACTAAACCCTCTTTGTAAGTTTAGAAGGTTTTATCGAGTCTTGTTCAAATTGTATGATTGAAAAAAACTACATCATGTCTGGAGAATAAATCTATAAGAGTTTCTCTTATTCAAAATTAATGTATTGTAAGCAAAATAGATTTATTAGTTTAACCGATAAAATCTTCTATATTTGTTCAATAGTAATGTTACGTATTATCGCACATGCTACATAATTGGCTATTGAGAATGTCAATAAAGATTTAACATATATTTTCCATTAAAAATTGTATGTATCATATATTAAATGTAAGTTTTTTATTTTTTATTTATATACACATAATGGCACCTGGAGTGTGTTAAAATTCAACTCTAATTTCTTTCATACAAAAATAAAGTTAATATTACTGAATCAATTGATCATTAGTAATTTTTAATTTTAATTTTTTTAATTGATAATTTTTTATACATTGTTTTGATAAATAATTTCAAATGGAATAAAAGGTTTAAAATTCAAATTATTAATTTTTGTTGAGTGGCATGTGGTTTGGTGGCATAGATCTTCTTATGTCATAGGCCAGGCCTTCTCTATTACGTGAGGGGTTTTAAATTCGATCCAAATGGATGTTTTAAGTGTGTAAAAAATATGCCGTTGGTACTTTAAATTAATTGATTTAATTTTAATAATTAAATAGTATTATTTTATTGAAAGGATAAATTAATATTGTGAAGTATTTTTTTCGCAAAATAAATTATTAATTTTAAGCTCATCCGAAAAACTGATGGAATAATCTCTCTCTCTATATAGACGCTTGGGAAGCGAGTGCCGGTAAAGAGTAGACTTGAATTTTTTTATAATTATTATTTCCATAAAAGGAGATGCATTGATCGCTACTTCCAACGCTCAAATATGGCGGTGCCGAATCTGTGCTGATCCAACTGAGTCAATCTGCGAGTCGGCTTCCTGTAAGGCAACTGTGCTGCGTTTGTTCCGGTGATTGGAGGTGGTATATTCCGGCGGAATTGGGAAACAAGAAGAAGAAGATGATGATGAATGTCAGAGGATTGAGCGGATTGGAGAAAGAGTATATAAAGAAGCATCACAAGCACGAGATTAAGGATAATCAATGCACTTCTTTTCTCATCAAGCATGTTAAAGCACCTGTTCATCTCGTAATATTTTGATTTTCATTTCCTTATTTTTTTTTTAAATTGTGCGTGTGAGTTTATGTGGATATGCGTGTATTTCGGTGTGTTTTTGGGGATTTTATTTCTTTGGATGAGTTTTGATATATTGGTGGATGGATTATTATTTGAATTTAATGTATTTTGATGAAATTTGTGAAGTTTTAGGTTTTAGATTTGTTCTTTTTTTAAGAAAAGGTTTTTTTTATTAGTTTCTGAGTTTTATTTACCGGAGCTTTATTCATTTGATTGGCGGCCTTTTCTATAAACACTTACACTTCAGTTAATTCTATTCCGCTTGGGAATAGGTAATTTACTAAGGACATGCTTAATTTTATTGATCATGTTGACGAGTGATGCTATTCATTTTTTTTTTTTTTTGAAGCAAAACTTATTTTTGATAATTTGTTTCTGCGGAAGCTCGTCCTTTTTGCTAATTCCAAGTGTTTGTTACTTTGTGCCTGGCCAAATGTTCTGATTCTGATAAGTAGAGAATCAAGTGCGTTTAGAGCCATTTCAATACTCTTCATGGTTTTCTCATGTGCAATATGATATAATTTTGAGTTGGAGCTAGTATTGAAGTTGTTAGAGCATGTGATTTTGGAGTGTGGTTTTGGTGGAATAGCTTTTCCTGTTGTTTGTCAAAAGAGAATGTATGGAAGCTTAAGATATTTAAACCTAAATGCACACTGGACAACGAGCATTAATATTATTCATGAACTGTAGCCAACCTTGTTCTTTATCTTTAATGATTTTCTTTTTCCATATTCTGAAATGCTTTGACTTGGTATGTAATTGATCCATTAATGGTTGTCGTTTAATCATTTGTGCTATTGTTTGTAGCTTAATCCATCTATAGTGATGGGTAGTCCATTGTTCTGCCTACTAGGTTTGGTCTCTGGTGAGGAGATTCGATCAACCACAGAAGTACAAGCCTTTTGTCAGTCGGTGTGTTGTGCAGGGAAATCTTGAAATTGGCAGTCTGAGGGAAGTTGATGTCAAGTCTGGTCTTCCTGCTACTACCAGTACTGAGAGACTGGAGCTTCTCGATGATGATGAACACATACTCAGCGTCAGGATTATTGGTGGAGACCACAGACTACGGGTATGTTTGCTGTTTTCTTCTTTTTATAATTCATTTTGAAGGCCTGCTAATTTTTTTTCTTTTACCGTGCACTTTAAAAATGAAATGATACAGAACATGCAATTTGAAAGTGCATTTACAATTGTGGCGGTTCACCTTCTTGGAGTTCATTATGATATAATTTTAGCGGACCGTGTGATGTTTCACAAGTGTATACATGTGAGTGTGAGTGAAATTTCTGAGGTGGTAAGTGGTGACTTTCAGTTTGTGTACATGAACCACAATTCATATAATATTAGCTTTAAAACTATTGTATGCGACCTCTTGGAAAAATCTGATATTATCATATACCTTTTAATTTACAGAAGACTAAAACATTTAGCCTGTTTTGTATTTTTCCATGTGTTGGGATCATGGTTGGATTTATTGTTTCTTATTTTGAAATGATTTTATATAAGTATGCTAAACATTCTAATTTTGATTATTTTATTATTTTTTAAGGTTATTTATACTTGCTCTATTCTCCTTTTTGTTGAAGATTTTTATTTTGCTACCATGGTATTTCATGTCCTAGGATAACTGTTGAATGACCACTTCATCTAAAAGGAGGCGCATTTAATATTTCCTATTTAATCTCTTATACACCCGGTTAACTGCAGGTATTATTCTTTTCTATGGAGCCTAGCATGTAAAACTCTCTTTCATAAATGAGTGGCGATGAAATTTGATCTTAGTACATTCTCTTGGCCTCACTTTGATACCATGTTTAGTGATCACCTCATCTGAAAGCTAAGAGACATTTAATATTTAATATCTCTAGCAATAGGGGATATGAAATTCAACAAACTAAGTCAGCAATGGTGGCTTAGGAACGCTTTGTAGAAAACATATGAACTTATTATTTCTAGTAATACACTTTCTTAATTTTGACATGTTAATTAGTATCTCAAAACCAGCATAAAGTCTTTTATGGATGAGTATAGCTCATTCTATATGACTGCCGACCTTTAGACGCACAGCTGCACTAGATCTGATCCATAGGCTTCTCTAGGTATCATGTTGTAGTGACTGGAAAACCATAGTTTCTGACTATGTCCCCCCTCTCTCCACTTCTTGCAGAACTACTCTTCAATTGTATCTGTCCATCCTGAGGTCATTGAAGGGAGACCTGGGACCACGGTAATTGAATCTTTTGTGGTGGATGTGCCTGAAGGGAACACAAAGGACGAAACATGCTACTTTGTTGAAGCACTGATCAAGTGCAATTTGAAATCACTGGCTGATGTTTCAGAGAGACTTGCTGTGGAGGACAGAACTGAGCCCATTGATCGTGTCTAGAACTGCGATTGAGCAATTTCTCATGGAAGGGCTATGTTCACCAAGGATGAAGCTTTACTTGAAGGCTTTTGAACCTCTCGGGCTTTGGAGGCGGGATAGCGATTCTTCTGTATTGCACAAACCTTTCAGCATTCTATCTTTTGTCTTTATGTTTGTTTGGTTGTATCTTGGTCTCAAAATCATTTTGGAACTCTGTGCTTTGTTGTAGCTCAAGAACCACAGATTGTATAAAAGTTTCTGACTCTGTACTCTAAACAAATGGAAAGTGCAAAATGATCCCTGTAGCTCTCTTACCGTTTTGTTATATTTTTGGAGTGGACAGTTGCTAAATGCAGATTTGCTTGATGCCGGATGCATACCTTGAGTTGTCATCATTGAAGCTGGAGAGGTAAATTTACAGGTTAGCAGCGCATTGTTGGTGAGGGGCTTCAGCTGAAGTATGTGATTTGTCTCGACAGTCAGTTTTCATTTGTCCAGCTGTTAAGATACTCTTCCTAGGCTATCATTGTAGTTCATGTCGAATGATCTGTGCTTTCCATTTTAAGTTCTCTTGATCTGCCTGCAGCATCTTTTATGTCTTCTCAAATGAACAGACCATCTCTTTCATAATATAGCAGGTTATATCTGTATTTCCCAGATTCTTGCGATGCCAATACCAGCATGCCTCTAGCTATGCTACCAAAAGAATTCCTTATCCCAACATACACACACAAAAGTTGAAAGAATATTAACACCAAAAAAAAATACATCAATAACAAAATACACACTACCAAGACAATCTGTAGCTAAGAGAATGTCAAAAAGTAAGGTCTAGTTACATCGTCATGGTTCCCGTAGTGTTATTTACTCAATATGTATCAATTGTTGATACGGACTCATCATCGTATTTTATGTCATACTATCCACTTACATATGTAATAATGAGACTTTAAACCATTAGATTATATACTAACAATCGATATTTCATGTTATGTTTTATTCCATATGTTTCAATTTTTGATAGATGCTTGATTTCATAGTTCATGTCGTACTATCCGCTTAGTTCTATACTTACATTGACTATAACTTATTAGATATATATTGATAATCATTATTTCACTTTATAACATCATTATATTGCAATCTGTCAATTCGCAATTCAGTTGAATACATGACAGATTTCCCCATTGTCCTGTGGTACGTGGAATGTCAAACAGGGTTATAATAACATACAAGACATCAAATAGGGTTGGCAAGCCAGAGCATTGTACTCTGATAAATTAGAAAGCATCTGATAAAAAAACTATAAACAAATTTCAGTTGCTTAGATCCGCTGAATACAACACATTCTCAATGAACACATCAAGAATACATCCAATGCATAGATCATATTCCAATGAATACACTAAGAATACTACTGCACCAGTTAATATGGCATACACTACCTTCCTATCACTTGTATGTAATTTAGGTCATTCAACTAAATCAGGAGCTCAAATTTTTTGGCTAATTATTTTCATCCCACGAGCTAGCAATCTTCTGTACAGAGCTCATCTTTGTCTTCTATATTCAAGAAGTCTAATTCTCACTTGACAATAGAAGCCCTTCTTCTACCTGCTGCTGCTGTTCCACCTGTTCTTGTCCACGATCATCATATAACTGTTCCTCAATATACAGGAGAAGTAACCATCTTTCTTCTTCTGCGCTGAGGGTCTCCTTCTCTAGAAGCGCATTTGCTAGAGCATGTAACTCCTCATGCTGCAGCAAGTTGCATTTCGAAATTTACGACAAGTTTAAGTTTATCGCCTCAAAATACATAAGGAAATAGTAAAGTAACTTGGCATCATAAATAACTACATACAAAACTAATATAAGTTTTGTCAACTTTTTTTATCTCTATGAAAAGGGAAAATTGGGCAGTTTTTGGTGGTAAGTTTTATCCGTGCAGACAGATCGGTTGCTGGTTTCATACATTCTTACCTATTATATAATGTGAATCTCATAATTGTACCCTTTTCAATAGGATTTTTACACGACTATAAGAGTCCCCCAATAGCTTAACCACCTGCACGACCAATACATAAAATTTAACACTGATAAGCAATATTTTCAATATATCGCAATCGCATCCGATCAAAAAAGCATGCCTCGGCATCTATATGGGATTGCAGTTCTAAACCAGGTTTGTCTTTTATGTGAACTGGTCCAATAGCATCGTTCATCCTGCACGTAACCTAGCAACAGAGAAGAAAATAGAAGAAAATCAAAGAGAGTATATATCACAAATCATTCTCTGTGACGTATTTCGCGACATGCCATGTATCAAGCAAGCTTTGTAGCTGTATTCAGATCACTACTTGCTCCAGTGGTTACAAAGTCCTGGCCGAAGGTAAGCTCTTCGGCTATTTGTCCTCCAATGCACACATCCATGTGGGTCAACAATTGCTTTTTACTTATAGAAGTTCATTGCTCGACAGGAGCTGGGTAACAATGCCCAGAGCGGATCCATGCGGCATAATCGTTGCCTTGTGGATTGGATGTGCACCTTTTGTGTTCAAGGCGACAATGGCTTGGCTGCTCTCATGATATGCAGTGAGCTGAAAAGTAAGAAAGTAAAATTCTTTAGATAAAAGGTTGATTTGAAACAAAAGGACACAATTTTCGTAGAAACATTAGGGGACACACCTTCTTGGATTCTTCTGACAGAAACATCGTCTTCCTTTCTGTTCCCATGATTATCCTGTCTTTGGCAAACTCTAACTGCACTGCAGTCAACTTCTCAGCTCCTTCAACAGCAGCCTTAATCGCGGCAATGTTCACTGAAGTTGCAAGACCTGTACCAGAAGAAGAATTAGTAATCCTGGCTTGTGGTTCTGTCGATATAGCTTGATATTTATATGTAACTACCTGCCCCATTAAATCTGGGAGTTCCACGAGCAATTGAGCTTACATCAACATCATCTGCCAAAGGTTTATCTTGTAAATACTGCTCCAATATCTCTTGATGACCCTGGACATCTGGACTAGTAACAGTAATCTGCAAACAGATTTTGTACGTGTGTGTGTTAGTGATGAAGAAGTTGGAAAGAAATAAAAGATTTCTGCACACGATGCATTAAGGGCTAATCTGGTATTTCAGAATAAAGTGATGGACGGAACTTCCATGAGACAGCTTATCAGTGGGGATAATTTAAGTAGACTTACATGTCTGTCGAATCTACCAGGTCTTGTCAAAGATGGATCGAGTATATCAGGGTAGTTTGTTGCAGCCATTACAATAATTCCCTGTAAAAAGTTTGTATTTTAGTTGCATCAGAAAGTATGAGAGGACAGTTGACAGGAAAGTGCTAGCTTATCCTTTTTACCTCATTTTGTTCAGAGCCATCCATTTCCACGAGTAATTGATGCAGTGTTTTCTTCACATGACCTTCCTACAGCTTCCGAGTTGACCCAACAGCATCAATTTCATCAATGAATATGATGCATGAAGCCCATAACATACACTCATTATCAGCATTATTGGAGAGAATATAACATATGAGCTAATAAACACATTGAAGTTATAATCAATAATATCTAGTAAAAGTGACTACAATGCATGGGAACAGAGTTAAAATTTTTTGGCAAAAGAAATCAGGATCATGTCAGCTGAACATTATGAATTTGTTAAACATTTTACATAGTGGATCATGATAAGATCCAAAGGAACAAGCAGATAGAGGGCCAAAGTAATAAACAGAATGTCCTAACTTTTCAACATTAGGACAGAGTAGAACAAGGAAATCGAATCTTACAAGTTTCTTCTACTTCTACACACCATATGGACAAAATAATATATGATTATAGATCCATTTCTTCTTAGAAATTAATAAATTTAGATGCTTTCCCTTACAGACCCTTACATTTCTTCAAATTCAGAGCCTGCTTCGTAGAAGAAAGGTACCCCAGCCTCTCCGGCTATGGCCTTCAAAGTTCAAGAAACCGAGTAATCAGACAATATTAACACCTGTTGTAGGGGAAAGGGAAATTTATAGAACATGTAAATAGCCACTCTTATTGCAATACAGCAGCATGCCTTGCCAAGCAGAGTTTTTCCTGTTCCAGGAGGTCCAGTCAGAAGAATTCCCTGAGATTTAATTACATCTTAGAGGACAATGTGAGGAGGAAAATGTTTCACAAGGAGATGATTAATTTCCGGACCAGACAAACCTTAGGTAACTTCCCTCCTAACCAAGTGAACTTTGAAGGATTCCTTAGATACTCAACAACCTCCTCTAGCTCTTGTTTAGCATCATCACAGCCTTTGACATCTTTGAATGTCTTAACATTCTACCATAGTACAATTCAAAAGGTATGCAGTTCAAATATGAATTATTCCAAAAGCAAAACCTCATTGTTTATGAAAATAAAAAGCAGCACTATCGTTGTCAATGAAAGTTAACATCGTATGGCCAAACTAACAATTCATCTGAACAATTTCTCAGGCAGCAACACACGCTAAAAGCACAATATAACATTAGACAAACTATTTCCCATTTTGTTAATGTGCTAAAAGAATCGAATAGCTAAGCCACATGATTAGAAGTGAAAATATTTACCTTCTCCAGCATTGCTTCTTTGCTCATTTCTTTTGAGGAATAAGAAGAGCTTGAATCAACTCCAGTCCCACCTGAGCTACCCATCTTCTTAAAAGCAGGTGCACCCAACAGGCTGAAAAAGCACAAAAATTTCAAAATTCAAGGGATAAAATGACCAAAGACAAACATACATATAGTTTGTGCATGCATAGAGATTGAGAGGAAGAGAAACTTTTAATATTGGATTTGACAACACTGAGTCACTGCACATAGAGGTCATACCAAGCCAAACTGACTGCAAGAGTGAGCAAGATAGTTGATACGGCTTTTTTTGTAGAAGATGGAGATCTGTTAAGAGCAAAAGAATATGTTGAGAGTTGAGTGTACGTGTACAATTAAAGTTTTAAGGAGCACGAGGACTACAACTTTCAATGTTCTTGGCCACAATCCTTTTGTTTGTGGAAATTCTTGGTCTCTCTTACCATCACAACATGCATTGGCTGTTACTCAGACACAACAGGGCTCACAAAAGGCATGTCCATGTTCCCTGATGCAAGCTGTTGTAACTCTTGCAACTGCAATAAAAATATATGACTGTCAGCCAAAGATGCTAAAATGAAAAACATCATCAGAAACAGAAAAAATTGAGAACAAGTGGTGAAATATGAAACTCTATTGTACTTATCTAGTTAAGAAAAACAAATAAGCTACATACCAAAGAAGGAAGGCTAGCAGGCTTTCCAAATTGCTCATCGGGCAAACACTCAGCAATTGCATTTGTAGCAACCAGCGCTCTGAGATACTCAACAATTCCTCTAACATCTACAGCATGTGTCCTTCGTTCGAAATGCTGGACGACAGACTCAGGACTAAACAAAAACAAAATAGAAATTCATTAACATTTCGGTGCTAAATAAGTGTTTATAAAACTCTATACTTCAGTTTCAACACATAATAAACCTGAAAACTCGTACTAATAACAAAGCAACCAATGTAAACATTTGAAAAAACCCACACCCACCCACCCGCCCATGCATATATATTCAAATATTCTAAGATCACTTATTTCCCTGGAAAATAGTTTAATTGGTTCTATCTGCGTCCTCTCCCCCATATTAATGATAGCAAAAAATGTACCTTTTCTTATTGAGCTCTACAAGAAGAGCACTCTGCTTAGCAGCATCATATGGATTTGCATCAGCTTCCCTGGTCAACCGCTTCTCCCTCAAAACGGCCACCAGCTAAACCATTTTGAATGCATTATCTTCTCAAACCCATTTTCAAGCTGACAAAAACTGCCACTAAAAATACCACTAACGCCCACCTTTTCTTGACAGGCCATTCTTCACCAAGATCTCCATCCCTCCACCAGTGAAGGTCTCATTCAAGACAGAATCATTGCCCTTGCTGAACTCAATTGTTTCATGGTTCTCTTTGCCGTCAATTGAGTCACTAATTGAATTTACATTTTCAGAATCCAACGTACTGGAAAGTCGGTGCCGTAAAAATCTGGGCTTGAGAGATGCTGTATAGCTCAACCTCCCATTAATTTTTCTTGGGATAGCCATTTGAAGGGAGAAGTGGGTTGCAATTGGGTTTTGAGAGTGAAGAAGAGGGTTCAGTTGACGGACTGAAGGAGATGTCTGAAGTGACACTGTCATTTTAACTGACTTAAATTCCAAGAATTTGAGTTTACGGGGTTTACGGAGAAAAGGAGTTTGGAATTCAACTTTACTGAGTTGACACAACTCGCGGAGGTGCCGTGCTGCTATCTCAATCTCTCTTCCACTATAAGATTGGCTTTTCACCGGGAAGAACCGAAGGGAGAACAGGAGAAGACGACGTATAATGCATATATAGTTATAGCCACTATTACTTCCTACGAGATTTTCCTTGAGAGGCGTTGGGAAGGAATTGGAATTGGAATGGAAAACAAGAAAGACAATGTATAATGCAGATAGAGTTATAACCACTATTACTTACTACAAGATTTACCTTGAGAGGTACAGAAAGGAATTGGAATGGAATAAAATTGATTCATATAGAAGAAAAGGTCCCTCGTTGATTTTGTACCTATGAAATAGGAATAGAGGAAGAGAAAAAATCAAAGATTTTATATAATATTTTTGATCAAAAAATCAATTAGATTAATTCGTATTATTTGTTTAATGGTCAAATTCTTAGGATCAAACTTATGAAACTTAAGGAATGATATAAAAAAAAAAATAATATTAAATAGTTGTTAGTAAATTTACATTCCAAAAATATAAAATTAACCATAACGTGAAATAGTTGCTTAGCAGTTGATTAATATATTTATATTTAATTATTAAAAATTATACCAATCAACTATTAATACGGGAATCAATTTATATTACAATTTTCAATAATTGAATGTAAATCTATTAACCAATTGTTGATACAGAAAATGAGGAATTATTATACATACACATATAGTTATAACCGATATTGGTTACTATATTAGTTAATCGCTGGTGGATTTATGTTCCAAAAATAAAAACAAAAAGTCAACATAAACAGAAAATCAATGGCTTTGTTTGGATGTGAATTGAGGCATTTTTTCAAAATTTTTTGAGAGGATGAATTTTGGCAAGTGAGGTTGGAAAATGTCATAATTGTTTGTTTGTATTTTGGAAGGCAGATAAAGAATGAATGAGAAGAAAATGGTTTGTTTGTTTATGTTTTGGGTGGCAAGATGTCACATTAATGACTTTTTTGTTGAATTTGGAAGGTGAAATAAGTATTTTAAAATTATTTATATATGTATATATACAGATTATATGAACGGTAGTATGCGTATATATTTGTAATAATGAGATAATTGATTAGAATTTTGAAAAATGTGTTAGAAGTATGAATAGTAGAGATTTTTTGGAAATAAATTTTGTACTTTGAACGTGAGATGGAGGAATGCGTATTGTTTGTTTATTTAAATTTTAGAAGGTGAAAAATGAATTAGGAGTTTATAAAACACCAAGCCTAATATGTTTCGCATGTAGCAATTTATTTTGCATGTTTTATGAAGTGGGGTTATGGAATTCAATAGAATATGAAAACTCTGCGGAAATAATTTTAAAAAATATATATTACATGATTCAAATTTACTTTAGCTTTTTAAATTGTTCTATTTTAAAATTATTTTATTATCTAATCAGGATATCACACTCCCACAATTACACCAACAAACATCCAACGCGATAATCATTAACTGTAAAAATATTTTATGGCATGTCGAAGTCTTCCCTATTTTGCGAAGAAATTTAAGAATTTCATATATACTTTTCTTCATTATAGGGACTATAAACTATTGAACGAGTTTGCTTCAACACACACATGTCATCATTCTTCATACTTCTACTTTATAATAAACATATTAGTAGAACCAAAGAATATTAATATGAAAACCCCAAATTTGTCAAATTTTATCAGCCAGAACAACTTAAGCATACTAGCTCTCATACCTTAAACTTCAAAAAGACCAAAAGAACTGCATTTCCTCTTTTGAGTTCATATTACAGCTCCATTAAGATGTACAGTATAATAGCCACATCAAATATCAAAACATACATCTGAAAAGGCTGAATTTCAACACTCCAAAGTATCCCCATAAAGGGGAGGGAGGCACAATCAAATCTAAAAGAGGAACTCAGACGCCATTCACTACCAGAATCTTGCATTTATAACATGAATTTAAGAAAAAATTAACAAGGAAAAGAGCAGAATCATAGCTGATGAAGCAGTTCTCCATGTCCAGTCAAAAGAAGGATTCACACGCGCTGAATTTGCATCAATCATTCTTTACACCGGAGAGATACTTGTGCTATTGATGGTGATATGGGCGCACTGGGGATGCGTGTGGTAGCCCATTCTGGACATGAGACGGTACCACTCCAGGGCCCATTGCAGGAGCACCTGCAGGAGGGCCGTAAGAGTAATTTTGCATTTGCATAGGCATAGATTGAGGTATTGCTGGGACAGCAGGGTTCCAACCAGCTGAAGGGGGAGGCACTGCATGAGGATCGGGAGCTGGAGAATATTGCGTGCCATTGTAAGCATGAACTCCTGGACCTCCCACGGGATATGGTTGCTGCCCTAATATCGAGGGTTGAGAACTCAAAACAGGGGTATTTGGGATGGTATAGTCTCTGCTCCGATCATTATTAACCTTCAAACAACATATAAGCTCATGGTCAGTGTACAAATCCACAAACGTAAATCTTTGCAGGTAAAACATAAGGGATGACAATAAGGCATGTATTTTAAACTTTGCAATTATAGGAGTCTCACTTTTATGCTGAGATCAGTGTGTCGAGAATATGAGATGTGAAGCTTGCAGTATCCTCCATCATATATGCAATGTCCTTCCAAGGCTTCCTTTGCAACAACAGCTGTCTGGACATCTGCAAGTCCATTGGATTATGACTATCCTGATCTAAAGCAGTTTAGCAACTAGCTTCTCAATAGAAAACTTCTACAAGCCACCCATTGTATGTGAACTAGTATTTCAAAGTGCAACCTGTGGAATCATATATGGAGGACCTAAGCAAGAAAAGGCTCGAACCCAGTCAAGATTGACCCTCCTAATTCCTTTATCAACATATTTGTTATTTTTTTTTAAAATTTTAATATAACAGTTTTACACCACTGATTTAATTGATTTGACTATGACAAATTAGGAAGGACAAAGAAAGAAAGAAAGAAAGAAAGAAAGATAGGAAGGAAGGAAAAAGGAGCTGGTGAGAGATGGTGACTGTATCAAAAATCAAAAGCCCATTTGGTTTTATTTTCGTTTCCAGTTTTTCCATCATTTTCAAAATGTTGGAAAATAGTTAGTGGAAATGAGTTTGTATTTGGATGAATTGTTGGAAAAGTAATGATAATGTTGGGTTTAGTAAATTGTAGGTGGAGAGATAGAGAAATAATATAATACAGAAAGAAGATATATAGGTTATTGAGAGAAGATATATAGATTATTGAAGAATGTGTTTTGATTCTTTTGAAAATAAAAATGAAAATGATGTCAAATGAAAATGTGTATAAAGTGATGTGTTTCATTTTTGGAATAGTAGAAAATGTGAAAAGGGGTTTTCAAAATGAAACCAAATGGGCACCACGTGTCCTAATCATTGTGAAGAGAGCATTTTGCTCTTTCTGTAAGTTTGCTCTCTGGTATTGTTAGTTCATTTCCCTAGGTTTTTCCAATAAAATCATTTGAGTAAGAGGTGAAAAAAGGAACAATAGGCGATAAAAGTCACCAATCTCATCTTACCAGGATACTGAATCAAAGCTTGAAGACCCCCATTTTTGTCAAACATGGCAATTTTTAGGACAGGCCCAAATGCTGAAAAGACCTAATCACAAAACAGAATCACAGTGAGGAATGAGCCACAGCCAACATCTACAGGCTTCTCAAGTTTAAGGTGGTTACCGTATGTAAAACATCCAAGGTGACTGCATATTGCATGTTTTCAATGGAAGCAAGTAGAACATTGCTTTCCGGCTCTAACTTTTTCCCATCAACTCCTAGACTGAACTGCAGGAAGACAAGAGAATTTCATCAGACAGTGAGGCTACAGATGTGCACAAGAGAGAGGGAGAGAGCCTACTGGATCTACAGAATGCCAAACAGCAATTGCAAATGAGTCTAAATTGCAATTTATTACTCCCACAAGTGAAACAGATTTTTATGACTACTATCTACGGGTTAAAGAATTATCTTAAAAGCTACTGATGCGTTTGGAGCTTTCTTACAGAAAACAAATACCAGAAATGATGATAGAAATGAGGCTGCAAAAATTTTAACACTAAGTACAGAAATCATGATTGAACGAATTTCTCCAGTTGAGTCAACTCAGGAGTAAATGATTTGAAACATATTAATTGAACAACTCATCCAATATTCACCTGGCCACTTGCATCTATAGCCGAAGGAGCAACAGGGAGGAGAGGATTGGTATAGTCCCTAGATTAGCAAAAAACAACCGCAAAAAATTTGAATTTTAGATATTCCAAATACGAGCTCATAACACTGATGACATAAAAACAGTATTACGATTCCTACCATTTCTGATCTAAAATAATGCAAAAGGACAAAATCAGATTCAATTTACCTACTACGATGACTCTGGAATTTTACACTCAGGTCTGTATGTGCAGAATATGTGATCCTAAGTGAACATGGTCCCAGCTCTGGAATCAAATACCTGGCATGGACCCAAGACGGAAGCAGCAAATCAGCATAGGGTGCATTGTTCAGAAAAAAGTATCTTTCACAAACAGCAAAAAAAATGGCTAATAAAACATTCTCAAAATTGAGGAACTTGGACAGTAGGGCATTTCTAAAGTGATGATGTGCCGAGTTTTCATGAAATGGATGAGATATAAGTAGAAATACATAGTTTACTATAGGGTATTATTAAGCAAATAATGGAGTCTGGTCAACCAGACACTAGATGAGATAAATTTTGCCATAGCTTCTTAATTTAAGTATTTCATCTATATCAGTATATTGATCATCCAGTCTCAAATCCTTATGCCTACTTTATAGTTTCATAAACTTGTCCATATCCTACACAAAATCTGTTCATAGTGATGATCTATGCCAACCCTAACCTATAAGAGCAATTCTTCACCAGAGTTATCCTCGCTATGAAAGGTAAAGGTGACTAGAAATAACTAAACAAGGAGAGGTAGAGTGGGCTAAGGAACATGCATGTACCCCTTTAGCAGATTCTTAATTAAGCTTCTGAAAGATGTCCGGCCCCAATGTACGAGCACCATAGCTACAGACATACGATCGATAACAGTTGGGGTACATCCAAAGCCAAATATAAAAATCCAGATCACCTTGGAATGCTTCTTCCATCAAGGGCATCCTTGGCAGCAGAGGCAGTCTCTGAATCAGAAAATTGCACCAGAGCCTGACAATTAAGAAAAACATGGAGATTCTATGTAAGCAAAAAATATCCCCTATGATAAAAAATATATGTATATATTATTCGAGATAAAGCTTCATGCAAGATATACACCTGAAAACCAGCCGTCTTCTCAAAAGTAGTAATCTTATGTACAAAGCCGAATGCGGAAAATACCTGCCAATCAGACAAGATTTAATTACTGTACCACATAATGTATGAGTTTTAAGTCTATATCTATTGCCCTTTCAAAGGTAAAATTGCACACCCCAAACCAAAAAAGGGAAATTGCAAAGCAATGCTCCCCTTTGATATTCATGCAACAAAACTTTTTCAAGGACAAAAGTGACACGTACTAGGAAAAACTTTGAGAAGCAATGGAGTGCAACACGCAATTTTTAGTACATGTAAAGGAAATAATGCAAGCTGCATTATACAAAACTTAATGCTAGCAAAAAAATGCTATAAATCTAGGGCTTACAGGAAATCAGCAATAAATATGTGTGTGTGTGTGTGTGTGAGAGAGAGAGAGAGAGACCCTAACATCATATAGAAAGGTCCTCATGTGATGAATATAAAGCAGAATGAGAAGACACCATAATTGTATCAAGATTTAAACTGGGAAACTAATCCGGAACAGGCAGTTTACAAGGTAACTTTCTAGAGAATTGCAAAAAGTCTCAACAACTTTGTCAAATTTTAGATTAGGTTAGGTATGACAATCTTAGGGCTTTTGAATTTTCCCAGATGTTGTGCCTCAATTTCAGGTGCTGTCCCAGTTATATACACAAGTTAAAAGCTAGTTAAGATATCTCTTTTACCATTTTTTTTACTTTTTTAAAAAAAAAAAAAAGAAAAGGCTAAAACATTATTAATTACAATAGAAAACAAAGGAATCAAAATTTAAGATAAGATTGCAAGAGTGAGCATGTTACTAAAGAAAAAGAACAAGTTATGTAGTATGAAGTAAAATAGTGTAACACAGAATCCAAAAAAGAGAAAGAAAGAGAATTATCCCAGGCTTCTCAAAAATTTAGGGGTAGAATCACAAAGTGGAAAAAGGGAAGAAAGAGCCAGTGTTAAGCAAAGGAGAAAGAAGACAAACAGACATGCGCTCTTTCTCCCGATGCAATAAGCTGCCATTGAAGATATTTCCTTGACACGTGCCTGCTGATTCATTCAGACTCTTGTCAAATAAAGCTTAATAAAGCAGGACATACCACAATCTAGACACAAAACATCATAGAGAACATCCCTATATTTCCAATAATTTTGGATTGCTTTGAGTTCACGGCGAGAAGCTTGATTGCTTACCAAGTGCAGGACATCAATGCTGACAAGTCGTGCATCATTCCCTTCAATTGTTACCAACAGTACATTTCCAGCAACATCTGCAGTAGTTTTGTTGTTCACTATTTCTTGCCTGTTGGAATATTGTAGGTAGACAGTCTTCCCTCGTACCTGAGCTGGCTCAGATGATGACGCATAGTATGATATCATGGCAATGGCTTGATTTAGTTCGGCCTATAAAACAACAAGTGATAGAAAGCAAGAAGATCAAAGCATAGAACCATAAAAGATTCAATCAACTCCAACAAATGAAGCAACAGTTTACACTTACGAATTCAATAAAGGCCTGGTTTCGATTGGCTCCAACATTACACTTTGTGTTAACAACTTTTCCAAATGGTTTCCCCAGTTCGATCAGTTCCTCTTCAGTGCATTCCCATGGTAAGTTCCTCAAGTGGAGAACCTTGGAAGGAGGTTGGGTGTAGCGGAACTGCGGCTGGCTGGAAACAGACGACATTCCACCCTACTACCCAAGCTACAAAATGTAAACTAAATTTTATATGCTTACAAATTGACTAGTACATACAACCATAAATCAACTAAGTCACCAAATCTATTCATGACATTTTAATCCACAAAGACATACAGAATCATAAGAAAGATGTATAAAACGCATAAAGCCAACGTCAGGCTTCATGTTGTCATAATGCAATTATGGATCCACTAGTTCAATTTCCATGCATATAATCTCAATTATCAAAAAAAAAAATATCAAAAGGAAAGACACTCTTTTATACATAATATAGGTTTTTCTCCATTTAAGTGCACACTAACAAGCAATAGCATATGCCACCAACAGTTTCAATCACCAAAAATCCTACAGTTGCGCTTATCCATGTAATAGAGTTGGGCAAAGTTCCTAACTTTCATTTAATTTTATTCATCAAATTTCAATTCACTTTTTGAGCCACCAAGGAAACCCATGGGTCAATAGAAACTTTCACCACACATCATCAAAATAACTTAACACATCCAGCAAGATATCCACTAGAGATACAAATCCCATCCTACATCACTCACAAACCTATTCCAGATAAATAAGCAATAGTAAAGTGTTGCACCCTCAATCTTTTTACTAGCCATAAAAGAAAAACCCAATTCGAATCAAAACCCTAATCCAAATCAACAATGGTACCGCACCTACTTTTTCAACAAATAGCTCACATTAAATAAATAAATTTAAAAAAAAAATCAGCTGGAAACGAATAGATCTTCTGCAAACCGAAGTCAATTTAATTGCCACAGATTAGCGACACATCGATTCTGGTACCAAATAAATGTGTTCAAACAAATATCTGTACCCATAAACACGAATCCTAACTTAAAGACGAAGACAAATTAATTGAGCAAAAGGAAAAAAAGCGATTGGGGCATAAAGGTAGAAAGGAGAGAAAGTTTGTCGGATACCTGGGGAACGAATGAAGAAATTAGGGTTCAGAGAGACGAAGAATAGCTGAAACCGACGAGTGAATACAAGGCAATTAGAGCGATTATCGTTTTGTGTGTGAGGGGGATGCGGGTGCAATCCGCATAGCATACGCCCTCAGCCTCAGGAAAAGGATAGATACATGGGTAGCTGACTGGTTAGCTTTTTCAATTATTGGGCCATGTGAAAAGAAAATGGTGTATTGGACCACATTGTGGGGCCCATTTTACATGGGGATTTAGCTCGCTCGGCCCAAGAACTGCATGGTCAAGATATGCTCAAGAGTACATTTTGCCCGTCGATATATTGTAAGTTCGTATAGCATGTGCCTATGTGGGACGTGTGAAAATAATGCTTTAGCTCTTAAATCTAAAGTTTTTTTTTCACTAATTTTTTGTATTTTGAAAGAGGAACATGGTATAAATATTCAACATCTAAATTTTGTATCTATACGTTATGAAGGGAGAAGTTTGGTGCCAAATTTAACTTTTGTGCTGTCATTAAATGATCCAATTCACTCATAAAATTAGTTAATAATAAATACATCATTGTGTATTTATTTTTTGTTCAAATACTCACTATAATTACGGCATGAACTCATTCATGATTGATAGGCTATTTGGGCAAATGATCCAACTTACAATCTACAGATTAATGATAAATTGATTTTGAAATTTTTTAATTTTCTAATATGATGTTTAAACAATGTTCTCTTTAATTGATCAATTAAAATTAAATATTTAAAGTTATCAAAATATACAATTTAAAAAGACAAATTTTTACTAAAAAATTTAGTTATAAGCCAATACGACAACAATGTCTGGAAAGTATTTTTCCTTTTTAAGTTTTACCCTTATTAGCTTTTCCATTATTTGTAACCTTAATTCATATTGCATAAAAAGGAAATGAATTTTATACTCGTGATTTTTAGATCAATGTACTAAAATTTAATTATCTATAAAGTCTCATTTAAGCTTATTTATGCTACTAAAATAAATAAACTAGCAAGCGAACGATTATTTCGTGTACATAGAAAAAGAAATAACGTAATCTAGAAGGTGAGTTCATTTTTAAGAACACGGTCATTGATCTTCAGTTGCTTGCTCTATGTCAAAACTGCGTCCTGAATATTTCACAAGCCTCAGAAAATCAGTGAAAATGGCGCTGCAGCAATCTTCATTTTCCGGCACCTGGAAGCACCAACTCTGGAAAGAGAATCACGTTTATCCCTTAACAAATTATGACGTCGTTTCCACAAACAAAGCCATAACATTCATCTGCCAAACCGGGGAGCTACAACGGGCCCGCCAACTATTCGACATGATGCCCCACCGAACCGTTGTCTCGTGGAACACCATGTTCACGGGATACTCCAAATGGAACATGATTCCCGAAGCTCTAGACTTGATTTCCCTCATGCATCATTCCAATTTCAAGCTCAACGAGACCACATTTTCGGCCTCGCTAAGGGTTTGTGGGCGTGCGCAGTTGTTGATCAGTGGGAAGCAGATTCATGGGTTGGTTTTGAAATCCGGATATCAAAGATTCAAGCATGTGGGAAGTGCATTGTCCTATGCATACTGTAATTGTTGTCAAATTGGCGATGGGCAGAAGGTGTTTGATGAATTGCACCAGGAGAATGAGTTATTGTGGAGTTTGATGTTAGCGGGATATGTTGAGTGTAATTTAATGAGTGAAGCTTTGAGGGTTTTCAATGGAATGCCGAGACGTGGTGTGGTGGAGTGGACTAAGTTGATTTCGGGCTATGTGAAGAGTGTGGATGGCTGCAAGAAGGCATTGGAGCTGTTCAAGTTGATGAGGGAGGATTCTGAGACTGTTCCAAATGAGTTCACTTTGGATTGTGTGGCAAGGGGTTGTGGCAGATTGGGGGATTTGTTGTCGGGGAGGGTGGTTCATGGGCTTATAATAAAGCTCGGATTTGAAGATGAGTTTAACATAGTTGGTGCATTGATTTGTTTGTATTGTAGCTGTGAAGTGATAGATGATGCCAAAAAGGTTTATGATAACATGTCAAATCCCTTGTTGAATGATTCGAATGAGTTAATTGGAGGGCTTCTAAAGTTGGGTAATATAGAAGAAGCTGAGTTGATTTTCAGTGATATGGCTGAGAGGAATCCTGCTTCCTACAATCTAATGATCAAAGGGTATGCAATGTGTGGTCGAGTTGAGGATTCAGAAAGGTTGTTCATGCAAATGTCTGTCAGGGACTTAACATCTCTGAATACCATGATCTCTGTGTATACAAAAAATGGTGAGATCAACAAAGCTATGGAGCTTTTTGAGAAGGCAAAAGGAGAAGGGAGCCCCGTCACCTGGAATTCAATGATTTCAGGATACATTCACAACGATCACCATGAAAATGCCTTGGAACTGTATAAAACCATGAGGAGATCATCGATAAGTCAAACTAGATCGACCTTTGCTGTTTTGTTTCATGCGTGTGCATGCCTGGGGTCCATTCAACAGGGACAACTACTTCATGCCCATCTAGAGAAAACTCCATTTTCCTCCAATGTCTATGTGGGCACTGCTCTCCTCGACATGTATTCAAGATGTGGAAGCATAGCTGATGCAAGGACAGCATTTAGCTGCATATCTTCTCCCAACGTCGCAGCTTGGACAGCACTGATTAACGGATATGCGCATCATGGGCTTGGCTCTGATGCAATGTCATTGTTTAATCTTATGCTAGAAAGGGGAACAGTTCCAAATGCAGCAACTTTTGTGGCTATCCTATCTGCATGTGCAAGAGCAGGTTTGTTAGACAAGGGAATGAGATTGTTCCATTTAATGAAAAAGCATTATGGAATAACTCCTACCTTAGAACACTTTACCTGTGTGGTGGATCTCCTTGGTCGATCTGGCCTTCTACATGAAGCTGAGGAACTTATTGAGGGGATGCCAATTGAAGCAGACAAAATTCTTTTGATCTCCTTGCTCCATGCCAGTTGGTTTTGGATGGACATGGAAGTAGGTGAAAGAGTGGCTCAAAAGATATTCTCTTTGGATTCTAACCCGATGTCCGCCTACGTTATTATGTCTAACATGTATTCAAGGTCAGGAAAGTGGGTGCAGAAGATGAAGGTGAGGAATATGTTGAAGGAAGTGGAAGTTAAGAAGGATCCTGGGTGTAGTTGGATAGATCTAAACAACAGAATCCGTGTGTTTTCTGTAGGCGATAGAAACCATGCAAATTCTGATATGATATATGCTAGTTTGGAGTCTCTAAACATAAATGCACATTCTACTGTTCAATGTGATTTTTCTTCTGCTTTACAACTAACATAAGTAGCATATACCCAATGTAAAAGCATACTCTCTTGACTAAACGTTTTTTCTGTGTCTGAAGCTATCTATCCATGTGACACAGCTCATTATCATACTAACCCCAAGAAATGGTTTGTGGCTTAGTATCTAAGTGGGAAAATTGTACTTTTAGTTCCACAATACAACTGTATTAGCACTGTTAGTCCCAAAAATTAGCACTTGACTATTCTTAGTTCAAATTTTATAATTTTTTTTAGCATTTTTGGTCCTTTGTCTAGTTTTCTGTTAAATCTTTGGCAAAGACTGTTTTATATATATTTATTAAAAAGCCCTCCAAATTTGATTTATTTATGTAAAAACCCACTAACATTTTAATTTGAGTTATTTACATAGAACCCCTAAAGTTTGATTTAATTATAAATCAACCTAAAAAAATTGCAACAAGCTCCTAATGTTTCACTCTACTTTGAAGAACCATCAACCTCATTTAATAAATTTGTTGACATCATTCGAAAATTTGTTTGAAAATTCAAAAAAAAAATTATTAAATAACTATTTTGATTATTTTTGAGATAAAAATGCACTTGAACTTATTTGCAATATTGTTCATACCAGTTGATGCTGTTAAAAGCTGCATATAAAGAAAATGAGAGTTGTGCTACTGGTAATTCGACCAGAGAGGTCGAGTATTCAGGATTGTATATAACTTGGGGCTTGAGATCTGCAACCACAATACAAATTAAACTAGTCGAGGTGCCCCCGGTTAAGGCACTCCGACGCTCAAGTTAGTTCTGGTAGAGATGGAGAGATCGAACAGAATATAGAGAATGTAAAGTTTGTAGTGTATGGGGCATTACCTTGAGCGTAAATGAGCCTGAAGTATTTATAACTTTCTATATGTGTGATTTGACCCAAGTACCCTTATCAGTTGTACTAACCTTTGTCTTTGCCAGGGGGTTGTGGGTTATTCCATGTCCAGATTTCGGTACTGTGCCAGGTGGTTAAATCTTCTATTTTTTTAGATAAACAATGCCAGTGGAGGCGCGTCTCTGCCAAAGTTGTTGGCAGGGTTGTCAAAGTTGTCAAAGTTGGTGGCAGCGATTGTACCGGCTGTCACATGTTATTAATGAGAAGGCATGCAACCTGTCAGACTAATAAACACGGCAGGGATCCGGGTTAACGACGAAGTGGGTCCTGAGGTCGATACATGCTAACCAAACTTGAATATTCGAACTTCTAGAGTGGTCCTACGGTCGATATGGGTCCACCGCAGACCCTATCAAGTGAGGTCGATATCGATCGACTAAACAAACGTATCGTGGGGCCTCCTGGGCTATCTCATTTGATGTGGGTCCACTGGGCATTTAATGCTGGACTTGTTGGGCCTACTGGGATATCTCATATCACTAGTGGGCTGTAGTTTTAATATTATTTAAATTATTCATAATAAGTTTAAATATATTTTATTATTAATAAACTTTTTAAATATTTAATAATCTTTAAATCCAAGTTAAATTAAAAAATAAAAAAAATTAAAATCATAAACATACCTAAAGTAATTTAATCAAATTCAATTAAATTTATTTATTAATTAAAAAATAAAATAAGTAAATCATAGAAAAATCAAAATCAAAATCAAAGTTAAATTCGTATTCGAATATAAATTTTATAATTTTAAATTAATTACTTCATAATATTAAAATAATAAATATTTTTAATATAATTTAGTAATTTAAAAACTAAGTAATTTAATAATTTTAAATAAGTAATTTAATAATTTTAAATAAATAATTTGATAATTTTAATCATCTTAACACAATTTAAGTAATTTTGAATAATACATTTTAATAATTCTAATAAAATAAAATAAGTAAAAAAATTAATTATTTTGTATAATATTAAAATTAATACTTAAACTAATACTTAATAATATTAAATTAATACTTAATAAATCAGTAAAAATAAATAAGTATTTTTTAAAACAAAAAAGTTAATTTTTTTTTCTCCCTACCCACCCACGCCCAACCAGGCAAACCTTGCCCCCAACCCCCTGTCCCCCTGCCAACTCCCCACCCTCGCTAACCCATAGCCGACCTAGTTGTGGCCAGTGGTTGCCAACCACTAGTTGCATGGCCGTGGCTAGCACCAAGCAGCCAGCAATCGCTAGAACCTAGCTACTGTGCTAGGTGGCTTGCCTGGCCATGGTCACCTGCCAAGCCATGACCAAATCTGGCCACCCACCAAGTGGTCGTTGGCCATGGTTGACAGTCTGGATTAGGGAGCGAGTGGGGGCTTATATATGTATTTGTATATATGTAATGTATGTATTTATATATACATAATATAGAGATATATATTATGTATCTATACATATTGTAAATATACGCCATTTTAAAATATTTATATAGAGAACTTAGCTTTTTAATTTTTTATGAATTTTTTAGTAAGGATAAAAGGGACATTTCACATTTTGTGGTTTTTCCATAAATAAATCAAATTTTAGGGGTCTGTGGGTAATAACTCCTTTTTCTTTTAATGGTTTTCATCAATACTTAATGGTGGAGGACCAAAAATGCTAAAAAAAATTATAAAATTTGGACTACAAGTGGTCAAATACCAGTTTTTGGAACTAATAGTGCAAACGCAGTTGTATTGTGGGACTAAAAGTACAATTTTCCAATATCTAAGCCATCCAAAGTGAACTAGCAACATATGTGATGTGTGCATGGGAATTTCCTCTTAAGTCAAATTCTGCTTTGATCCTGAAATAATAAACAAGTTAGAATTGTTGCAATTGTCCAACAAAAATTTATTACACCAAGAAATCAGATAAAAATATTAATTAGGCACAAAATAATAGAGATTAATTACCTAAACTCTCCTGAGGTTTAGCCTATTTATCCAAAAAACTCAAAGGTTTGATGAAATTACAAATACTCTCCTAATGTTTTACTCTATCTTACATTTTTGAAAGTCCGTTAGCCTTTGTCCAACAAAATGCTAACGTCATTGAAAATTTTGTATGAAAATCCAGAAATGCCCTGTGGTTATCGTTATGGTTATTCTTGAGATAAAAATACCCTTGCATCTATTTGTAATATTTTTCATATCACATGGGTGTAATTTTATCATTATTTAAATTACTCATAATAAATTTAAATATATTTTATTATTAATAAATGCTCATAAAGACTAAATAATCTTAAGATTCAAGTTAAATAATCTAATTAAGTTTAATTAAACTATTTATTAATTAAAAAAGAAAATAAATAAAAAATTAAAAAAACTAAATATTAAATTAATCTCTTAAATAAAAGAACTTTTATAATTTTAGATTACACAGTGATGAGTAATATTAAAATAATAGTTATAAGTGATATAGGATAACTCAATAGGCCCAATCTACTGACACTCGATTAGATAGATAACATGATATAAAATAACCCAATGGGCTATCAGGCCCAGTACCTCAACAATCGACCAGGCCCAAGTCTTTGTTAGACCATTTCACTAGCATGAGAGTCAACACCTCACATGATCGACCAAAATATGGTCGATCTACTTGAGAATAACAATTCAGCCCTCAACCAAAGAGATATTAAACAAAGGTTCATCATCTCGACCAAAGTATGCATAGATGACTAACAAACAAGAAAACATCTCAATCCTCGATTAGAGCGATGTAGAGTAATCCCATACCACCAATCACAATCGCATTAAATACGTCACTACCACTTTTTGCTGCATTAAATGCTCTGACAAGCAGCATACCTCCACATTAATGATGCGTGCCACCTTCTATACCACCATGCTACAAAACCAGAGTGGTGCTGCCTCCCTCATACTACCATGTCCTAAAGAACAAGAAAAACGCCACCTAGAATAGTATATAGAAGGGAGAAAACCTAAAGGTCCTTAACTAAGGACAAAGGCCCTCTTTACATGAGTAAAGGCATTGTTGGCATATCAACCACCTAAGAGAGCCTATAAATACCTTATTGTCACCATTCAGCAATGTATGATTATTATCACTTAAAGTCCCCACTCTGTTGCTCTATTATCTAGACAATTAAGTACTGACTTGAGCATCGGAGTGCTATAGCCAAAGGCACCACGACTAGCTTGACATGTACTACTGGTTGTAGGACTTAACCTAACTATATCCTTGTACTTCTTTTCAACCTCCCTTCTAGTCAGTTGCATTGGACTAAAGCCTAGAATATTACCAAACCGATCTTGCCATCATCATTTGGCACCATGTACGGGTTCTAGATCTGTAACTGCAAAATTGGTAAACACAAGACCAGCAGTTTTAGAGAAATAGGAGATCAGATGGTCCCCAACCCATCTTCCTCAATCCACTAAGAGCAAGACGTGGCTAGACCCAATTCCTAGCTAAAACAAGTAGTAAATTTAACTATGCCTTAGCTTATGCAACTAATAAGTGAGCAGATGTTAGTTCAAATTTTAGCTCAATTGTCAGTTTCCCTCAATAAACATAATAACCAACCCGAGCCAGCTGCTAGTGCTACCCTAAACCTTTACAGCATAAGGAAAGGCCCCAAAGGAGGATAAGGTAGTAAGAGATAACATCCCTCTATTCGATGAGAAGATAGTCTAGTTCAATTCCTATAGGAAGAAACCCAATTAAATCCCTGAGAAGAAGTGGCTAATTCTGTAGATCACCTCGCTTGACCCATTTGAGCCTAACAACGTGATAAGGTCAAGCGACAAAAAACTCAAGCAAACAAAAATCTGTCCCAAGCTAATCATGAGGAATAGAAAGAAGTGTCACATCAAGTGCAACAACTGAACAGACGCCTCAAGGAGATTTTCAGGAAAAACAAAAAAATGAACTCTTACTATGATAGTGCACCCTAACTTCGCCACAAGCGAGAGTCACCATTTGTCCAGGAGATAATCGTCGAGCACATAGCCATAGATGCCAAAGATTATTTCAATTTGCACGATGAGATTAGAAGGCTTATGCAATAAAGACATTTGAAGAAATTTGTTGATGAGAAAGCTAGATAAGAGATAGGCTAAATTGACTAAACTTCTCATAGAGAAAAGTCAGTTGGCCCAAGGAAAGAGGACAAAGGGAAGAATCTAGCCAATAATCTATACCTATCCCTTAAAGGCATAATTAACACCATCGCTGGAGGCCCGATGGGAGGAGACTCCAAGTTAGCCAAAAGACAGAACTAGAGGAGGTTGGAATCGACTAAATCTTTCTCGATTTCTCCGTTGAAATAGTTTTCCAACTTTCCACTAACATAGAACCCATATCTTTTTCTAAGTCTATCCTTTCGCACATCAATAAGCTAGATTGCCCCTTTGTTTTGTTAGTTGAGATTGCTAAATTTGAGGTAAGAAAGGTTTTGGTCGCCAATGCTAGCTCCATGAACATAATTTTTTTGTTGACACTAAAAAAGATGAATATGGGAAAGCTAAAGTTTGACCCAGTTTGCACCCCACTAGTTAGATTTGGAAGATTCGAGATCATTCCTGAATGATCTATAAACCTATCTACCTTATTCGGTGAAGCACCTTGACGAAGGACGCTCATGGTTAACTATTTGGTGGTTGATGCCCTTTACTTATAATGTTATAATTAGATGATTAGTATTGAACAACTTTAGGGCTATTGTCTTGACCTATCATATAAAGGTCAAGTTTCTAATAGCTACCAGAATTAGTGAATTGCTTTGTAATATAAAGGAAGCTTAGTGATGCTACACCATCTCGATTGAGACAAGTGAGTAGAAGACTCAACCAAAACTAAAACCTTTAGAGGACGTCCCAGTAATAGAATCCAAAAAGGGACAGCAAAGCAAGAAGAAAAAGTTGAAGGAGACTAAGGTCGAACTGAGTTCAAGACTATAGAGCTTGAGCTTGAGAATCCAAAAAAAACCTCAAGGTTTGGGATAGATCTTGGAAGCAACATGGAATGTTTATTGGTTGATTTCCTCATAAAAAACATTTATGTTTTTGCCTAAAAAGCTGCTCACCTCTAGGGAATTAACCCCAGCATCATCGTCCATCACCTAAATTTGGACCTTTTATTCAAGCCAATCAAGTAGAAGACTAGGACCTTCAATGTTGAACAATGTCGGATCATTGAGGAAGAGATCAACAAGCTATTAGTAGCAGACTACATTGTAGAAATTCAATATCCCAGTTAACTTTGTAATGTAGTTCTTATCCCTAAGAATGAGGAAAAATGGAGAATGTGTAATGACTTTACTAATTTGAATAAAATTTGTCCTAAAGACACTTATCCACTGCCTCGCACAAATTTATTAGTCGATTTTACTGCTGGTTGTGATCTTTTGAATATGAAGGATGCATTCTAGAGTTAATATCAAATTTTTAAGGCTACTGAAGACAGGGATAAGACCTCCTTTATGGTCCTTATTGATTTATACTAGTTTTTGGTCATGCTTTTTAGACTTAAAAATGAAAATGTAACCTACCAAAAACTTGTGAACTTTGTGTTCAAAAATGAGATCGAAAGAACCATAGAGGTTTACATCGATAAAATGATTGCTAAAACAAAAAAAGAGCAAAACTACTTAGTTGACCTCAGTCATACCTGTTCAACACCGAGAACATTTGGTATGAAACTCAATCCCAACAAATGCACGTTTTGGGTGAGATGGGGAGATTCTTGGGGTGTGTGGTTAGTCAGAAAGGTAAATAAACAAACCCACAAAAAAATCCAAGCAATTCTAGACATCTCATCACCTCGAATAGTTAGAGATATGCAGCATCTTATCAGAAGGATCATAGCTCTGGATCGATTCATTGCTTGACTAGCTGACAAAAGCTTACTATTCTTCAAAATCCTCAAGAATGCATATAAATTTCAATGGATAGAGCAATATAACCAAGCCTTAGTCGAATTAAAATAAAACTTATCAGTACCACCAATGCTGGCTAAGTCGAAGGTCAACGAGGTTTGGCATATTTATTTGGCAGTCTCGTAGGCAACAATCAGCTATGTTCTGGTATCAACAAGACATGGCACCCACTGCCCTGTATAGTACAACAACAAAGCATCGTAAGGCCCAGAACACAATTACCTTGATATTGAAAAGCTCACTCTCGCTTTTGTCACAATAGCTAAAAGTTAAGGCCCTACTTTCAATCTCATTCTATTGTTGTCCTAACGAATAAGCCATTGAAATAAGTGCTGTTGAAACTAAATACATTGGGAAGATTACCAAAGTGGACCATCGAATTAGGAAAATTCGACATCACTTTTCAGCCTCGAACTGCTATAAAAGCCTAAGTGTTGGTAGACTTTGTAGCAAAACGACTTGACCTACCTGAGGAAATTGACCAAGATTCCCTTATCCAGACTCTACAAGTTGATGGCTCAGCAATTTTCTCAAGAAGAGGAATAGGTATTTCTTTGCACTCCCTGTAGGTTGAGGAGTATAACTTCGTCATTAAATTTGACTGCCCTATCACCAATAATAAAGTAGAGTATGGGGCCCTTCTTGTTTATATGAGAATAGTCATTGATAGGAGACTCGAGTAGCTATTATCGATTCCTAACTGGTCGCAGAACAACTCAAGAGGAATTTTGAAGCTAAGGAGGTCACAATGAGCAAATATCTGGCTAAGGTCAAAAGGTTACAACAATAATTCAAAAAGTTCACCCTCAACCAAGTTTTGAGATCAAAAAATGAAAGGGTGAATGCCCTATCAAAGTTTTTCAGCTCGACAAAAGAAACTAAAGACCTAACCATTACATTCTTGGTCTCCAACAAGCCCATGGTTGGCGGTCTCAACCAAAACCCGATGGGGCAAATCCAAGAATCAACTCTCTCCTAGTAGGATGAAATATAGGCTTACCTAAGGGAGGGCAGAGTTCTCAAGGATAAAGTAGAAGAACTTAAGCTCAAAGGTCGAGCAACAAGTTTGCCCTCGATGAGTATAGTCAACTCTACAAGAGATCCTTTTCGAGACCACCATTAAGGTGCTTGGCACCAAAACATGCTTGAGAGGTATAACAAAAGGTCTATTCAGAAACTTGTGGTAATCACTTTGGAGGACGAGCATTGGTTTTTGGCCAACTTTGCCAAAAGATGCAGTCGACTTTACCAAAAAATACTCATCTTGCTAGGTCCACTCCAATGTACCTTACTAACTTGCATCAATGCTAGTGCCAGTTCAAATCATGTGGTCATTAGACCTATGGGGGATAGACATAGTTGGTTCTTTCCCAAAAACCACGGGTCAAAGAAAGTTTATGATTATTAAGGCTGAATACTTTATGAAAAGGGTTAAAGCAAATGCAGTCCCAAAGATAACTCATGCAACCATTAGAAGTTTCTTGTGGAAAATATTATTTGCCATTTTAGTTTGCTAAAAGTATTGATATCAGACAATGGAACGCAATTCTAAAGCAAAAGCACGGGAATTGGTGCAAAAGCTTAGGAATTCAACAACATTTAATCTCAACTGGGAATAAGGTTGTTAATGAACTAAATCAAACTGAATATCTGAGGATATGGATTCAATTTGATTTATTTTACTCATATTTGTATCCGTATTCAAATTCAATTTGAATCTTAAATTGGGCTCGAATTTGATTCAAGTAACTATTCGATATATTCAGATTTGATTCAAATGTTCGATTAACTCAATTTTTTGCTTGAATTTTGAATCATTTATTAAATTTTTCACCTTTTATTATGGTCACAAAGTGAAAATACTTGATTTACCCAAAAAATAAATATCAAATACATGTAATAGTTGACATAATATTCAATGGCTTCATTACTATAAATAATCAAAAACTTACGTTTTGAGAAATAAAAATATTAATATATAAAAATATATAATATATATAATAAAATATATTCAAATATTTTATCGAATGTCAAACTTGAATTTTATTGAATTCAATTTGGATTAGATTATATATTGAATATTATACTACACTTGAATTCGAATTCAAATTTGTTAAATTTAAAATTCAAATTTGTTATTTGAATTCAAATCTCAAATTGTTTGATAAAGGTTTGATTTATAAACAGCCTTAGCTAGGAACCCTCATACCAATGGGCAAATGGAAGTCACAAATAGGACTATCTTAGACCACATCAAGGCTCGATTTGAAGGACACAAAGCAAGTTACGAGGATGACCTCCCTAGTGTCCTATGGGCATATAAAACCACTCTCAAAACTGCCATAAGCTACAGTCTTTATAATATAGTTTGCAAGTCAGAAGCAGTTGTTCCAACAAAATTGATACAACATACAACTCAAGCAATCCACTACAACCCGATCAGGAATGAATCTGAAAAAGAATTCAACCTTGAAACATTTGATGAGTTGTACCAATAGGCATATACAACAATGCAAAGATAAAGGTCAAAAATGGCGCAACACTATAATAGAAGAGTTTGACCAAGACATTTTAAGGTGTGAGACCTCATCCTCAAAAAAGTTAAAGTCTAAAAAAAGGTGGGTAAACTCGACCTAAAATGGGAGCGCCCCTACTTGGTAGTTAAAGTAGCAAAGCACAACTCTTATCGATTAGTTGATATGGATGGCAATGAGCTCCCTCGACCATGGAATGTAATGAACTTGAAAAAATTCTATGAGTAAAGAGACCAAGGTCTCCATTTAACTATTTTGTAGTTTGGTTCCAAATCATTGAAGACAATTTAAATTGGAATGGCCACTCACTCTTATTAGCAATTATAGCTTCCAACCCAACTACTTGGTAAACAACAAAATTGTTTGTGGTCAACCCCATGGTCAAGTACAATTTTGATTTCAAACCACAGACACGGCTTCCAACCCAACTACTTAATAAATGGGAAAACTGTTTATGTTGATCAAGTGGTCAACCATAATTTTGGTTTCAAATTGCAAGTGTGACTTCTAGCCTAATTGATCATAGAAACGAGAAAATCTTTTAATATTGACCTAGTAGTCAACCTTAATTTATTTTCAAAACCACAACATGGCTTACAACCTACTTAATAAATGAGAAAATCATTGAAAGTTGACCCTATAGTCAATTATTGTATTCAAGTAGCCACACGGACATACTTATTATAATGCAAAGATTAAACATCAACTTGAAATTAATTTAATAAAGTCAACCCATGATCGACCAAGGCACCAAGCCCATCCATTTGATTATGAAGAAAATGTCCTAAGTTGGCCAAGCAGTCAACCACAAAGACTATGATTGAATTAATATATATTGATTTAATTCTTTTTCGAATCGATCTCTAATTGGCAACTAACTTGGTTCCAAACCAATTAAACATTACCCATTCCTTTATTAAAATATTGCACTATTTGACCAGTTACATGGAAAAAAAGGTTACTTCTTTACTTATTGATGCAATCAGTTCAAAAAAATTAAAGTAGTAAAGAAAGAAGGCAAATTGACAAAGAAGAATGAGCAAAAATTGATATTACAGACCAAAATATCATATTATGTGATTGCAGAGTCAAGATATGTCAAATCATTCAAAATGCCTCACAAGGCGAATAAACTTAAACAAACTAAATAACAAAAATAGTTGCAGTCTCAGCTTAACTCGACTCCTTCCCATCCACCAACCCATGCAAACCACTACCTTTTTGATGGCGTGATTGAGCTCATCTGCAAAAAGCACATGAACAATAGTGCTTAGCCTTCGACCTCTTCATCAAGTGCTAGTGCAGACAGTAGTTGTATAGCAACCTTCGGTTGAGATAGACCTGTCTCCTTGGAGAGAAATGTACAATCTATGGGGGGGAAATAAATTACAACATTGACTGTGCCCTCCTTGATATTAAAGGTAAATTCATTTGCGAAAGCAAACTCATCTACCACATAAAGCACTCTTTTGTGCTTGGTAGCCCTATCCCTTTTCGCAAAAGCATCCTCATTGGTGGGTGCAACGTTGGGGTAGTCCTCCAATCGCTCATTTTGCAGCACATTCAAGTGCTATTTATCCTCGATTTAGAACTGGTAGCCCAAGAACTTGAGTTGCTTCACAGCTTTTTCAAAGGCCTCCTTTGCGTCATTGACATCGAAGATGACGCTTGCATCTTGGAATGTTAAGCATAGCATGAATAGCTAAACCACTTTTTTTTGAATGCTCGATAGCATTTTAAAGAATTTATCCCGAGTGTATCAAATTATGTTGTTATACCCCAACACCCAACTAGCATTATGGGTTGCTTTTGCCTCCAAACTCACCTTGCGTAGGAACTTGTCAAGGCGACTTTTCTCAATCATCGCAGCCACTAGCTCATATCTTTCTCCTCAACCTGTTGAGTAAGCTTGTCAACCATCGAGTGCAGCTAGTTAAGTTTAGTCTATGCCATCTTAGCATCCTCTTGCCCCTATTAGGGCTCCTTACGATCACCGAGGGCTAACTTAGCCTTCAATAAAAACGGCAACCCAATTGCTTGACTTGGGACAAGGAAAATTTTCATTGAAAATTGAAAACAAATGACTAGTTTCAAAAATAAAAATGATGAGAAACTTACTATGTTCACATGATATATGAACGCCTTTAGGGCCTTAACTACCCCATATCTAACAGCTTTTTCTGGTCTGACATGAACAAACTAGCTATTAATACCGTTAGGGGCCCTACATCGGTTGGTCCCACCCCTAACATAGAGGTCTAATTTTGGACCCCCACTTGGGGCTCGGGAAGGTGGGTAGTGGGAATAGTTGGCCATTAGACCCCGAGGCTAAAGAGTGAGGGCTCACTAGCCTTCTCTTTCTATTTCTCAGCAGCAATCGTCTTTTGAGGAGGGGCAGGTTGGTCGACAACTAGCCTCTTCTATCAAGTTGCTAGATTGCTTGCCTCAACAGGAGCTGGTCAAATAGATTGAGAAGCCGGTGGTAATGCTTGTGGTTGTGGAGCAATTTGAGGGGCACTCGCTCAACGGGCAACTGTTTGACGGCGCTCTTGCGTCATCTACTAGCACGGCATTACCTATTGATAAGTGTAGAAAAAGGCTCTCTTTACATAAGTAAGGGCATCATTGACATATCAATCACTCAAGAGAGCCTATAAATACCCTAATTGCCACCATTCAGCAAGATATGCTCATTATCACTTAAAGTTTTTACTTTGCTACTCTATTATCTGGCCAATTATGTACTGACTTGAGTATTAGAGTGTCATAACCGAGGATACCTGGGCTAGCCTGATGTGTGCTGTTGGTTGCAGAACTCCACCCAACTATATCCTTGTACTTCCTTTCAACCTTCTTTTTGGTCGATTGCATTGGACTGAAGCCCAGAATACTACCAAACCGATCTTAAAATCCTCAATAATTAAAATAATTTAATTAGATTAAGTTGAAATTACTTATTTATTAAGAAATGAAATTAAAAATCTATTATCTTATATAACCATAATTTAATAGTTTAAAACTATATAGTCTATAATATTAAAATAAAAATATCTAAAATAATATAATTAAATTTAGTTGAATTTATTTATTAATAAAATAAAAAATAAAAAAATAAAAAAATTATATCTAACTTAATAATAATAATTAATTAATTAATTAAAAATAATAAAAATCTAAAATTAAAAAAAATATTGAATAGTAAAACATATCTAAATAATTTATATACATGATTAAATTTATTTAACTATATAAAATAGAAAATATAGTTATTAATTGAATTACATATTAAATAATATTAAAATAATAAACATATATGAAATAATTTAATTAAATGAGTTACTAAAATAATAATTATATCTAAAATAAATAAATTATTTAAATAATGAATATATCTAATTAGAAGTAAGGTAAATAAAAATTTAAAACACTTTATTAATCCAAAATAAATAAGTAAAATTTCTATATCTTAATTAAGTTTTTAATTAATTAATAAAAATAAATATTATATTCTAAAAAGTGCAACCCCTTTGCTCTGCTAGCCATGATCTGCAATTGGTACCATGGGCAACCACTGCTATGTTGCCATGGCGACTGCCATAGCAACAAACAACCATGGGTTGCTGCTGCCATGGTGGCTGCCATGGGTAGAATTAAAGGGGACCAGATTTGGCTGGTAGGGGGTAGGGGCGGTGGCAGGGTGGGGTGGGTATGTGTATGTGTATTATATTTACTAAGTATAAATACAAATATGTACTGTTGCAAAAAAAACAAATATATACATATATTATATAATATATATGATAGTATATTACATATATGTATGTATATATATCAATATTTAATTATTTTATAATTTATATTTTTATTAATGATTTTAGTTTATTTTTACATTCATTATTTGAGGTTACTTTTGTCATTTTCACAAAATCTCGAGGGCGTTTTAATCATTTTGTAATGTCAAGTAATTTCAATTTTTTTGCATTTTCTTTTTTTGTTATTTTTTTTTTTTGCTTTTTTCAATATATTCAGGCAAGGATAAATTAGATATTTTCCAAAAATCGTCCAACTAAACAACCAACCGTCAATATTAGGGTGGTATTTATAATTTTGTAAAACTTGTGGATCTTGTTATAATTAAAGCGAACCTCAAGGTGGCATGGGTAATTAACCCAAATAATAAAGCTGACAAAGTTCTAGGTAATTAAAAAACCTTTTCAGTAATTAGGCATGAAATAATATAGTTGACAAAGTTCTGGACGTACCTTTTCAAATGCAAGGCGTTGCAACAATAATTCACAGGATTGCGTCTAAGCCCAAAAAACTACTAAGATTTAACAATGTCAACGATTTTTGTGCCATCACAATTAACACTGGTCCCCCGTACTATCTAGATGTCTAAATAAAGTGTACTTGGATCTAAAGGTGATAATACCACATAAATATTAGAAAAATGACAAGTAGAATGGCATAATTCCACCTTTTTAGTTTGCGTGGAACTCTTACAACTTCATCTTTTGACCGTATAAACTACATCTTCATCGGTGGAGTAAAAGGAAAGGATAAAAAATGTTAAGACACATATACTTGCAGGTTGTGGCTTTCATGCCCTAGAGAAATGGATTGATTATACATGTTAACTGATTCTTATGTGCATGTAACGTTGAAAACTATGATACAAATGCTTTGTATGCAATATGTTACTATACAGTGGCAATATTCACCGGAGGCAGTGTTTGGTTCATTTAAAAATATTGTGGCGAAGGTAATCAACTCGAGCTGGATGCTTGAGCTTCATGAGAGCTTTCACTTCATGCTTCCGGACCATTTCTCTTGAAATGTTCAAATTTCCTGCAATTTCTCCAAGTGTTCTATCTCCTTTACCGTCAAGACCATATCTCTGTCTTATCACCAAACTCTCCTTGGGCTTCAGAGAATCGAGCTGTCAAGAGTATATTTAGAAGCAGAGTTTTGGTCATTTCTGGTAGAAACAGAAACATACTTCATAATCCAAATAGAAGACAAGAGTATGCTTTTACATTGGGTCTTGATATTTGTTGCCTCTTTTCAAATATTGTGAGACTTTCAACCCAGAATGTTCATTTTAGAAGACTTCAAGCCCAACATCTAATTATTGAAGGAGCAAGTAAAATGGCTTGAGAAATTATAGGTTGGTCAAAATATCCTAGATAAGAGATATAAATCGACGAGAACAAGTGTAATCAAGCCTTTAGCTATAGCCAAAGTTTCATGAAAATTAGTCTGGAAAAAAATGGGGAAGTTACTTTGAGTCTTTAACCGCTAGTATCATCTCAAAGAAAAGAAGGTATGCTACCAAATAGAGTTGTAGAATAAGACTAGAATTTACCACATCATCTAGAGCCAGCCTGAGAAGTGCAGGTTGCCTTCTTTTATCTCCTTCAACACCATCCACATCAGTAATCCCATTGATGAACTCTTCCTGGGTTACTGCATGCCGTGCATGGAGAGAAAAGATAGGCTTTGAAACCCTCATCACTTCATGGTATCTTTCTGGGGAGAGTCCGACTCGGTCTATGATTTCTTCTTCGGTTGGTAATCTCTGAAGCTCAAACAACAACTCTACCTTGGCCCTCTGAATTTCTATTCGGAACTATACCAGGAAATAGTTCATTTTTTCACTAAATGTACCAATAAAACAATCGCTTAAACATGGATCACTAATGTATTCAGTAAGCCACTCCCATTTATAATTTGAGATTTAGATAAGTAAGAAGAAATAGAGCATCTGGTGAAGCTTACTGACTCAAGCCCAAATGAGACCTTTGTGAAGCTTGACAGTGTCATAGAACGACTGATGGCATGCCTGATCCAAAAGAGGCTATATGTCGAGAGCTGGAACTTCCTTTTTGGCTCAAAGCGGTCAATAGCCGTTATAAGACCCTTCACACCAGCTTGACACAGGTCTTGGAATCTTGGGCCAGTTGCAATGTCTTGAAAATACTTGTTCACCACAAACAAAACCAGCCGGAGGTTGTGCTGAAACAAAACAAAACGTAATGGTTTCAGTTCGATACTTCTTATGCAATGATGAGCCTCATGCAACTTTTAAATTCTAAAATGAACTTGGGTAAAGAATCAGAGCATTAGACTGTTCCAGCCATGCATATGTCCTGACAAATTATAATGAATTTGAGATTCTGTGCTCTGACTTTACCCAACCTAGGCTACGTACAGTATTAAACTATTCGCAATAATCACAGTTTCATTAGTTAGACCATGTATACGAGTTATTTCTGCCAAATATTGCATTTTCTCTAGTGACGTAGTTGCTACTCATTTTCAAGTTCTTGGATGATCCATAGCTGCAGCTTTTTAAATTGACCTCTACAAGCACAAATGGAGGTTACAGGTTCAGCAGAATATTGGAGCTTGTCCCAGATCAACAGGAAAACACTTCCCACACCAGCATGGTTAATGAGCAGGGGTAGCCCCATCACTCACTGCCAATGGTTTCAACAGAGATGGCTTTAAAACCCAACTATGTCCGTAAGGTAAAAGTGAGTTAGCAGACTGGATTTCCAAAACTAAATACCTACTTAACCAGACAACTATTGGATATTGTTTGGTCCTCTTTCACTAAGTGTCAGAGGCAACGTGTTGTGAGGAAAAATTGGGCTTTTTTTGTGTTTTTTGATCGCAAAGTGTGAGATTACCTCAGACAACCTTTTCTAGAACATCCTGCACATCATAACCTTGTCTTTTCCGCAACAAAGGTATCAAGATATAATAGCTAGAACAGAAAGAGGAAAAGGTTCCTGTCCCACAAAATTGAAACTTGGTAGTAATAGATTTCGAAAAAATTACATTACCCTTCGCGCCAAAACAATCTAACAAATATGTTTTACCTTGATTAACTTGTTTCTGGCAGCTCGACCAACTTTCAGTTGTTTCCTCAGCTGGACAGCATCCATATTTGCTGCCTCTGCTAACTCACCATCCATTAGCTCTTTCCCTAAATCATGTTCTAAAGTCTCCTTCACTTGGAGGATTACCTAAAATGACAATAGACCAAAGTCAGCAGAAGAAAAGAAGGAGTAACAGTATGCATAAAACAAGGGGGAAAAAGTCACTTTTCTCATTCTTTCTGTTTAATTTCTGTGCCTTTACACTATAACTTTCTCAGGAAGCTAATGTTCTCACCTTCATAGGTTGCATCAGCTTAAACAGCCAGGCATGCTCAGATGAAGGAAGAACCGGTGGGATCTTCATTTTCTTCCAGTCTAAGCTGAACAAGTCAGTGGAAGCAGAATAATCCCTAACAAGTCTATCAGTCTTCTCATCTTCATCATTCTTTCTATCCTTCCTTTTCAGTGATGATGCAAGGAATTCACCTTTCTTTGCTCTGAGAGCTATCCTCTTCTCAAGACTCAACCTTTTCTCCTTACTCCTTTGACTTCTTACAACATTGTCAGCAGCTTCCTTCTCTGCCTTCTCAGCTTCTCCAGTCCTTTTTGTTGGCGGCTGCCTTCTCTTTGCCATTTGATCTTTGACCTCCTCAACAAAGACAGCTGATGCAGGACTTTGTTTGTATATATATTCCAGCTTGGCAGCTGCTTCATTATAATCCAAATCTAGTGTACTTGGAGAGGCTTCATCAATTGAGACAGCATTGACTCGTTCCGGTTGCTTTTTAACCTTTCTTAACCTCTTCTCATTCTCTTTATTTGCCTCCAATGGTAAAACTACAGATTCTCGCAATGCAACTAGTCCTACATTCTTAAATTGATCATTTTTGAATGACAATACTACTGGCTTTTTCAATAAAGATACACGTGTCAAATATCTTGCACTCAATCCCACTGGAGTTCGCGCAGCTGAACTAGAAACAGTCACAACTCCCATGCCAAAGCTGTGTGATGCAAGAAAACATTGACTGCCAAAAATTAGAAAGCTCTATATTCTCAATCCACGACTTAAAAATAGAGCATCAGAAATACCGAAATCCAAACCATAAACATCATTTAATACACTATGGCACTATGAAGAAATCGAACTCCTAATTGAGTTAAAATTCTTCAATCATACCCTCGCCACCCAGCACACCAACACTTAACATGGATTACCAACAGATTCACAGATCAAATAATGAGTATCAATAGATTCTAGATATATATGACAATCATGAACAATTATTAGATACAGCTGCAGCAAGATGACATACTTAACCAACGAGCTATTAGTGCCACCAGGTAACGAAAAATCATCCCGTACGTATACCAAACCAGAACAGTGAACCAAAAGAAGTCGAATTAGTAGACATTTTTATAAACCACACAAAAATAACACCGTTTTGATCGAACGAACAAGTAAATCTCACTAAAACTACACAAATCAACAGAATTGCCACTCGTACAGCAAATTAACAAAAAATCACGCATATGAAAAGTACCTGAGCGAGTGCAAGAGCGGAAAATGCTTTCGCCGACGACGGATATTCCGGCGACAAATGGTGTGGAGAAAGAATCCCAACCGAACACACGACTTGGTACTAAAAAAAAGTGAAAATATAATTACGCTATCGAATTTCGCTGTCCACAAGCTTTTTTCTATAAATATCTACGGCCAGGAGCTGGGAATCAAAAGATCGACAGAGATAAAGGACTCCACGTAAGCTGACAAAAGCTCTTGGTGACGTCGCCAATAGCACTGCAGAGAATGATTGAGGAATTTCTTACGTGGCAGGTTGAGGGTGGAAGGAGAGATATTTTACTGGAGTTAATGGATAACGTCGCGCCACGTGGGGACTTATACGTGTCAAAAAAATTGTGGGGCCTATATTCTGTTACCGATGGTCTGTGAATCCAAACGTTGCCTTATTGTAGCCATTTGAATTTGACTTTTCGTTTTCCCATTTCCTTTTTTGGCGTTTGGAATTAGTATTTTTCTTTTTTTCTTTTTTCAGGATTGGTTTTCATTTTAACATAATAACCTCTCATTTTGTTTATGATGAAAAATCAAATAGAGTATTGTTCAATTTAGGCAATTCTTTTCCTAAGTTTACAATTATATTTGAGGTTGATTAGTGAATTGATTATGAAACGAGCTAAGACATCACAATTTTTGATTGAATGGAATGTAAATTAATCTTAAATAATTAAACATATTTTTTGTAATTTTTTCAGTTAAATAAGTTAAGCTCAAATTGAAATTCAGAGCATATTAAATGACAAAATGTATTCATACTTATTTTATAAAAACTTAACAAGTTATACTTTTAAAATTGAAATTTAGCGCATATCAAATGACAAAATGTATTCATACTTATTTTATAAAAACTTAACAAGTTATGCTTTTAATAGTCAACTTGAAATTGAATATTCGGTAATTTTCAAATGACTTATTTTCTAGACATACATATCATTGATGTCATATAATAATTTTATAATAAAGAGGATTATGATTAGTTCCTTAATTACTCTTTACAAGATTCAAACATGTGATTGATTTATTCCAAAGAAGAGCATGTCTAAAATCCAACATTATTGAATCCTACAAGATTGGAGTACCCTTCTAAAATATTGGCAAAACTATTGTGAAATTTTTATATACTTACGATGATTACAATATGAGCAATTACAAGATAACAAACTCCCTTAATGATGAAGCTTTGTGCCCAAAAATTTATTATATAAATTTGTTTGAGTGAAAATTTCAAAATTATGAACTTAATTTAATTAGTTTTCGCCTATAAAAATTGTAAATAATAAAGTAAACTAATGATATTTAAATCTGGTTTTATATTCTTCATTTCAATTAATATTTTTTACTAAAAGAATGTGCAATATAAGAAATAAAGTGTTTTACTAAAATTTCTAATAAATCTGAATTCAAGTCGAATCTATTCCATCTCCTTTTTAAATTATTGGAAAAAAAAATCCAAATGTTTAATATCTTATTTGCCAGGACACAGTCCCTGATTGAATATGGGCGCAAACGTAAGATCTTGTTTGATTTGTTATTTTTCTAGTATTCGGTGAACTAATTAATTGGAGGCCTGCAGGCCTATATACTGATAAGACTTTTATTAAGAGCATAGCAATCATGGGAGCCCACAACTTGTTGGGGCTTGGGGGCCCATTTCAAATTAAATGCGACATTTATTTATCCAAGTATTTAATTTGATCAAGTAAATATAAATTCTAGGACTATCAATAGATCGAATTTTAATTCAAATTTTAAAATTTTTATTCAATTAAAATATTTGATAGATTGATCCGATTATAAATGTTTGTAATTCAAAATAAATGGATCGGATACGAAATTAAGCAATCATATCCGATAAAGATTTAAATCCAAACTTTAATAATTTTTTTATTAAAGTAATACTCTTATATATAATATTAATAAAAATTTTAAAACAAAATCTATATATTAGATTAATCTAATATCTATTTTAACGTTAGTATTATGCTATTAGTATGAAGCCTTTAGCCTAAAAAATAAGAGAAATATTGATGAAATACCAAATATAATAATGTATAATAGTTCATTTATGCATTAATATAATGTCAAATAGAGTTTAGTATTCAAATATTTTATTTTTGAACTAATATATAATAAAAAGTTGTAAAAAATTCAAACATAATGTAAATTTACTTTAGAAATACAATTTTTTCAAACAATCCAAAAGGAAAAAAATAAAAAGAAAGAAAGAAGAAGAAAAAAAATTAAATTGAGTTGGCTTTTTTATTGAATTTCGAATATCCGTTAGATTCAAATATGGTATTGATTAACAAAGATTTTATAGGATATTGAGCTGGATTCAAATTAGATTTTGATAATCGAATTCGCATTCAAATTTGATTGATTCGATCCAAATTCGATTTATTGACAGCCCTACATAGATGTATGGCTAAACTAAAACTAACTAGAAAGGCAAAATAAAAAAATAAAAATAAAAACATAACAAAAAACACAAACAAACAAACATATGTTGTTTATATTATTTGAATTGTAATGAATTGGAATTCCAATTTTCTTTACAAAATACAAAAATATATTATTATTATTAAGAATAAAAGATCAAAATATATTTGATGTTATTCTTTAACGTGCTAAAAGAACTTTATTTTATTCTTATACTACAAATTGAAAATATTTTATTCTTATTATAAATATTAATAAAATCACAATAAAAATTATCATCATTGTTTACAACATATGATATTGTTACATAAATAGTATTCTCTTCTTCTAAAATCTCTTGCAATTAGCATATTTCACAAAGTTTCTAGCATTCAAAAGCTTGTGTTTAAATCAGAAATGATGTACGACAAAAATATTTTATAGTCGAGGGGCCCATACTTCAATAATAAGACGAAGACCTTAAAATTGAAAAATTATGAGTTCAACTCCCACAAACACATGAGTAGAATTAGTCTAATTTCCTAACAATCATTACTATAACAAAAAAAGAAAAAAAAGAAAAACATCTTACCTGGTCAAACAAAAATAAAATATACAAATCCAGACAAGAAAATGGAATTACTCCAAATCGATACAAATCATTAATTCATAATTAATTAGTCTAAAACTACATTAATTAGTACACATGTCAACAATTAAAATAAAATAAAATAACACAGCAAATTGCTTTATTCCAATTTTCAAATTATACAGAGGAAGAAGAAGAAATATTCCACTACTATTGGCAGAATGTCTGCTGAATTTGCTGAGCCAACTCTTCGGCGCTGAGCTGGCATTCAATCCCAATCTACCGAGCAAGGCACAAAAGATTCCTAGTCATTAATTATATACATGCAGCATGTAATAATTAGAAATTACCACATTTTTTATATTTTTTCCAGGCCTGAATAATTAATAAATCAAACAGTATATGGGTAGTTGCGGGTACAATAAATCTATAGAAAACAAAAACACTGTCATTGTTTTCAGTGAAGAGGGTTGTTTTGAAAAAGGCCTTTTACTATTCAACAGGCAGAGGTGACAGTATGCTTACATGATGTCAGTTCATGATTACAAACGTTAGTGGGGTTCGGGTCTAGGTATAATTGTAGCCTCATGTCTTATCTTGGCTTCCAATTATTTTTTTTAAAACTTTTTCTGGCCTCTCATGTCCATATTTCAACATAAAATGCAAATTTCATGCTATTTATTTAATTATTAATTAAATATGTTTATGAGTTGTCGAGTCAGTTCGATTCAAGTCGAGGGTTATGGATAAGTTTATGAATAATTGATTGGGAATTGAATTAAATTAAGGATTAAAATTGAGATTGGACACGATTCTACGCATAAAAAAATGAGTTAAAAATTCCAAAATCACAATGAAATAGCTTACTACAAAAGTAATTTTGGAGAATAATTGAAGCAAAGCATGCAAATTAATGCTATGCCACCAATTATATAGTTGGGATGGACGTCTGGATAATGTCCTAACAATAAAGTAATTAGTCGGTGCCAAGTCTTAATTTAGGTCAGCTTGAGTTGTGTTGGATTTATGTAAAAAGAGATTTGAGTTAGTGAGTTATTCGATAAATATATTTATTTTAAAAGGGTATTTTTATTTTTTGAGGAAAATTTTAGGTAATATTTGGATATAAATTATATGTTTTGGGAGAATGAGTTTGAAGAGTGGGGTGGGAGAATGTGAAATTTGTATTAGGAAATATAATGTATGTTTGTTTATGCTTTGAAAATAATAAGAAAATTATTTTGAAAAATTTTAATATATTAGTTTATATTTTTGGAGAAGAAAAATTCTACTTTAGCGGTCAAATCAATATTTTTTTGTTGAATTTTTTGGATAAAAATAAAATTGAATAATTTTTTTATTATTAAAATAATAAAAAAAAAGTATGATATATATAATATATGTATATATTGAAAAGCGAGAAAGTTTTGGGGATAACGAAAGATAGAATATGGTATTTTGGGAAATCTAATTTAGCATTTTGAAGGAAATTTTTTGTATGTTTGGCTACATTTTGGCAAAACAATTTTGTTATGCCAAAATGCAATCAAATATAGCCTTAGGGTTAACCCCATTAAAATTTGGAACAGTTCAAATAGGGTCAAATTTGTGTTTTTTAGATATATGTAAAAAAACACAAATATCAACTTATTTGATAAATATATTTATTTCAAAAAGATATTTTTATCTTTCTAGAAAAATTATATCTTTCTAGAAAAATCTTGAAGTTAATTCTACTACATGTAACGCGATGCAGTTATAAATCATATCGTAAGTATTATCATATAAATGTAACAATTTATTCAGGGTATTTAACTAGTGATTATCAAAAACCTGGCAAATCAAAGGCAACGACGACAACAATAATAAAAATAATTGCACATAAAAAATGCATATAATGGCAAAAAGTGAAATCAAATTCAATGCATGTAAACTTAATTAATTTATTTTCCTTTTTACCTTGATAGTGAATGAGTTGAGCATTGTTTCATCAACCGTGCTGATCTTCACATGGAGTATTTCAAGGGCGAGTTCTTCCAGGGCAGAAACGATCCTAATTACTTGGCCCGGAATACGATGCGACACCGTTTTGAGCAGCAGATTTGGGCCAGAAAACTTCACCTCAACTTCAGCCACAGCCGATTTGGATCTAGCCACGAGCTCATTAACGGCGTCGTTAATGGAGGAGGAAGAAGAGTTACAAGGAGAAGGGTCAACCGGGCTTGTAAGAGATGTCGAATTGAGATAGCCCTGTTGTTGCTGGTGCATCCAGGGCTTGTAGGGGCTGCTTGGTTGGGGGGTCCTCGGGCTTATTGGCAGGCTTAATCTCGGGCTCAAAGGTGGCTTTCGTGGGCTGAGTGGAGAAGGTCTCGGGCTTGAGACAACCCTAGGGCTTAAGACTTCGGTGTAGGCTGTCCTTTGCTTCTTGGCTTCTAGGGCTTGTAGCACTTGTTGCAATTCACTAATGTAATCCACTACTCCACCAATTATTGATGCTTGGTCACCCTAAGAGAAGTTTAGTACATATTGAGAAAAATCAATGAGATTCTTGATTAGATGTAAAGTACAATAGTTTGTGAAATTCAAAATAAGTGTCCGTAGGCGAGTGAAAAGAAGAGAATTTATTATATCTAGTAAAAAACAACGTAAAATTACAGTTACAATATCAAAAATCTTATCCCTATTTTAAGAATACAATATGAAACAGAGTGCGAAACATTCTGTCCGACACATATATGCATATTAATTAAAGAAAAAAGACAAAAGTATGATTAAATTAAATAGAAAAATACATCATATATACATGTGTAGCATCATGCTAGGTATCATTCAATTACACGAATCATTCTAAAGACAAAACTTGTCCAACATGTACTAGAATGCAATGAATATTTCTAGTCAGAGATTGCTCTTCTGAAGTTGCACAAACTCTAACTTTTTAGTATAAAATTAAAAAGAAAAAAGAAAAATTCGAAGTACTATCATTTGAGGTAAGAAAAACAGTTCTTTTATTGTTCTTTTCACTAAACTTGAAGGACCAAGCATAACCTAAATACAAGAAGATATATTCTATGACCTGTGAAGCTAGACAACATTCTACAAGTATAAAAAGAATAAAATTACCATTATTTGAAGCAAAAGAAACATTTTTCTTCACTAAAACTTAAGGACTACTCATAACCTAAATTTAGGAAGATATATTCTATGATCCATTAAGCTAGACAACATTTCACAAGTATAGAAGAAAGCAAAATATAAGAAGATATATATATATATATATTTTAAATGTATATGTTTTAAAGAATCTATTAATCTCTTATTTTATGCATATGACTAAAGACGTTGAGTCAAAAAACACTCGTTAAGTTAGAAAACATTTTGCAAGCATACTTTGTAATAGAAATGGCTTGTTGATAACAAGCTATTTCAAAAAGAAATCAACTTATTGTTTTAAGCAGCGAAAGGATAAATCAAGAAAAGCACTATAGCTTATTATAATTACTCTTTTGACATAAAAGCAAGGCATCAAAGAACGAAGCACGGAGAGATGCTCATTCATCTGCTTTCTCCGGTTTCTCTCCACCGTAATATGAGACATTCTTTGCGGCCCTCCTTCCATCTGAGAAGCAGAAGTTGCCGCCGTGGCCGCCCCTGCGGTCACCTTCTGTCGCTTGCATTTGGGCGAAGAAGCTGCAGTTTCTAGCTCCGTCTCAGATTCTTGAAAAGCAGCACTTAAAGGAGAATTATTACAAGCAGATTTTTGGAACTCAAAGCTAATTTCTCCATCTTTCGACTCAGCTGCTACTGAGTTTTCCCAAGCTTCAAGAACGCTGAAAATATCATCCGGAGAAGCAGCTGAACTGGAAAAATTAGTAGCATCATGACAGAACTCGGATTCTTCGAAAAAATCAGATAAATTTTCACCATCCATTTTCAAGAATAGAACCCAAAAAAGCTCAACTTAAAGAAAGGTCGACAGATTAGTTTTGAGAGAAAAGCAAACAGAAAACACTCAATCCACAAGAATCACAGACAATATCCC
>JACGDI010005058.1:530953-551476 GCA_014898725.1 Jacaranda copaia
GAAAGGGAAAGGGTCTGTTTATGTGGGAATTGGCAAGAGTCGAGGAAGGAAGCATGTAGGGAGAAAGGACATGCAATGTAATTAACTTTTCTCGGTTGTATTGATTGATTAAATTTATTTACAAGGTATTATAAATAGATATGTAAAATTTTAAATAAATTGATTTACTTGAAAAAAGATCTTATTTTCTGAAGATCTATCTCGTCTCTCATATAGTCTAATTAATACATTTAAGAAAATCAATATTGAACTTATTCGATCCTCAGCAATTCATGCGATAATAGGTCATTGGGGATCTCTTGAAAGTCTATTTTATGAAATTGCGAAAAAATCAAGAGGGTTATGCGTAGTATATATAATAAGATGATTTTGAAATTCATAAAAAGTTAGGCTCTATTTTGAAAAAAAACTTTCGAAATATTTGTATAAAGATTGGTTTTGAAGCTTATAATAAGATGCTAGTAGTATATATGATATGTAGTTTTTATATTAATGTACTTAAAATTTAACGATTGTTTTAAATATTTTACTTTTATAAAGAGCATATTATAAAACTCTAACATTTTATTTTAACACTTACAAGTTCTTTCTAAAAATTTTATTAAATACATTATATATGCTGCATCTTATAAGCAACTCAAAATTTTATGAGATGTTTTGAAGAACCTATAATATTAAAATCACTCAGGTACCATCTTAATCAAATCAAATATGTGTCTGGAAAGTATTTTGGACTTTTTCTTTAATTTATGTTTAATTATTTGGATATGAGTTAAGTATATATGTAATTTATAATTATTTTTTTAACACACACCTGGGGCCAACCAATAATCAAATATTTATTTAGGAAAATATCATATACAATGTGAAACCCAAGATATGATGCCAACTGAAATATATTTGAACTGTTGTAAAAGGCCAAATCAACTATCAAGAATCATATTTTTTTTCTTTTTGTTCCCTGATAGAAATGATCATATTGTTTGAACTTTGAATACGACATAGCACACGATGTTTAGGAATGTCTGGGTCGACATGGTATACGTTGAGATGAAAGAACAAGCTACAGTCCTTTTCAGTTTTTTTTTCCTTAATAAAAAACATATGGATTCTATGTGACATACATTAATTGGTCCCACAGGCAAGAGGCGTCAGGCTTCTAATTAACTTCCTGCCTGTCAATTTTTTGAGTTGTTTCTCACTCTCTCTTATTTATTTATTCAATATTTTATTACACTTAGGGCTGGGAATTACAATGATGGGAGTGGATATGCCCTTTTGAAACTAAAAATTTTGCAAGATATTTTGGCTATTTTTGGTTATATTCTCACAAAAAAAAAAATTATTTTAAAAAAATATAATTAAATATATATTTTTTTAAAATTATTTCTAAAATAATTAGATTATCTTTACATTTTAACTAATAAATTACAAAAAATATCATATTTTTTATATTACATTCATTACTATTACATATACATGCATTTACATATTATAATATTTTATTATTGTATCATAATAAAAAATACTATTAAAATTCATTTACACTTTCAAAATCCAATAAAAAATATTGATTTGACTGCTATAATAGAATTTGTCTCTCCTTAAAATATAAACAAACATACTAAATTTTTTCGAAATAATTTTCTTATTATTCCCAAATCATAAACAAACATACATTACATTCTCCAATACAAATTTCACATTGCTCAACCCAACTCTCAAAACTCATTCTCCAAAAACATATAATTCAAAACACATAATTTGTAAACAAACATTACCTTTGTATTTACCTTCAAACAATCAAGTCATTTTAGGTTAGAAGTCGAATAGGCCTTTTGGAAAAGTTTTCTTTGAAGCGGATAAAATTATTGAGTTAATTTAAATTGTCAGTACACCAAGTATATTAGTAGATCGATTTGAATTGATTAACCTATGCAAGAAGGAGTGGGCTTATAAAATTCATGCCGAAAAGTGCCCAGATGTCCAAAGTAGGTACCACCATAATCAAAAGTACAAAAAGACATATCTATACAAAAGAACAAATATGATTATACAACAAAAAAAAAAAGTACGACGATTTGTATAATATTAATAGATAAAATTGCTAAATCCTGGCAATTGTAAAACGAGAAACTGAAAATATACACCCCGAATTGTTAATATTTTGATATACACATCCACATACCAACTACGTCATAGTTTTAATTAATTTAATTTTTTTTTTAATTTTCATATATATATGTATAGAGTTTTAAACCCAAAACCTCACACATAAAAATATGCGCTCCGTATTATTGAACCAATTAAAATAAGATATTAAATTGCTCTCAGTTTAATGCATCTATGCCCGAACCTTAAATAGCCCAAGTTTTTTTTTGTCTTTCTTCGTCTTTTACTACTACTTTCCATTGACATCTCATCATGAGTTTAAAAATATGGCTACAAAAAGAAGTGTTTTCATTGAGTCCTGCAGAAAAGCAGCCTTGTTTGTTTTTTTGGCCTAAATGCATAACTGTAGACACTTTTTGTTCCTTGGCAGTAAGATCACCTCAACTTTACAACTTTAAATTGGAAGCTGATATTTCTTGACAGTTTGTGATGAATGCTTGAATGAACTCAAGCTCAGGCCAATATCCAGAAATCCAGAAATGATAATCCATGTGGGCTCCAATTATTTTTTTTAAAAAAAAAAGGAAAGAAAAGATAAATAATATATTGGTTTATGATAAATATGCATTTGATAACAAATTTATAGAAAAAAAAGTTCACAGAAACTCAACATGGGTTCAATTACAAAGAAAAATAAGTTCATAGAAACTCAACGGAAATCTCTTCTTTGTTTGTTAGATTTGAGGGGAAAGAGCCTGTTGGGTTCTTAACAATTAGAGTCTTTTTTCATCTGAGTGACAAAGTAAATTTATTTTTTACTTTACCAAAAAAATATATGAAGGCAAAAAGTGAATCTAGATACTATCTCAAGACTTTTTAAAGTTATAATAATTCATTAGATTTCTTTGTATTATTACTCCTATATTTTCTTAAATATATAAAACAAAATGCTTTTGCTAGAAACATCAACACAAAACATATGTGACGTGTCATTCGAAAATTATCCACTGCATCATCATCGATATCAGAATTTACTTAATATATATAATACATCAAATAACATATTTGACATGCCATTCAAAAATTATCCACAACATAATGGTCGATATCAAAATTTACTCTACATATATATATATATATATATATATATATAAACATGTAAAATAGCGTGTGGGGCACATGTGAAAAATATGTTGCATTCCAACACTGACACAAATAAATTTTTAGAATATTGGTACTATAGTTTCCTATCCAAACAAGTGTGTGTTTCTAAGACAAAGAAAAGAGTCATGAGGGATAATGACTTATTTTACTATAATCCTCTCCAGAATAACTCCCCAGTTACTTTTTTCACCATATAATCTTTTCTTTTAACCAACCCATGGCATGAAAAATATCACCTAGAATGGCAAAATGCATCGACAATTAAGATGAAGGGTGCGCAGATAAATTTATAGAAAATTATTATAAATTTTTGCATATTTCAAGAACTTATAAATATACAATAATAATTTACTTCAAAAGTAATTTCGTAAAATATTGAGATAAAATAAAATCATATAAAGTATAAAATATACACAACGTCCAAATCTCATTTACAATCAATGTGTTCAAATTTTTAAAAGTAAATAAGCAAGATTTTAAGAAGTAAATTAAAACACCCTTACATTTTAACAATGAGCTTATAACCTGCCCGAAAAAATTTTCGAATAATTTCCAATGTTCCCCTTATAAAATATTTTCAGAAATTTATGGCCAATTTGTTTTCATTTCCAACCCCTAATTTTATTTTCATTACTATTTGAAAATTGAAAATTATCAACATCTATCCATTTTCACTCAAAATATTTTTTATTTTTCATTATTTCTAAACCTACTGTGTCATCTATATTAGATCAATCAAATTCAAATTTGATTTGACATAAATTATCTACAATTATTTTTAAAGTAATAAAATATACTTACATTTTAAAAAAATATTTTTAAACATAAAAAAATATAATCACCTAACTTTTCAACCCTATACATACTTCAATTATTATTTTCCAACAAATCATCCAAATATAATGTCATTTTCATTTTTAAATCGTAACTACTTTTCCAAATCTCAAAAATGCATGAAAATGAAAATAGGCTTTGGAAATTAAACCAACCCAATCCTTACGAGCTCTTTTAACCTCTTGTGTCAGACAAACACAAATTTATATGCATACACATATATTTATGTATATGTGTGTATTCATGGTTTTGTATGTATATCTATGTAGAAAAAATTGCAATTTTAGTTCATTAACTATGTCCTCTTTCGATTGTAGTCCATTTTAATATAGGATTAGCACATTTGGTCCAATAGTCCATACATTTTCACACATTTAGTTCAATTTTTCGCAATTTTGATCTATCGCGCTGAAAATTTTGAAATTGGGCCCAAAAATTGCCCAGCCAACTTTAATCGGGCCTAAGTTTTGGAGATTTTATGACATTTGTTAATTAGCGCCACATCATCAAAATGGCTAAAATAAAAAAAAGGAAAAGAGAAGAAAAATGATGAGGAAAAAAATGCTGGAAAAAAAATAAAAAATAATAGAATTAAAAATTTATATTATTATATATATAATATAACGCATATGTATATAATATATAATATATATCGTATATAATTTATATATAATATATATAAATATATAAATTTATTTTATATAAAAACCCTTCCCATATATTGTATATAATTTATATATAATATGTATGCACAATATATATATAAATATTTATCTCCCTCCACCCCACCCCCACCCCCACCGCCAACCCCAACCCAACACTACTAACTGCCATGGTTGTACGCAGCTACCGGCAGTTGTTTTGTGGCCATGGTTGTCGATAGCTGCGAGTTGCCAGCAGCGTGACCTAAGTAGCCATAGGTCGGTGGAAACAAAAGGGCAAAAAAAAAAAAAGGAATGTTGCTGGCCAAAATGACCGCCAAGTATTCAAGGTTGCCATGGCTGCTTGTTGAGATTTAGGAATTGGGTGAGGGCTTTTGGGGGGGTCTTGGGAGGGATTTTTATTTTATATAAATTATATTATATAAAATATATATGTATATATATTTTAGATAAATTTATATATATATGTATATAGGATAAATAAAAAAAAATTTATTGGGTTTGTAGGGTGAAATGAGTATTTTAAAATTATTTATATGTGTGTATATATAGTGATGAGGTTGAAAGCTGTTTTAGTGAATTGGGTTATGTTTGGGCTAATTCGATCAGGGAGGTCGAATGATCTAATAGTAATATCTTATTAGGTTGAGATCTGCAATTAATAACAAATGTCAGACTAGCCGAGGTGACCCTGATTAAGATGCTCCGACGCTCAAGTTAATATTAATCAAATGATATAATCGAGCAGTAAAGTAAGAGTGTATAGTAAAAATGACATACTTGGAAGGTAACTGGCAATGGAGTATTTATAACTTTCTTCATGCAAATAATATGTTTAAGATGCCCCTATCAAGTGTAGAGGACTTTTGTCCTTACTTATGAGTTATAGGTTATTTCTCATCCTTGTACTATTCTAGGTGGCATCACCTCCTACTTTCTTGGGAGAATAGTACATTAGAGGCACATCTCCTGACAAAGTTAGTGATAAAGGCAATACTAGGGCGACATGCGCTATTAATGAGGAGGCACATTAACTGTTAGGACATTAAATGCAACAGGGATACGATTCGACGGCGGAGTGAGCACTCTGGTTGATGGTGATCGACCATAGAAAGTGGTTGACCAGAAAAATAGCTGAATGCACTAGGCGGCTTGAAGCCTCCCATTGGGTAAAGTCAAGAACTATCCACTCGACCTAGCAGTTGTGGTTGAGTGACTCGGCACAGCTGGGTCTAGAAGCGTAGTTGGGCTTCAGATGTAAAGTGAACTTGGAAGCATTCAATGGAGTTGATAACTATTGGGCTGGGCCTATTGGGCTATCCTATATCATGAGTCCCCCCCACTAGCAGTCCTAATCGAGCTTGTCGACCAGAAGGAGTAAGGAGAATACATAGCTAATTGACGGTCATGGACATTCAACTGGGGTTTTCAAATTATTGACCAGGGTTCTTGAATACTCAACCAGGGCTTTTGAATACTCAACTAGTACATTTAATGATTTTGGTACATTGAGTCAAGTGAAGCGCCAAGAGACGACTATGCAATTATTATTACCATTTGGGTTTCTGCGTTCTAATGCTTATAAATAGGCGTGGTAAAAATATTAATTTTACACTTTTATTGAATTTGGTCTGATCGATTCTTGCATTCAAAGCCCTTAATTCCTTTCCGCGTCTCAAAGCTTTCCAACAAAAAATTATAAGTTCATCTCCTAGTTTCTATTTTTCTTCATTTATGTTTTAATCATGCCAAGTACATCAAATAGTGAGGACACTAGGTCCTATAGTGCACACTACCATAGGGAGGTTAGGGATGAGAGCACGTCTGATAGCTCTTCGAGCGATAGCTTGACCTCCAGCAGCTCGAGTGATGATAAGGCTACTTTGGGGGCGAAGCTGGCACGAGCGAAGTGCCAGCATTGCAGATCGATTGTTTACACTTGATCATTATAGCAAGATAGTTTCCAAAATTACTCCTAGTGATTTAGTTCATATTAGATAACTTTACCATATTCCTGAGGAGTTTGAATTGTTGGTGGCTGGGCCACAGGGTAGAATGCATCGATCTCTATGGGGGTATATTATAGTGTTCGAGGAGAGGTTTAGATGTGGACTTAAGTTCCCTCCCGCTAGCACCTGCCATAATCAACCTCTTTAGGGGCTTGGAAGTTTACAACACGTAGCTCCTACCCAACTATTTTGCTACTGTATATAATTTCGCCATGCTGATGCACTTGTTTGGCTAGCCGATTTCCTTCGCAAATTTTTCAAACATCTTTCATCTTTTCATGTCCCGAAAGTTGGGTAGCACTAAAGAATTTGGGTTTTACTACCTAATGACATGCCTGCATTGAAAATTCTTAGTCACCTTGTCCTCATCATATGGCCAAGAGTGGAAAAAGCATTATTTGTATGTTCCAGGGCCCGGTGAGTTTAATATTCCAAGGGGGTGATGGAGAGTGCATGTTGAGATGATGGGAAACCAAACCTCGACCTGGCCCAACACTTTCATTTTGGACCTGATCGAGTTTAGCCAGATTGAGGCCTCAGTTTTGATCGAAGAGAAGTGGTTAGCTTGTCGCTGGCCAAGCTAAACTTGCTTACGGGTGACCAATTAGGTAGAAATCCTTGTCGACTGTGATAATTGTATATTTTCAAATTTTTCTGCTTGATTTTAATTGCCCCTTGGATTGTCTTTTGTTGGCAAATTGAGAAGAGATATGGCCCGTGGTAGACAAAAAGCATTGGCCAAGGCCCAAAGAAACGATAAGCAACGTCGGATGGCCGCTTGACGAGACAGAGCTTCTACGATGGAGGCAGCACCCTCGACTACCGCCCCAACTGTCCTATAGATAAAACATGAGCCATAGCTCGCTCAACTTGCAGAGAAGGTTCACAGCAACCCTGCGGGTCAGGGCAAGAGACAGATGGCCGAGTAGAAAGGTTCTGCGTCCAAGAGGATGGCGGGCAACAAAGGCAAACAGAAGGCAGCCACGTGCTGTGACTTGTTTGGCAGACGCAGCGATTGGGTCTTATTCCAAATTCACAAGCTACTGTTATCCTAATTCGAGACTAATCCGACCATAGAGATGACAAACTTGAGCTCTGTCATGTCATTGGGGATGACATGCATCAATTTACTCAAATGCATGGTGGCCGAGTTCTTTACTGCCGACCAGCAAAAGTTCATGGATCTGAGCCAGATCAGCGTGCTTAAGGCTCTGGCATATCACTGCAATATGGTAAGTATGAGGTTGATTGTTTTCTCACTGAATGTTGCCTTCGATCAATTACATTGTTTAATGATAACCTTTATTTCAGATGAGCCAGCTTGGGTATCATTTCTACCGAAGTTCAGAGTTGGCTCTGGCTGACCAGGAAAAATTGTGAGAGAAAAGTGATCTAGAGACTCTGAAGGTTCTGCTCGAATCTTTCCAAGTTTGGGTCTACCAGTTGACCGAGGAGGTGGCCGACCTCCGGGAGTAGCTCGACATGAAAGACCAACAACTGGTCAAAGCTGTGTAAGAGAGGAGCCGGATGGATTCAATGCTGAAAAAGGCTCAATTGGACATGTAAATGAGCTATGCTTCTGGCCAATCAACAGACCATGCTGCTGCGCTTGAGGAGACCCGAGTAGCGTTCTCTCGACAACTCTCTTTGATGTGAAGAGAGGTAGTAGAGCAGTTTATGTTTAGCTTGGCTTTCCAAGATGTGAGCATGGTCTTCTCTATCGATAATGCCCACACTACAATCGAGAATGTAATCAAGCAGCTTGAACACTTGGGCTATGCCTTTCGAGCTATAGATAATTACAGAATAAACCTAATTTTGGATGAGAAGTTGCAGTATTAACCTGAGTCCAAGGAGATCACAGTCAAGAAAGGCGCGCAAGGGAACACTACGATGAATGCTCTGGTCGAGCCCATGATTGCCGCTCAACAGAAGCAGGCTAAGGTCAAAGGTAGACTTGCTGATCTACTGAAGAAGTTTGTATTTGCTAACGACTTTGCCTTCTAAATCAAGGATGGATAGGTCAACGTCGCCCAGTACATGCCGCACTTAATTGACTTTTTAAGTGATGTGGCGGGGCCTTGTAACTAGCGCAAGCAGTTCTTCCCTTTGCATCAGCGATGCCTAAGCCTAACCAAGACGTTTAGGAGGGTGACCAGGTAGGTTGAGCGGAGGGGGTTGGATCGAGCCAAAGTTGAAACTCCTGCTTTCTAAAATTGTGGTCACCTAATGTAGGCGTGTTAAACCATTGAAGTACTCTTTTTTTTTTTTAAAAAAAAAGAAGGTTGTCCTTTAGTTGTAATAAATATTTCATTTAATGAAATACTACTGTTATTCTGCTCAATGTATATCCAATCAATTTTACAATTTTCTGGTTGAATGTAATTGTCTCATCGCAAATGTGTGGTTGATAACCAAATTAATTAATAAGAAAACCCATAACTTTATTGTCAATTGAGGTTGCTGTTGCAGAGATATGCATGATCTCATCGAAATACATTCGATGTTCTGCTTTAAAATTTCTTCAACTTTATAATCAAGTTTCATTACTCTGATCGAGTCTAAGGTTTCTTAATTTTGCAGTGGGGAGCTAATTTGCTGATCAACTGCAGGGTCGACTACACGATTAGGGCTGAGAAGCCAAAATTAGGCAGTGTGAAACTACTTTTGGGTCAACTATGAGGTCAACCACATAGTTTAGGCTGAAAAGCTTTAAACTGACATCGTGAAGCAACTATTAGGTCAACTTTAAACTTGGTTTGGTGGCTTGAAGCTATTTTTGGGTCGACTACGAGTTCAACTTGAAACTTTAGGTTTAAGGCTTTGATTTGACAGCTTGGGTCGACCTTAAACTTTGGCTTAAAAGCTTTGATTCTTTAGATTGAAGCTACTTCTTAGGTTGACTACGGGGTTGACTTGAAACTTTGAGCTATGCAAGGCAGATGCGGCTATCATAGTACAAGTGAATGATAGTAATGTTGCTAAACTTTATTTATATCATTGAGTACAAAGATGACTACAATGCGTTCTTATACATAAAATTTCTTCAAGTTGAAGGCATTCCATAGGCGAAGGAGCTCATCCCCATCGACATTGGCGAGTTGATAGGTGTTATGCTTTGATACCTTCATGATAGTATAGGGCCCTTCCCATTTTAGGTGAAGTTTGCCAATATTTTTGAATACTTCCACCTTTTTAAGAACTAGGTCTTCGACATTAAAATGGTGCGACCTGACCCCTTTATTGTAGTTTTCTTCCATCTTTGATCTATAGCGCTGCATGGTATTATAGACTTCTTGTCTCCACTCATCAATTGTTCGAAGTTGAGTTTTCTTTCTAAGGTGTTTCTAATCGAGTTGAAGTAGATCATTCGAGCTTTGTGTTGCATGAGTTTAGAAGGGATGATTACTTCATAATCGTATACTAGACTATAAGCGTTGAGACCTATGGTTGTACGAAGGATGGTCCTATACGCCCATAACACCTTAAGGAGGTTGTCTGCCTAGCTAGACACTGTCCATTGTATTCTAGTTTTCAAGTAATCAAGGATTATTTTGTTCGTTACCTTTGTCTGGTTGTTCAATTGAGGGTTACCCACTAAGGTAAAATGTTGGGTGATTCCCAAGGCTTTGCACCAACTTCAGGTACTTCTGCTTTGGAACTGTGCCCTGTTGTCTAAAATGAGGATCTTAAGTAGACCAAAATGGCAGATGATGTTTTTTCAGATAAAACTCTTAATAGCTACGTCAGTTATTTTCGAGATAGCTTCGGCCTTAACCCATTTAGTAAAGTGTTTGACTGCCACAATTATGAACTTTTGCTAACCCATCATCTTTGGTAATGAACTTAAAATACCAATTCCCCACTAGTCGAATGGCCAAGAGATCTGAACATTGACCATGGGCACAACTGGTTAGTGTGGGAGGTTCGAGTGGACTTGGCATGATGAATACTTTTGAGCAAAATCAACGTCTTTCAGTAGGGTCGGCCAAAAGTATCTATACCTGATGATTTTATAAACAAGGGATCTTTCTTTTGAATGGTTCCCGCACATGCCTATGTGGATATCCAGTAAGACCTCATGAGCCTAGTTGGGATCCAGGCATCTCAAGGGCAATTCAGAGATCGACCTTTTATAGAGATAGCCATGTTCATCAATTGCAAACTTGGTGGCTTGTCCTTGAAGGTGATGTGTCTCATTTTATCTTCAAGTACCGTGTCGTGACTCAAGTAGAGCTTTATTGGATCTTGCCATGAAGGAACTATCTTCTCGATGCTCCCCACCAAATTCTCTTCGAGGGCTACCTATTGATGGTCTGTTGATGATCAGAAAAGTTATTGCCTTGTCTCTTGTGCCTCTGGTCGAGCTACTAAATTTAGATAGGGCATCTACATGCTTATTCTCAGATTGAGATACCTGATTGAGAATGAATTTTTTGAATACCTACTGCAATTTTTTAACCTCGGCTAGGTACTAGCTCATTATAGAGTCTTTGATCTCAAACTTTCCTACAATCTACTCCACCACCAACTGAGAGTCCGTGATAGCGGCCAGGTACTTGACCCTTCAATTGAGTGCCATCCTCATCCTAGCGAAGAGGGTCTCATACTCAGCCTCATTATTGGTGACCGCATAGTTAAGTTTGATCTTAAAATCATACTCCCCTGCTGACGGGGAGCAGAGAGCCACTCCTGCTTTCTCTCCTGATGTGGTCGATGATCCATTGACATGCAAAGTTCAAGTAAGGGGAGTTTCACTGCTCTTTTCGAGAAGATCGACCCGCTCGACAATGAAGTCGGCCAAGACCTGCGCTTTGATAGTTATTCTGGGTTGAAAGGTGATATCAAACTCTCCTAACTAAATTGCCCATTTTGTTAATCTTCCCGATGTATCTGGCTTCAAGAGTACTTATTTTATTGGTTGGTTTGTTAGTACTACCATTACATGGGATTGGAAGTATGATCACAACTTTCGAGCTACAGTGACTAATGCCAGGGCAAACTTCTCAATTTTTAATTAGTTATGTTTCGATCCTTGGAGTACCTTACTACAATAGTAAATCGATTGATGGCTTCCATCCCTGGTCAAGACCAAGACTCAACTGATCGATGCTTTTGAGATAGCTAAGTATATGTGAAGTACCTCTCCGAGCTCAAGCTTCGCGAGCATGGAGGGCGAGGGCAAGTACTGTTTTAACTCGATCAAAGCCCAATCACACTATTCATTCCACTAGAAATCTAACTTCTTGGCATTTTTGAGAATATTGAAGAAAAGTATACTCTTATCAACCAATTAGGTGATGAATCTCCCAAGGGCGATAATTCTCCTGACTAGCCATTGTACATCTCTAACTGTTTGAGGTGGAGTAATATCTAATACGGCTTGAATTTTTTGTGGATTGGCCTCAATACCCCATTGACTGACCATAGAACCTAGAAATTTGCCTCTTCAAATCCTGAACGTACACTTGTTTGGATTCAACTTCATGCTAAATGCTCATAATATGGTGAAGGTGTGTGATGCTGCAAAGAGCTTGATGGTTCGGAACTCCGGTGGATTAGAATGATATTAGGCCTGAGATCTGCAACCAAGAACAAACGTAAACTAGCTGAGGTGCCCCGGCTAAGGAACTCCAATGCTCAAATCAGGTTTTCGATAAGACGGAGAATATTTAGAGAGTGTATAGTGAATAGTGTATTTGCAATACCTTTAGCGTGGAGGTGCTGGTAGGATTTATAGTCTGATCATGGTGTGAATTTACTTAAGTGCCCTCATCAGGTGCACTTGGGCTTTCTTCATAACCGGGGTTGGATAGTCATTTTCTGCCCAAATCTCGAGGCTCTACCACGTGGCGCGATCTCCTATTTTCCTGGGCAGTCCCATCAGTGGGAGCGCGCCTCTAACAGAGTTGTTGGCAAGGTTTTCAGGGTTGGTGGAAGCGGTTACATCCGTATGCAGCAGTCACATCTGCTGCCACGTGTAATCATTACTTAACGGTTCAACTTGTCCCATTTGTGATCGGGGGTCGAGTCATGTCGACCAAACTTAGATAACGAGTTCGGAAGCAGTATCCAGGTCGATACGAGTCGACCACGCGGCTTATCATACGGAGTCGATACTAGTCGATCAGTCTAACTTCGCCTTTGCGCTATCATCACAAGACTTTGGAAGAGGCCCTCAGGTCGATACGGGTCGACCACGGGATTTCTTATATGAGGTCGATACTGGTCGACCAAAGTGACTTGCTTAGGGCTTAGTGGGTTGAATCTTCTGAACCTGGGCCTGTTGGGCCTACTGGATTATACCGTTTCACGTTGGGCCTCGTGGGCTGTCTCATTTGTAGAAGGGCTTATTGGGCCTGTTGGGCTATCCCATATCAGTGTGGTTGAGGTCGAGCAAATAGTCTTTGGCCTTCTCTGTCTTGACAATCATGTCATCGACATAAACCTCCATAAACTTTCCTATCTCATTCTTGAACATAAAGTTAACCAGTCTCTGGTAAGTTACTCCAGCATTTTTGAGTACAAAAAGCATGACCAAAAAACAGTAAACTCTATTGGGGACTATAAAAGAAGTTTTGTCTCTGTCTTCAAGGGCCATCAATATTTGATGATACCCTTAGAATGCATCCATCATACTCAACAATTCACAATCAATCATGGAATCTCTAGTAAATCTATTCAAGACAGGGTGTAAAGATTCTTATGACAAGCTTTATTCAAATTAGTAAAATCATTACACACACACACACCATTATCCCTCATTCTTGGGAACGAGTACAATGTTATAAAGTCAGGATGGATATTGAATTCTTACAATATAGCTTACGTCTAAGAGTTTTCTGACTTCCTCCTTGATCATCTAGCTCCTCTCAGTGTTGAAGGTTCTCATATTTTACTTTATCAGCTTGTATGAGGGGTCGACGTTGAGATAGTGAATGATCACACCGAGGTCGATTTTCTAGATGTCGGATGCCTTCCAGGCAAAGACATCGATATTTCTTCATAGGAAATTAACCATGAGACATTCCAATTGGGGGCCCATATCTATTTTGATATTGGTGGTCTTGTCAGGGTTCACAAGCTCTAGCTTGGTCATTTTGAACTCCCAAACGGGCTCTACTCAGGTGTCTTCCAACTTTCTCTTCTTGTTAGCCTGGTCCTCCTTGAGTTCCACTATAAGGGCGTCCCCTGAGATCTTTAATTGCGGTCAAGTTTTCTACCACCTCAACTTAACCAAAATGGTGTAACATCACTAAGCTTCCTTGATGTTACATAACAGCTCCCCCATACCTGTCGTGATCGGGAATTTAATTTTCATGTGATAGGTTGATACAATGGCACGAAAATCATTAAAAGTTGGTCGACCAATTATGATATTGTAAGCAAATGGGGTGTCGACGACCAAATAGTTTATCATTAGTATCCTTCTGTAGGGCGCCTTCCAAATGACGTAGAGAGGTTGATGAAACCTTCTGAAATAATTTTTGACCCCCCCTAAACCTAACCAGAGGGGTATGCATTGGCTTAAATTTCAACTGGCCTAGGTTCATCCTTTTCAGCATGGAGAGGAAAATGATGTTGGTCAAGCTACCATTATCAACTAGAACCTTTCTAATTTCAAAGTTGGCAGTCTCAAGGGAGACTACCATAGGATAATTAATTTTATGGTCGATGTTCTTTCCTTCGAGGTGGGCCATGTCATTATTAGTGAAGGAGATAGACTCTACACTAGTGGATAAATGAAATATTGTTTTGACCAGGGGGGCTTTGGTCGACTCTAGCCTCCTTTGCATCTGTCTCCTCACTGACTTTGAGTCCCCTTAATAGGACCACTTGTAATTATGTCAATTACTCCTCGAATGGGCAGACGATCATCCTGGGTGAGTTTCTTTTCTTTGTCTTTTGTCCTCGAGCTAATCGACCTTTCTCTACGGGGAGTCTAGTATGTTTTGCCCCCTTCAGTCTATGCGTCGTTGACCATGTATTTTTTAAGATGGCCCTACCTAATAAGCCTTTCGATTTTATCTTGGAGATTGACGATCATCTCTCTGCTTCTAGTCATCTTTCTCTTTATTTTTCTTTTTCTCAATCTCAGGGTTGCCAAATTTCAATTTGTTCATCTCCTCTTGGGCCATGTATCTCTTTGTCAGGTTGAACAAGTTCTCCATCAACCATGGGCATTCTCGCACTAAAGAATTAGCGAATTCTTTGTGTCGGAGCCCTAAGAACAGCACATCAATTAGGAACTTGATCCTAAGGTTATCGATCTTCAACACCTTCATGTTGAACTTAGTGCAAAATTAATTGAGGGACTTTCCCTCATTTTGCTTGATGGTGTGAAGATGGGTGTGAGAGAGCTTTGCCTTTCGTTGATTGGGGAATAGGTGTAGAAACTTGTCACAAAATTGGTCGTAGGAGTACATCAATGAAGGTTCAAATTTGATAAACCAATTAAGCGCTATACCCTGAAAAGTGGTCACCAACATCTTCGCATGGATGTTTCATTATGTCTGTGCAGTTACATCATATACTCGAACTACATCAAGTGCTCATTAAGATCAATTGAGCCATCATACTGAGGGAGTCCGATCAGGACCTTAACATCGACAATCATGTACTCATCAATAATCTCTTGAATAAAAGGTAACTCTCTCTCTCGACGAGACCTTTAGAGGCCCTCTGGGTTGAGCACCCTTTCAGTATTTCTCCTTGAGATCTTGTCGAGGCATCTATTCATCTGCTGCACTTTATGGGAAACTTCTTCCCACTCCTCTTGATTCGCGTAGGTCATGTTGCAATCGAGCTGAGGCCTTGCGCACTTGGCCTTATCGCGCTATGAAGCTCGATTAGATAGAATGTAATGCTCTGTAGAATCAGTAATCTCTTTCCTTAGCTCCGATCACTCTTTCTCTCCATGGAGGCACCTAGGGCTTACTTCTCTTCTGGTTGGTGAGCGTCTAGACTCCAGGTGACAGCAACTGTCCCGAGATGACCTCTCTTCTGGGGGTAGCGGTTGTGGAGTTGCACTACCAACTGAGGTGGGCACAGTTGTGTGCCTATTCAATGCCACAAAAAGTTGAATAGAGATTTGGGCAGAAATTTGTTTACTTATCAGTTGCATTAGTTTAAGCATGGTCAAGGTTACAACTTGCCCCTGTAGAATGCTGGGGCTTGGGGCATGTGATCCTTGTAGAGGTTGAAGGGGAAAAGGACATATTATCCTTCTATTTTCCTCCCTCCCAGATGTAACTCTCTTGGTGTTTACCATTTTTTCAATTGCAATCTCAAGTTTCCCACAAACAGCGCCAAAATGATGAGGTTGAAAATTGTTTTAGTGAATTGGGTTGTGTTTGGGCTAATTTAACTAGGAAGGTTAAATGAGCCAACAATAATATCTTTTTAGGCTTAGATCTGCAACCAATAGCAAACGTTAGATTAATTGATGTGCCCTCAGCTAAGGCACTTCGATGCTCAAATTAGTACTGGTCGAATGAGAAAATCAAGCAGTAGAGTAAGAGCATATATTAAAAATGATACACCTGGAGAATGGTTGGCAATTGGGTATTTATAACCTTCTCCATGTGGATGATATGTCTAAAATGCCCCTATCAAGTGTAGAGAGTTTTTGTCCTTGCTTGGGAGTTATAGGTCATTTCTCATCCTTGTACTATTCCATGTGACATCACCTCCTACTTTTCTGGAAGAATAACACTCTGGAGGCGCACCTCCTGATAGAGGCAGTACTGAGGCAGCATGCTTCATTAATGCAGAGGCACACTAACTGTCAGGACATTCAATGCAACAGAAATACGATTCGACATCGAAATGAGCACTCTAGTTGACGGTGATCGACCAGAGAAATAGCTAAATGCACTAGGCAGCTTGGAGCCTCCCATCGGGTAGGATCAATAACTATCTACTCAACCTAGCGGTTGTGGTCGAGTGACTTGGCCCAACTAGGTCTAGAAGCGTAGTTGGGCTTCAAATGCAAAGTAGGACTGAAAGTATTCAATGGAGTCGATAACTATTGAGCTAGGGCTGTTGGGCTATCCCATATTATATTGATTGAATGAGTGGTAGTATGTATATATATATATATGCAATGATGAGAAAATGAGTGGAACTTTGAAGAATGGTTTAAAAATTGGGAGTGTGAATAGTGGGAATTTTTTGGAGAATAAATTTTGCATTTTGGGAGTGGAATTGAAAAATGTGTAGTGTTTGTTTTTTTTAAATTTTGAAAGTTGAAAAATGGATTGGGAATTAATATCCAAACAAAGCCCATGTTTATTTGAAATTATCTTAATATTTTGTGAACTTTTCTTGTCATTATTATTTTAAAAAAAATTCTTAGCATTTTTTCTTTTTTTTTTGGTTTCAACTATTTTGATAATGCGGTAGCTGACAATGATGGTGATGTGGTGCTGAGTGACAAATGTCATAAAATCCTCAAAAATTAGGGCCGATTAAAACTGACTGGACACTTTTTGAGCCCAATTTCAAAATTTTCGGTTCAATGGACCAAAATTACAAAACATTTAACTAAATATACGAAAATTTATGGGTTACTAAATCAAATGTGTTAATTTCATATTAAAATGGACTAAAATCAAAAGAAGACATAATTGTAACTAAAATTACAATTTTCCCTATTCATGTAGACAGAGTTAGCGTGTGGTGGGGTGGAGTGGTAGTAAATGAGGACGAAAGGGCATGCAGGGTAAGAGGGGGCCAAGACGATGGGGCACCGAGCAGTGCCTGCAACTTGTGTCTGTCAGCAAAGGCACCTTCGAGGAGATGGCTTTTAATGCGCAGCCGCACCACACGGCATCTCCGTGCCACCCACTGCCGCACATCTCACTTTAAATTTTTTTTTTCTTTCTGAATTTAATTTCTCCTATCATGTTAAGCAATTAATTAACATTTACTCTCTATAGAACCCACACTGTGTGTATGCGCTTTCTCTGTATTTTTCCCCCCTAATTAGTTGGTGTTTTCTGGCATCGGACACGCGAGCTGCAGCGGTAGGAAGGAGGTGAGGGGAAGGGTGCAGTAGTCGCCTGACAAACGTGTACTACAGCAATAATCGCTGTTCTACTACTCCAATTTTTTTTTCCTCCCTCAAATGACGATGACAAATTTATAGCAATTGGCCAAAAAGATTATCTCAAAACTAGGAAGCAATCTAATCAAGTCGAGGCTGAGTAAAATTCTCGAACTCAAACTCGAAACATATAAATTATATATGTGTGTATATTAGGTCTAAGTAAGAATGTTCATCGGATCGAATTTGTTTAATAAATCCAACAACTAAAATCAAATCAATTTAATTAGTTTGAGTTGAATCAAAGAATTGATTAAAACCTAATCCAAATTAATTAAAATTAGGCTGGACTCAAATCTTATTTTTGTATATTCAAACTAAATGATTAAAATTAAAAACTAATTTATTTTGTTTATTTTTACTTTTCCTTCTCTGGTCAATAGTCTCTTGATATGTGTTTGAGTTTGATAAATTTATTTTTATCTTCTTTATATTTATTTAGATTTCTATCATTTAATTGATGAAATTGTAACTTTACAATTTAATTAGTATATAATTTTCATATATAAAACTTAAGGAGGAAAAAAAATATACATTGGCAGACCCGATTACCCAATCAGAACCTGACCTAAATTGGATCGGTTTGATTTGGATTTGAAGATCTAGTTTCATGAAACCCAACCCAACCCAATCCATTCAAATTCTATTGGTTTGTACTGATTTTTCTCACAAACTCACCCCAACCCGACCCATGAACATCCCTAAACTTGACGTTGAGGTCAATTTGAATTTTAAAAGCAAGTTTTGAACAACTGCAAGTTCAAACTCAAAGTAAAATAACTGTAACATAATATATTAACAAAATAAAAAATTACGTGTCATGAGCCTCAAGTTTAAATATAAATGGCTCAAAATGCTCGAGTTAGACACAGTTTGAGCTCAACGAGCTGACTCGATCAATTTGCAACCTGGATGCTAATTTCAGTTCACAAATAATGAGAAGCACAAACATATATCTTTCTCACACACGCAGAAAAGACTTAAGACACCCCTTGTGAAACAAAAGCCAAGGTTCACAATAAACATGAAAATCAGAGGTGCAGAATTTCTATTTATGAGAATGAATCTGTTGTTTCCCATGATGTCTGTCTGTCTGTCTGTCTGTCTTGGAACGTGGCTACTTGTGCATTGTGATGAGCAGATATTAAAACTAAATACTAATTATAGACTATTTTAAAGATTTAATCAACAAAAAATACGATTAAAAAAAAAGGAAATCTTTCGGGTCAGTAGGTTTACCCTCTTATCGTATTTTTAAAGTGTATTAAACTCCATAATGAGATCATTTAGACTGCTATTTTTTCCGTTGTATTAACTGCTATCCAGAGAATAATTTACACCATAAATAACCTAACGACTTAAACCATAACCTTTCATCAAGACTACTCTCTATAAAAAAAATGTCCAGCTTTTGTCAGGGAATATAAATGGCATTTAATCCAATCTTTCTCCACCCAACAAAAGCAGCCCTATGAGGAGTATGTATAATGTATGCATACATTCTTTCTAATTTTTCGCGTACAGAAAATAGAATTAATACTTGTGTGGGACAAAATGCTAAACAAAAACTGAAGTAAATAACGGGGGCCTTCCAGTTCCAAACTTCATTCATTGCAGAAAACACCATTAAAAGCAGACCCACGAGACGAGTGAGGCTCTCAGCAGTTACTGCAGAAATAAAATTTTTACCATATATTAACCACTTACCTCGTTTTGAGGTCCTGTGTTATTTTCCACACTCGATAAGAAAATTCATGCTTGGAGGCTGGATTTCCGGGCGATTTCATGTCCGTTAAGAAGATGGGGCTCCACCGCCTTGATTGCTAGATAGATTTTCCATGGCCCAATTTTCTGTCTTGTCTCCATCTCACATTATGGCAAGCAATTGGTGCAGCCCCCCTTTACTTTCTACAAGTTTCCAATATTTATACGAAAAAAGAACATATTATGCACACACATGATACATATGACACCATATATTTTTAAGTGCATATATGATGATAAAAGAAGACGGGATGCTGCATTTTCCCCCTTGAAAGTGTTGAGTTTGAACTGATCTACTCAAACTCGAGCATGGATTGACATTGAGACAAATATGATTAGAATAAGAATGTAAGAAGCAATTAGAGAAAGCCCAGGAGCCAAGAAAGCAACTTATGCCTACCTTAAATGCCTAGCTAATTGATGTAACTACCGAGGGGCTGTAGAGAGTTAAGAAAAGTAGAGCAACTTTGATAGGCAGAGGGCCCTTGACAAGAACATATGATAAGCATACAACTGTGTTGACATAACAACAGATTGGCCATACTAATTGCAAGTAGTGCTTCATTTTTGGTTGCTCTAGTATAACTTGACACTGTCAGGTGTTCCTCATTTCTAAGATAAGGTTTGTAATTTCATCTCTAGTGGAGATTTGACAAATCAGACAAACGATGACCATGCCAACTCGTTATTACAATTGAAGGCATGGGACAAAGAATTGTTGAGCACTTATGCTTACTTTCCCTCGCTCTGTGGGGAAAGTCACGAGCATGGTGCATGCATGATAATGGGAGCACCAAGAAGCACAAAAAGCACACCATAACAGTCCTTCCATCAGCGGACTCTCTATTCAAGTTTTATCACATAAACTCAC
>JACGDI010005058.1:551550-573065 GCA_014898725.1 Jacaranda copaia
ATAATAATAATAATAAAAGAAAATAAATAATTAAATAAATAAATATTATTGCAAACATAAAAGAATTTGGCCATTCATACTGAAGTATTATTAACATGTTAATATCTTGAAAGAACATCATTAGTGAAAGAAGACTTAGGTTTCTGTTTTTGACATGATATGTAGGTATCTTGAAAGTAACAATAGGATTAGTTTCCTCGTGGCACAACCTAACTGATATACAAAGGAGCACTACAAGTTATAACGACTAGTGATAGTAGAGTTAATAAAATTAAAATTTCTTTGGCTTTCTATGTACATATCATGAAATGACAAAAAGGCAAACCTAGGATGCAGCTTTTCCGTTACTTGAATATCTACAAGCTCAAGTAAAATCTACATACTCTAGTTTAAAATATTTACTTTGAAGCACCTTTAACTGTGCATTAATGGAGAACTGTCGGAGTTAGGTGAGACTACTCAAAATTGAATGCAGGAAGTTAACTCACAAAATCCTAGGGAAAATGGCATATATGTGTTCAATAAATTGGAAAATATTACCTAACAGTTTTCAACATCAAGCCAGTTATTGCCTTTTGGCACATCAAGAGTGTTGTGGTTGCAAAAAGTGTACTTGAGTTTGAGTTTGAGTTTTAGAAACTGTCCCTGTAGCATTGATTTTAAAAATGGTAAAATTGGTAGATTGAGACATTATACGAGGAGAAATGGAATTTCTCTCACCAAGTAATATGTAAAAAGTAACATAAAAAGGAGGGATTTTAACAAACCACATGGGTACAATTTGCTTATTTTTCAAATGCGAGTCAAAAGTGACATTTTTATGATGCAGACCATGCACTAACTCCTTTTACTCAAAACTTTTGCCATTGAAATCTACAGTTTAAATGGACATTTGTCTATTTTCCCTACATCAGCAGAAAATTACGATTTAAGCTTTTCTTTCTGTGATGCTGACTGGTGAGAGAGAGTAGTCGGGGAAATGTGACTCTAAGTGACTATCATTAGCAGGCCCACGTAATATCTTAAGAATGTCTAGCTCCTTTTGGGTCCCTTGGCATATCTTCAACCTAGTTCATGCTTCAAATTTGCTTTCTCTAATTTTGACATATAATTGGACCATTTAAATGTTTCTTGTCACTGAAAAAAGAAACCAAATTACACACACTTTTTCATAGAATATCTAAATATTTACTCAGTTTAGGAGCAAAAACTAACCAATTTCACATTATAGAAACAGAAAAAGTTGTTTTCAAGATTATAACTGATTTTCTAAGAGTTACCTCAATTCCAAAAGTCAAATGCCTCAAATAAGAATGTGTGGACCATAATTTGTACTGCATGACACCTTCAATTCCTCAAATGCATAGTTATCCAAATATGTGCTATAAGACTAAGAACTGAAACCATAGACTTAATGGCTTTTTCTTTTCCTTTTGCATTATATACATCTCAAAAGGTAAAACATGCTCTATTATACAAAACAAGCCTCATAGGAGCCATTTGAATGTCCAAACTCAAAGAGAATCAAGAAATGACATAAAAAATTCTTGGCAAATAAAATCTTGGGAACTTACAGCATTACTGGATCTCAATTGGCCATCTAGCAGAAATAAGAGGGAGATACAACAACGATGCCTTCTTTTCACAAATTGGGTTTGGGGCAATGCAAAAATCAAAATCATACCAGGCAGATAGAGTAACTTGAAACTATGAAAATGGAGAACAGTAGACTTTAGGCAACAGTACAAGAAGTGCCCCCACCAGTTGGAGTAACTTTGAAATGGCCCCTCCAACCTACAATCTGTATGGTAAGCAGCTAATGGATAAGAATCTTAAAGAAAGTATTGTATAGGAATTTTTTGCCAAGATTAGAATCCAATGCTAGACAAGTAGGGACCAAAGAGATGCCATGGTTGTATGTACAAGGTATGAATAGCACACTGATTCAATTCTGATCTAGTTTGGCGCCATGAAGAGTCATCTCAACAGTTTACATCCAAACATGAGATAATTTATGAACAAAAGTTGAGACAGGACCTTATTATCAGAGCAATACCAATCCATTGTGCCAATATGGCTAGAAACTAACTGGAAAGGTTCTCGTACCTTAACTTATTTTCAGCAGAACAATAAATTGCTTGATTGGGTGAAACGTGCCACCAAATAAGTTTGTTGCATATGCTAGAAATCTTAAAATTTCAGCTTCAGCTCAGGCTTTCAAATGACTTAACATAAAGAGTAACTTAATTTTATAATGAGTTACAAATGTGGTAAGCAACAACTACTAATTGTAAAAACACCCAATGATTTAACAATTGGTCGAAAACTTGTACATTTCCAAGACCCAATAATCAGGTGACAACATGATATTGATAGCCATATTTTTATTGGAAAATATATTTAGAAAATGAACAGAAAATACTAACTTTATCATTCGAGTGAACCTAAAACAGCTGAAACAATATGCAAAGAGCCAGTGACTACAATGATTCCATGTTGGCTTCCATATTTTGCACCAAGGATCTCATTTCCAAATCTAATTGAAGCCACTAATGAATCCTCCACAAATAAAATAGGTTGACTGCTCATTTTTCCTGAGGAATGAGAATGATGATCCTCAATCAATTTATACTTAGCAGTTTTGCAGTCAAGAAAATCACCACCCATCTCTCTACATGCTTGTATCCAAAAATCCTTTAATGAGGATGATGAAGTTGTTCGGGATCTGTCTCCAGCAATTTCAATTTCAGAAAAACACACAGCCTCCAAGCATCCAACTGCATAAGAACACAGATTCTTTTACTAATGTGCAATTGCACATATAACAGTGCAAAGAAAAAAGATAAATATATATACAAATAAGATATTACAATATGTCCTAAGGCAATATCTCTTGTGATGGATTGTTTTATGAAACGACCTCCTCCATCAGAATTGCATTAACTACCCAAGGAACATCTTCAAGGCTAGTTTTTAAACTCAATTTTCAGTTTTCCTAGCTAATCGTTGGTCATTATATGCTCTACTAATCATACAAGCATCCATCTTACTTTCCATTTGGTGCAGTAATTCAGAGTGCCTTAGATAAATCAGCTGGGGAAACATAAGCTAGTTGGCTAGCTCATGCAGGCTGCAAAGAAACCCAGCTTTCCCGATAAATTTAGGTCCCTTCTACTCTCAGGTAGTCTCAATTATATTGCTTATCTCATGTCTCATAAAAAGGGAAGCAATATAATCAATTACTGAAAGCAACTAGGAGTTATAAACAGAAGGAATAAGTTTCCCCTTCCATGATGTCACCTCTAATAGCACACACTGAAGGCAGGCCAAAAAACACTGAGATAAAAATAGACTGCAAAAATGAGTAGGTTTTGATTCCTCATTTTCTGAACTTGTGAAGAAAAGGAAAAAAGGGAAAATGATGTAGAAGCTTGGGCATGGTGCCATTGCCAGACACCACTTTTGTAGACCGAGACCAATTTTTTAAGCAAAGGATACCTACAGGTTCAAGGTATAGTGTCAAGACCTGTGAGTGACAAACTACTTCAGTCTAATACACCACCCCTATTCCTAATCTCACAAATATTTATGAAGCAATAAAGCCTACGCAAGTCAAGACAGATATCTAACCTGAAAGTAGCACTCTAGCAAAACCTAGATGATCTTTGTCATTCGCCATAGCAACCACAAGAACCAATCTTGCCCCAGGAAATGCCTTCTTAATCATGTTCACCAAAGCTTGGGCAGATTCCTTGGTATGGGCTGAAAATTAGGAACGCAAGAAACACTGCCATGAGTTTTTTATCAACTGGGCCACAATCTAGGTAGAAGTGGCCAAACATATATAAGAGCCAAAGACAAATATGAGTAATTCTTCTCAGCCTTTAATTTGGGTCTGCAGATGAGCTTGTGTTTGTAGGTAGAGGGAAGGAATACATATAGCAACAAATGAAATGGATGAACTAGAAATTAAGATGATATTTGGTCTCCTGTAAGTGCTTCTGCTTCTTGTTACAAAAATCATGATGTCATGTGAAAATGAAATCCTTTAAAAGCATTGGAATCAAACCTCCATCGAGCAGTATAGTTCCTCCTAGCACTCCTAGCATCTCAGCTTCCTTGGACGTTAAAAATTGGCTTCTACCAAGCAAATACGCACATTCTAGACCAGTATGAATTGATGTGTCTGATAATTTCCATCCTGACATATTCATATAATTATGAGGATAAAAAAACAAATTAAGAAGACAAAAATCATTAAGTATAATAGGCACACTCAAAGTGCAAACTGTAGTGGCATAAAGTAAGTAATTAAAATATCCAGTCAGACTATCTAAAAATAGAAAACACAAAGTAAAATATATTGTCCAATAACACCAGAGTTCACAGAAATATTTCCCATACGTTATTTATTGCTTATGCTGTTAAATGCCACACAGAAAATTGTCCAGTTGATCACATGTGTCATACCAATAGGATGTACTTGTGAAGCAATACTAGTCAATTTGGGAACATAGAGGCACCAAAGGTTTCACTTTCTTCAAGTGGAGTTGAAAATAACTTTAAATAAGTCAAGGAGGATACAAGAGATAGCTGCTTGATAATTCTTAGAAAGTGAAGGGTCGCTGATGTAAATAAAAATTCCAATGCATTTTTTTGTTTTTCTCTCTCTCTCTTTTTGGCATTTGACAAGCTTGGCCTGAGTTGGTGGTAGTTTGGGGCAAAATATTGATAAGAGAGCCAGCCAAGCTCTAAATTTAACCCGTATGACATTACTATCTCGTGCTTAGGTATATTTTTCAATCCCATGTTGGAGCCCCCTACCATCCCAGTTTCACCATCAAGAAATAGTGATCAAACAGATACCCTCTACCAATCCAGATCACGTATACTGAGACACCTGATTGCAGTCACCCATTACCATCCAACTGATATCACCAGTGTTTCATTTACCATTAGTCCTTTGGCTGGCCAACCAAGTTGAGCTGTGGTATTATCTTTCCCTCTAAAGATACCAACAACTTTGGAATGGAAAGAAAAAGTTATGAACACGATGTAGCCCATGTTAAAGAGAACTTCGGTGCTACATTATCAGAAAGGATAATACCAAGTTCTCTTTCCCCACCTTGATGGCGAAGGCAAAGAGCTGCACAAGTTGCGGTTGCAGCATTCTGAAGTTGGTGAGACCCAAGTAAGCGTAATTGTACATCAAACAGCTCAATGAACTGGTATATGAAAATTCCATGTTAAAATTGCAATATGATATTCGAAAACAAACTGAGTTAGGAAATTAAAATAACTTGGCATGCACAGCAAACTTTAGATGAAAAGGAACCGAATAATATAATACAATACCATATGAAGGTCCCTCTCAATCAAGAGTAGAATATCACATAATTGATGGGGCACCCCATCTGTTCTTGTAAAGCCTTTTAGGACACTTGTATTTCCAGGATCAGATGCTGATACTACAGGTGAACACATAGACAATGCCTTATCACGAATAATACGCTCAATATGTGGAAGGAATGGCCCACCTAGAACCAGCTGAAAAGATTTTACCCATTAATCATAATTTCACATGCTAATTCAGACACCAAATCATACATACATCATAAATACTTACATAAACCCAGACACACACACACACACATATATACAGAGAGAGAGAGGGAGAACGAGAGACTTTGTGAGAATAAATGAGAAGCAAACCATGGTATGAAGTATTGAGGAAGTTCTACTTATTGTTTCTCCATCTAAAGTTTCTCCTACATTTAAAATAATTGGTATTTAAGTTTGATTAGTTTGTCGTCATCCTATTTGTTTTCACTTTTTTTGACAAGGCAAGAAAGCAAAGCTTGAAAATAACACATTTTATGGGAAAATATTAAAGTGCAAGAAAAGAGTGTCTAGAACCACCTAACTGGACATCGTTCTTTGATTATTCCTGATTTAGCAGCAGCAATACTCTCCAAGGAGCCCCCAAGTGCTGCTAGGTGCTCTGCACCTATATTTGTAATGATTGATGCTGCCAGATCGGAATAGGTAATTACATTGGTTGCATCCCGGGCTCCACCCAATCCAGCCTATGATTGACAAAAGAAATTAAAATACTTTGGATGGTAATTCCATCATTTTCCGATAACCATAGATTACACCCATTTGTGCACATTGCAATCTAACATCTTAAACCAGGAAGAACCAAATTGAACAGAATTTTGACACTGAGAAGATAAGAGAAAACAGGTAATGAAAGTCTATTGAGATTTAATAGCTCGATCAAACTATTAAAGTTGAATATTGTTTAATGACAATCTATTAGAACATGAGAAACAGGAAGCTGTGTTGGTTTCTAAAAGGGGGTCAGGCAAAAGTAATCTACCTCAATGACTGCAAAATGAACTTTCTCCTCGGCAAATATGCTGAAGGCTAGAGCAGTGAAAACCTTGAAGTCCAATGAAAGAGCACCACAGTCAGACAGATCCAAAGTCAATGAAGAGCAGCATCACATTCAGTTAAAATAAACAATGGAAATGCAACCACACACAGTTTCCTTTTACTAGAAGGTACGCCATCATTCAATAAGTTAACAGAACAATCTATCCATTGACAAGCATACCTCAAACTGACTGAGATTCCCTTTTTCAAGTTCGATTGCCATATCAAGATTCTCCTTTATTTTGTGGAAGTGAAAACTCAATGCCTTTGCTGACACTGGTTCTCCAGTGGTTCCCAGTGTTACACGCTCTCTAATAGTTCGTATATGCGGACTGATAAAAGGAAAGTCTTTGGTCACTTTATTATGTATAAAAAAGCAGTCAAGAGTTTGCAGGTCATGGTAAATGAAGACTCATGATTATACCATCTGTAACGAGCATATCCTCAACAAGAATTACAGACCATACCTGGCATAGCAACCAACAGAATACCCTTCTGCACGTAAAATGCTGGAAAGAAATGCAGCAGTCGAGCCTTTCCCTTTTGTACCAGCAATGTGTATGGTCTAAAATCAATGTCAGTGCATTTAATTTTCCCAATTCATACAATAATCAAGAAAATCCCATAATCACGGCTTACATAAGTAAAAGCAGTTAAGTTGATCAGCCGCAAAAGAAGTAAAAGGCTACCAAAATCATCCAGTGGAAATTCCCAAATTCTATACTCCAGTGAAGAGAGGGATCCTATTTCTCAATAGCCACAAATTCCAGCCTAACAAAGAACATAAATTTTTTTATTGAACAGTTTCACGTTTCGATAAGAAAAAAAGAACTTGAGGTTAAATTTGGATGGATGTATTTGCATTTGAGGAAAAAAATTCAAAGCTAAGGATTTTAACTAACTTCAAATGAAATCCACTACAATGATGGAGAAAATAGCTTCAAATGGGTGTTAACGGGCAAATGCCTCGAAAATCCATATAAGTTGAAAATTCTAAAATAGCCCGATGCATGTGCTATCATACGTTTAAAATCCTTATCTCCCAAATCCTTCAACCAAAAGCAACCTTCTAGAATTTGGGCGCTTTGAAGAACCAAGCTCAAACACGATGGAAACAGTTGGAGCACAACTTTTTCACTCAATAAGAAACTCAAACTAAGGTTGAGCATCCTCTTCTTCAACTCGACTCAAATCCTTGAAACCATGTGGTAAACACAGAACGACAAACTGTAAACCGAAACACTTAACAAAATGTTGAAAAAAAACTGACCTTGAATTTAGATTGAGGATTGCCCAGATTGAGCAACAACCGCCTCATCCTACCTAAATCAAACCCGTCAACGGAATCGGTGCCAGAGCCTTTAGGCACGCCGGTTTTTTCATAGTTCTTGAGTTTTTCCATATATTCCATGAATTCCTTCAGCTCCTGGCTCTCTGATAACGTAGTAGAAAAGGGCCGACGTGGAGCATCGAGAAATGGTCTCCGTTTAGCAAAAACTGGAATTTGTTGCCTGTCAACTGGGAGAGCTGCGAGTGATCGCACAATGCAGGGAATTCTCATCTTCGGCGAGCAGATTTGGGCAAAAAGAAGGGAAGAGCTGCAGATGGAAAGGGGCAGGCCGAGAGAGCGGGAGTGGGAGAAGAGGAGAACCGAAGGGTTGTACCACAAGCATTGGAAATGGTTTGAAGGGAAATTATTTTAGAGATTAAATTAAATAAGAATTATTAGATTTGAAGTAATTCAAACTGAAAAGAAAAATATTTGCAACTCTTTTGAATAATTACATTGTAAAATATATGAAGCATAAAAATTAATTTGGTTATTTGGGTGGTTTAAGTTCTCACTTGCATGTTCGAATAACATTTAATTTAGAAATGTCATCATTGGAATGAGATCTTATGAAAAATTGATATATTTAATTTAAGATAAATTTTATTTAACTAATTAAATGTTGGAGAAGTAAAATGGAGATATTTTTATATTTGAATTGTCTAATACATTTAGCAAATATACATTAAATAATTTACTATAATTTAGCTTCGTGAATTTTCTTTTTTCTAGTATAAAAAATGTTTAGATGAATTTAATATTACCGTCACACCAAAGTTAAAGCATATAGTAAAATTCTATGAATATTTATAGAGATCTTACAAATGTGGACCAATAAAATCTTCACATTAACATAAATAATTAATACACTTGTGAAACTCATTTATCATGTCCGCTCCTCAGATCTTTCAAATGAAAAGAAATATGAATATCCTAGAGAAATCACACTGATGGCTAAGAACTTGATTTTCATAGTAAAATATATTTCAAATTTGAACGGATGAGTTAACAAAGAGTCCTATAGTTGTGGTGAAAAATTAATAATTCATATAAAACAATTTATAAATTATCTCAATTCGTGACATATCTAATCATAATCTCATAGAAATGCTTTTATTTCAAAAGTTATTCTTTATATAATAGAAGATATTAAAATATCACACTATTTATACTAAAATAGAGCATCACTTGTATCATTATCTATGCGTAATCCTTAAAAATTAGATACTTTTATACTTTCGCTGGATTTAGATTTTAAATTTTGACATGACGCAATAAATGGTACAGACCTGATTGCATAACGACACGGCCACGACATGTTCCGAATCCACGCAGTTATACGCAGTCAAAAATTTTAGGACACAATTGCAGAAAACAAAATAAAGACTGAGATACACTCAGCAAAAATTGCTTGCTATTCAACACAAAAAATTCCACAAGATCCCTCCTCAATTATGGACTCAAGGGACAACTAATCTAACCATCAAAACTTGAACCAAAGAAAATCAAATGAGAAGAGAAATTATTTCCTGCTACACAGAAAACATTGCACATAATGCACCATCAAAACTGTGCAATCTAAACCTATTTATCTGACATCAGTATCTGCTCAGATGCAACCTCAAGACCCAAAGTTAGCTCTAGACTCTAGTCATCAGCAGCTGCTGGCAAGGGAGGAGGAGAAGATGTCTGGTTAATTAAGAAATGGCATACTGATGATGCAGAATGTACTTCACAACTTCGTAGAATGAAACCACAATTCCTACGGATGGACCTGCGCGGCCAACACGAGGACCAACACCAGTAAACAAGCCCTTCATCCCTCCATCCCTGTGAATGTTGTTACAGTTACAATTTCAGACATCATGTTACAACGACAAGAATGAAATTTAGAATCTCAAGAGGAAAAACAAATGACTGTACTGTGTTGAGCACTTTTGGGACATAAAAATTGACAAAAGATGCAGCAATTGTAATAGCTGTCCATATATGCATTCAAATGATGAAGCTTAGCAAAGCAGTTCTAAATTAAGGAAACTGGCATAGAAAGCCAATGCACATGCAAAGAGGATTAACAAATTTAACTTTAGCTGGGGAAACTAATAGAGAAAGAAAGAGGCTGAGTGAAGTTGGAGCGTGATTACTTTAGCTAAATGTGGAATTGAGAATTATAATCCCACTTCTTTAAGCAGTCAAAAATAAATTTTGCCACACAACTTAGGAGGAATGTGATAATAGAAATTCTTTTAGCTGAAGGAATCTATTATCTAAGTGCCGAAATGTTTATTACTGAAAATCCGGACAAGCAAAAGAATACAAAGAATCAGGTGTGGCTGTAGCCCCCATGAAGAAGCCCATGCATTACATGTTTGCATCAATGATTACCTTATGTCTCCAGAAGTTGATAAAAACAAACATAAAATATCTAAACACGGAATTAAAATAACGGAAAAATTTAGAATTAAGTCTATTTGTTACCTTCGCTTAAAACACATAAAGAAAATGATATTTCAAAAACATTATTAGAGAATGTTGGGGGTCAAAGGAAGAACTTCTGATTTGGATTAAAACATAAAAGAACAGAATCCTCAATACACCAAACATTAGGATATAGGAAAAGCATTAAAAGATAGGTGGGTATTCTGCATATAAGGCTAAAAGGCCTCAAGTAAGGCACTCAGGGAGCTCCTAAAAAATAAACAATCTAAAACTACTTGTTCATGCAGCTAAACATAATATGATGGGTATGAGACGTAAAAACTTTCTTAAATGTTTAAACAATAATGACAAAACCAATGGGTCCTTAACAACAACGAAGTTTTAGTAAAGCTGCTAGCTGTATATGGACAGGCGTACCTCCAAACTTCTAGCAGCGTGTGCCTTGTAGTCATCTTCAATGCCCTGGTAGGATCTTTCTGGAAAATAAGAAAATAAACAAAACCAATTATAGCAGTTTGAATACCACTGTAAGCCAATAAAAAGATTAATTTCGTTAACCCCCAAAAGTAAAAGATCAACCCAGAGAACTTTGATTTACATAATACACTGTCATGCAATTGAAAAATTGATACTTATAACATGCTGACCAGTGTGAATGGGGATATGACACTAGACCTGACAGTTCATACTCAGAAAGAGAAGCCTTTTGCATCTATGACAATGTCGCAATAACCTAGACCTAAACCTCAAAAGTTTAAAGATGTGCTGATCTTCTCCACAGGCCTTCATGTCACTTCACAGAAAGTTTTAGTCACTCTTCGAAATCATTCACTTCATTTGAATCATGCTTACCTAAGCTCAAAAGCTAATTATTATCAAAAAGAATGACAAAATTCCCGATGTATATCCTAGTGCAAGATAACCCCTAATATATTAAATAGTTTTTAGACAGAGGAATTACCTCAATTTGCCTACGCGTCTTTGCAACATCGAGTGGACATGTAGCAGCAGCAGCAAGGCCGCCAGCAAGAAAACCAGCAGAAAAATTTGCCACAAAGACACTGACTGCATTAGCTTCATCACCAACCAGACCCAGAAGCCGCCTTCTTACCTAGAACAGATTTTTGGTGTAAGAAGCTCATTACTCATAATACATGCATAGCCATCAAAGACATAGAGAATAGGAGCAAGGAGCACTCACCGGTTCAAGGGTTGACCAGCAAATTGCAGAGAAAGGAACATCACGAGCAAGCTGAGCCCCAAGGCCCGTCCACAATACACGGTAGCTTGGTACTGCACCAGAGAAATGTCAAATTCTGTGGCCAAACATAAATAATCAGACACAAGTACAGAGTTTTCCATGGATTCAATGCAGCAAGAATCCCTTTGTGCCAAAATCATAGTAATAATCCAAAAAGAAAAAAATGACATTCCATAAAGTTGTATAGAAGTAACTCGATATCTCAGTATATTAGGGAACATAAGGCCCAAGAAACAGGAACTATGATGCTTGGATCTCTGTCATGTGCCTGAAATTAGACTTATCTTTACAAGTAAACTAAGAAATGCAACTTACAGCTGTTATTGGAGCTGGTTGTACTTTTGACCTGGGAGATAACATCAATTAAAGTCTTCCATACTCCTGGAGGCCTTTTATCACCATGCACATGCTTAAATGCCTGAACAATAGGTGATCATAATTACATAGTCCAAAGAAGTCGGTGCACAACAAGAAAGGCAGAGCATATCACTATGCAGGTAATATGTGAGTACCTGCATGCGCGTTCTTGCAAGCTCAATAGGATAGCAACTAGTGCAAGCTAAAGAACGGGCCAGAGAACCAGCCACCAAAGGTGCATAAGGTGTTAATCCAGGAGCATTTTGGGCAGCAAGTTCCTCTAATTTGTTGTAGAAAATGTCATAGCAAGGCAAATAGATACCAACCTGTTTGAAAAACAATAATGACCCTTATTTCAATTGAGAACGGACAAATTCTTTCTAAAATAGCATTACAATAAGGATGTGGGGAATAGCTGCCTGAAAGTTTTGGCAGTTGCCACTCAAAACATACAGTGGGAACAGCAAGTGCTAAGCCAGCATTTGTTCCTCTCCAGAGCCCAGAAAATCCTTCCTGCAGAACATAAATCATAAATAATAAATCATAAAATGTGCAGACATGAATGTTCCAAAAATTAAATTATAAATATAGCACCACTAAAGTATATAAATGATACTAAAGTCACATGCACATATACATATTGTTATGGGATTAGTCAAAGAAATACAAAGCCACAAATAAAATTGGCTTCAGAGATAATGAGTATGACACTCAATCTAGCTACCTGTCTAATAATTTTGTAGAAAACGTCCAGTGTCCCCTTGTACTGGAAACAATCAGGTGGGCACATAGCTACTGTACCATGAATGCCAGCACGGGTGCATGAGGGAGAACACCTCAAATCAGCAAACATCTAGCAAAAAAATGCATAGGCTAAGTCAAACTTCATTATTTGAACAGAAAAAGGGGGAAATTTCGACTTATCTACCAATTTCACCATCTGAGTTGTACAGGTTAGCCATTGAATTACACCAAGACCGCATTAATCACAAACATTACATCCAAGCTATATCTAATATGTCCATTAAATTATTAATTAAGACCTCAAGAGAGGGCCATCATATGAAATCCATTTTGATATGTCAAGATCCTTTGGGGCTTAAAAATAGCTGATGGTGACGGAGAACAGTGTAGTACAACGTTAGTCATTTAGTATGCTACTTCAGTATTTCAAATGTCTGAAACTTACAATTCTAATTTGCAACTGAAAGTTACATGCACGTTGTGCTTGAGTTTAGATTAGATACTAAGCCACTACAATAGAGACCAAATTTTACACAAATGCTGATGCAAAAATTATTATTAGTTTAAGTAATAATTATGCATTACTGAAAAGCGATTGCTACCTGTAAAGGATTAAACTAACTTCACATTGGCATTGGAATAAAAATAAAAACAAATTGAAGTTAACTTGTTGCATCAGCTCAGAAAGCTACATTCAAGAAGGTATCCAGAAGCACTATCGATATTAATATTGCATTGATATAGTAAACCACAGACAAATTAGGATTCAAGAATTCTCAAAGAAAAAGAGACACAATGTGTTCAACATTAATATATATGGTGTTTTATATAAGAAAAACTTGTTTCGCAAAAAATCCCATGAACATATCATAATCAGACGCTCAAAGAATGTGAATGAGATACTCAAATTAGCATAGTAACCAGAAGAGACCAAAACGTTGAAAGCAATAACAGAAGAAACAAAATACATACCATGTGTGGACCAAACAATGCCATGCGGCTAGTAAGATTACTCAATGGATGCGAATAAGGGATTCCAGCAGCTTGTGCCTGCAACCTTGTCTGGAAAATATGATAGAAAGGCAAAACATCAGAAAAAGGAGAAAAGATAGCTGAAACTTATAAAAGAGCACAAATAAGCCTTCCCATCAGAGCCTGTAAAGACCAAAACATAAGGCAAAAATGGGAACAACAAATCCAAATAATATTCTTCAAATCTTACTCAACCAACATGAATAATTAGACCAGCAAGGATGTAATTAGCCAAAAGAATAGATGGTATTCATAAAAGTTCACATTTGATTACACAATGGTTTCCTGGCCAATCGGCGAAGAGAGGTGCATTACGTTTTAATTACTTTTCACTAAAATTTAGCAATACAGAAAATTTGGTAGTTATCCAAGAAGATTCTCATTGCCATCATCCAACCACTTCAGCCTAAGAAAGCCACATGAGCACAAACAGAAAATCCAAATCAACTGTACCCATTATGGAGAACAAAAAGGACAGTAACTCTAATTATAATACATAAATTAATACCTAAAAGCACACAAAGTAAAGCATGTACCTTAGCCACATCAAGCGGATTGACCAAAACTGCAGATAAAAATGCAGCACCAGCTGCAGAAAATGCACGCTCTGGCAATCCTAATTTGCCACCTGGAGGTACATCTGAATGATGCATCTGACGCTGTGAAATTTGAGAGGCTTTGACTCCACCCACAATCGCCATTGGTTCGGACATCAAAGACACATTGTTGTCGAAGGTCATCCTTGGAGACTGCTCGGCCGCTGCCATCCATGGATTTTCAGAATGCTTCAGTTCCTCTGCCATCCTTTCTTTAAGGAATTTTTTCCTTTTTTTTATCAAAATCAAATTTTAAGCTTGAATCAAAGATGGAATCAGCCTGAAATTAACAATCCCACGAAATGTCATACCTTTTGCAAGTTTACCCATTACAAATTGGAAAAAGACTTCCACATTAAGCCGCTCGTAACCTAATTGACTTTGATACGGTCTCAAAACTTGATTCTTTTATGATAAATTACACCAATAATTGTTAAAAAAATAAACCCAGCCCACTAAACAATTTCTATAAAATTTAAGTATCACTTCCATAAAATCAGTCCTTCTTAATTTTAAGCTAAACCAACCAAAAATTTGAAACAATTTCAGCACCCTTATGTTTAAAAATTCAATCGAAGCACATAATTCCGACGCAAAATCAGCGGGCAGAAAAATAGGGTGCCCTAGAACACCGCGTAGAATTAAAGCAAATAGCGCAACAAAATTGGCAAAAAATAGACCTTATGATGATCCCAGCTTCCATTCAGAGGCTACTGGTTGTACGACTAAAAAGCATAGCAGTTACTATTTCGTTTACGGTAAATGAATCGATCTTTTTTTAATATTTTTTCTATTTTTGGTATTGGAAAGTCGAAGAAGTTTATCTCCGAGTGCCTTGGAGAAAAGGAACTGGCACTCGCCCCACCACAAGAAGAGAAAGAGAGATGGAAGCGAGCGTTACTGGAAGTCTCTCGATTTAGGGCTACATTTGGACTTCCAATTTGCAACTTTCCTTTTCTTTTTCTTTTTTTCTCTTTTTTCCTTGTGGCGCAAGACAAAGAAAAATAGAAACTTCTTCATGCTTTGGCCAAGAATAATATTAATATATGTAATTAGGTGGGATGACATAAGTTTACAAATATAGTTGAAATATTTATCTTGCTCTTTCTCTTTTTCTTTGTTTAATTAATTTTGTTTGGTTTTGTTAACATTTAATTAGAAAAAAATTTCTAACCCTACTTTCAATTTAGTATTCAGTTCTCATTTGAATTTTTACACATTAAAATTTCTGCTTTTTTACAAAATTTAGAAATTATTCCCCGTATCTTTTAAAAATATATATATACTTTTGTAGCTAAAATTAACAACAAAAATACCTGAGAAATACGTTTCTCTCTTCAATAACTCTTGCCTTTTTTTTATCCTGAAATTGACGACTTCTCTAAGAGCCCAAAAAAAAGAGCACGAAATCATTACTCTGCCATTGACGCGAAAAGAAGAAATGAAAAAAAAATCAAAACTTCTGCTATTTTTCTACAACAATGGAAGTAAAAACAGCTACAACAAGAAGCGAAGTACAAAAAGAAGTTATCAAATGAAACAAATGTATGTTTTCTACATTTACAATTTTAAATGTTCGTAATTTTTTAGTGTTACATTTATTTCTTATTTATTTTCTCATATTTAGGATTTTTATTCCTTTTTTTAGTCATTAAACACTTGAACCCATTTGATATATGTGTGTGTGTGTGTGTGTGATTTTTATTGTGAGATGGCAAGTTTCTGAATTGTACTTGAAGGGTATGAAAGTTATACTTCATCTTTTTGGGGTTTATACTTCATTTTACTTGAAATTATATGGTAAAATTATACGATAAAATTATCTAAAAGTGGTAGTGTATTATCTGTAATACAAAACATCCAAACTTGCAGTACACATAAGACAAAAGTGTAGTATATAATCTGTGTAACTGCATTACATTTCAAAAGTAAATGTAGTATAAACATTCAAACTTGTAGTATACATTAAGTAAAAATATAATATATAATTTGTGTAACTACAATACATCTTAAAAGCATATGTAGTACAAAATATTCAAACATACGGATTAAATAAAATTACAGTATATAATCTATGTACACATAGTACATTTTAAAAGCAAATATAGTATAAACATTCAAACTTGCAATACACATTAAACAAAAGTATAATATATAATCTGTATAATCATAGTACATTTTAGAAGCATCTGTAATACAAAATATTCAAGCATGCAGATTAAATGAAATTATAGTATATAATCTGTGTACATGCAGTATATTTTAGAAGCATCTGTAATACAAGAACATTCAAGCCTGCAGTATACATTAATTGAAAGTTTAGTATATAATCTTTGTATTTGCAATACATTTTAAAAGCAATTATAATATAAAATATATAACCCTGCAGTGTACATTAAATGAAAATATAGTATATAATTTGTGTATCTATTGTATATTTTAGAAGCAATTATAGTATAATAATATACTAACTGAAAGTGTAGTATATATTATGTGTTTCTAAAGTACATTTTAGAAGCATCTATAATACAAAATATTCAAGTTTTCAATATACATTATCTAAAAATTTTAGTTTATAATCGATTTATATACTAATTTTTCTTTATCTGATTACAACAAAGCTAACATATTATGATGTCTACTCTCATTGCTCCCCCATTATTTTCAGAGTGAATTAGAGCTTGTGAAATTCAAGATGGGTCAAAACATTTTGATGCATTGAAAAAGACCCCTTTTCTATATATACATGGATATGCCTAAGTTAAGTTAGAGCTTTATTCAACTTGAAGCTATACTTAGGAGGTTTGACCCAAAAAAGCTATCATTTCTTTTTGCAGAGGGGGTTGAGATTCCTTTTTCTGTAGTTGAATTTTCTATAATTTTAAGGTTGCCACATGTAGGGCGATCTATTGATATAATATTGAAGATAAAGTCTTCAACCTTTGATTGCCTTTATTTCAAAAAGCTATAAAATATAACTAAATCTAAAATAGCAAAAAAGTTTGAGAAGTATGTATATAAGAATAGTGAGAAGGACTTGAATAATTTTTGTAGGGTGCACATACATTTTGTTTTTAATTATTTTCTGTTTTCAATATCTAATTATTGGACTCCACGATTTCTCCTACTATACTTGGACAATTTGTCTAGAATTGGTATATATGCATAGGGCATAGCGGCATACAATTTTTCTGTCCAAAATATAAGGAACCATTTAGGAGTAGGTGGAGAAAGAATCAAGAAGGAGTACGTGAAGAAAGAACCAAGAAGAACATTAATGAGTGCATAGTTGGTTTAATGGTAAGTGTTTGCTTCATTTTCCTAATAATAGTGATTATATTTATATTTAAGTGAGTATAATTTTTTGATTTGTGAATGACAGATATGGGTTTATGAATGCATCCTATCATTAGGTTTACCAGAGAGTTTGTTTGAGTTTCCACGCTTTTACTGATGAAAGAATAGCAAATTCCCACATAATATGGAGAAGACATAGAATAAATTGAAATCAGTTACAACATATATAGTAATAATTGTAATAATTCATTACTAATTTTTTGTATAATAATTTAAATTTGATAATTATTTTCATTGTAATAGTTTGTAGCCTTTAACCCTACTCCAGAAGAGTTAGAACTGACAACTTTGATCAATAAATCAAAGGTTTTCAATGATGCTATCAGTGAAGTCCATGTTTGTGATTATACAATATATGAATCAATTATTGCAGCAAAAGTTGAAGAAATTAAATCATTAAAAGAAAACATTACTTCATTCGATATGATGACAATGAAGGAATAGGGTGAGGAGGAGCATTTAGCTGAGGACAAGACTAATGGGGAGGAGCTTGAACAGAAAGCTAGTGAGTACGTACATAAGGGGGGCATGATTTGGTAGATGATGCAAAGAAAAAAGGGGATGAATCTGAAGACATGGTGGATGAAGAAAGTCGAACAAAATACCATCATGATCCTTCAGATTCCCCTATCCCTTTGAAGAGACAACTTTGCATACCAATTCACGTGGCGGAGTTCAAGGAATCTGAGATTGAAGTGGCAAACTTCATGTCCTCAATTGTGACAGATGTGCGTAATCGAGATGACAGGAAACCAAAACAGAAATCTACAGATTTTGTCAACCCTATGAGCACTACACCAACCAAAAGAGTACGACAAGTGACAAAGATCTATCATCCTCGTGCTTATGCACAAAAAAACAAAGAACAAGCAGATAAGAAGGTGTTGTAAATTACTTAATGTTTTGATTTTTTGCTATTTGCATTTCATTTGTAAACTATCTTTCTGTACTAAATGTAATGATATCTTATATTTGATTGGTTGATATTTGTATTTAATGTGATGATATCTTATACTTCATGTTGGTAATATTTGTACTTAACGTACTAATCTTTTGTACTTCATGTTGGTGATATTTGTACTTCGTGTGCTGATCTTTTGTACTCTATGTTAGTGATATTTGTATTTAATGTGCTAATCTTTTGTACTTTAATAATTGATACTTTGTACCTAATGGTTTGTGTTTTATACTTCATGTTTGTGATATTTGTACTTAATGTACTAATCTTTTGTACTTCAATAGTTATACTTCATTCTTAATGTGCTTGTGTTTTATGCTCCATGTTGGTGATATTTGCACTTAATATGCTAATCTTTTGTACTTCAATAGTTATACTTTATACCTAATGTACTTGTGTTTTATTTTCCATGTTGATGATATTTTGTACTTCAATAGGAAATACTTTAATAGTTGATACTTTATACTTAATGTGTTAATCTTTTATACTTCAATGGTAGATACTTTGTACCTAATGTGCTGTGTTTTGTACCCTAGGAGACAGAAGACATCAGCCCAATCCAAGTGGCAGGTGAACCAACCAGCTTGAACATTGAAGTGCCTGATCCCTATAAAGGAATGACTTATTATAGAGGTCGTGCTCTTATTCCAGTAGAAAAGTGATAAGTCATCGACAACTTTGTCAAAAGAGAGAATTTAAGGTAACTAAATTTGCTTTATTATTTTTCTTTTGGATAAATTGGTGTCTAAACTAATAATTAACAATTGTGTATGGTGACTGTTTAAGAGGGAGCAAGATAATTTCTAAATAGAAGAAACTTTTGTGAGCTCTTATTTAGAGGAGAACTAATTGGTAATATATTAGACTGCTACATGTTGATATTATATTGCTCATCGTTCGACAACAAGTATCACCACAAGGTGTGGTTTACATCCTCAATAGAGTAGGAATGTGGCGGTTTCCTTACTTAATTTAGTTCATGTTTCCAATGAGTCTAACCATTTGTTTTATACTTCTTAGGGTGATATATTAGTCCAATTCGAGGGATGTAACATCAAGGATATTATGAATGAAGAGTTTGTGCAGTTCATATCTATACTTAACTCTTTCACTCGTAAAGATTTGGAAGAACTCACGTTGGACATTGTAAACCAATGTCGTTACATAATCCTACTGATTTATCGGTACCATCATTGATTTTTGGTTGTCCTCGACACCTCGACTCATTTTTTCTTGTACATGAATTCAATAATAGCTACCCCACATAAACCAATAGCTAGTATAATTGCAAGTTTACTTTCTTTCCATAAGATTTCTTTATAAAGTAGGGAGTTAACAACTAATTAATATTTTTATAAGCTTTATTCTATTCTCGGTACATGAAACTTTCATTGGGGTGTTGTGTTGACGAATACATGAGGTGAAAAAATAGTAGATAATAAAAGGGTGCAGTGGATTGTAGTGTCTATGTGTGCCTTTAGGCAGAATGTTTTACTAGAAACATCATCGATTTCTTGAGGATTGCTAAAACAATTAACATGGATAAATATCGTGCAACAATGGCATCTACAATATTAAGTCATGAAAATGTCAGGATCTGAATCATACTTTGTTTGTAAATACATATATAAATTGAAGCATACTTCATTTATAATACTATTTTGTATGTAAGCATAATTTTACATTAAGTATTTATAGTATTTTGATTTCAATACAATATGAGGAAAATGAAATACAAACGCAGAACAACACAAAGTATAAAATATTTTTTGTTGAAATACATTTCAATTTAATTGAAATTAGGCGGTGAATTTGAGTACAATATAAAAAAAATAAAGTACAAACGTGGAACAAACAAAGTATAAAAAGTTTTGTGTTGAAGTACACTTCAATTGAATTGAAAATGAACTGTGAATTTGAGTACAATATGAGAAAAATGAAGTACAAACGCAGAACAAACAAAATATAAAATGTGTTGTGTTAAAGTACATTTCGATTTGATTGAAATTAAGCGGTGAATTTGAGTACAATTTGGGAGAAATGAAGTATAAACACAAAACAAACAAAGTATAAATAATATTGTATTGAAGTATATTTTAATTCAATTAAAACTGAGCAGTGAATTTGAATACAATACGAGAAAAATAAAGTACAAATGTAGAATAAACAAAATATAAAAGATTTTGTGTTAAAGTACACTTTAATTCAATTAAAACTGGACAGTGAATTTGAATACAATATGATGAAAATGAAATACAAATACAAAACAAACAAAGTATAAAATGAGTTATGTTGGAGTACAAACGCAAAACAAACAAAATATAAATGGTGTTCTATTGAAATACACTTATTGCAATTGAATAATTAGTCTCCAATAATTGTAATGATTGTCAAGTACAATATTTTGAAATTATCTAATCAAGTGAAGTACATATTTGTACAGGTGATATGGTAGATATTATCGACAAATTCTCCTTTGTTTACATCTTTGAAAACATAAGTATTCTTTCATTACTACGATTGATAGTATTGATTCGTTAAACATTAGTAGTTAACATTTTAAAACTTTAACATTATTTTATTCATATGATAAATATTATACACATTTTTATAATTTGGTTATTAATTACCAAGACTTAAAAAGTAAATCATTGAACAAATTTCAATTCAACAATATTAGTAAAAATATTAAGGAATTAAGTACATAATTGCTAAAATGAAATACAAATATCAAGATATCAAGTACAATTATTCCAAATTGAAGTATAAAAGCATTGATGTCTTGAACAACATGCTAAAATACTAATTTCACACTAAATCAAATACATAATTGAAGGAATGAAGTATGAATGTCAAGAAATCAAGTACAATTATCCCATATTGAGGTACAAAATCACTAATATCTCGAACAATATGCAAAAATGCTAATTTCACATTAAATCAAATGCATAGTTGAAGAAATGAAGTACAAATGTAAAGAAATCAAGTACAATTATCCTAGAT
>JACGDI010005058.1:579248-597364 GCA_014898725.1 Jacaranda copaia
TGAATATTTTATATTTATAATATATAATATATGTACTATTGATAAATATATTATAATATGTATAATATGTTGTATATACATGTATATAAATGTATAAATAATTTTTTAAATATTTTTTTATAAATATTAAGTACTATTCAATATGGGTCGTTCGTTTAAAGAAAAAGATCCAACAGTTGATATATTAAGGGTACAATAGTTATTTCATATAAAAAAAATATCACAAACACTTTCATTTTTTGGCGCATGTACTCCACTTATGGTCTCATGGGGTTTTTCACCTATTTTTAACAATATAAGGGGGTATTTTAACCTCTCTTTTTTCACGGAGGGTAACCCACTAAAACGATTTTTTTGAGGTAGCTAAAAACACATTTTTCCTACAAATTTAGATAAAAATAAGTATAATTTTGGAATACTTTAAGTATAAATCGTTAGCAATAGCAGTATAATTTTGGATAATCAATTAGTAGAACACTTGAAATATAAAACTTAAATAATATAAAATAATTTTATGTGAACTAAAGTACAATTTCAAATAATTGGAGTACAAATTTGTATAAAATAAGTATAATTTTGGAACAATTGAAATATAAAATTCTAACAACTACAGTATAATTTTGAATAATTAATAAATAGAATATTTGAAGTATAGAACTTCAATGAAAAAAGTACAGGTTTAAGTAAATAAAATATAAAATAATATATAATTTCAGATAACAGAAGTACAATTTTAGATAAAGTGAAGTATAATTTCAGAACGCTTGAAGTATAAAAACCCAGCAACTGTATTATAATTTTGGATAATCAATAAATAGAACATTTAAATTATAAAATTTCAATAAATAATTTAGATAATTAAAGTACAAGTTTAGATAAAATGAGGTACAATTTTGAAACACTTGAAGAATAAAATTTCAATAAATAGTGTACAATTTTAAGTAAAATGAAGTATAAAATAAAGTATAATTTCAAAAAATAGAAGTACAATTTTAAATAAAGTAAAGTACAATTTCAAAATACTTAAAGTATAAAACCCCAGCAACTATAGTATAATTTTGGATAATTAATATATAGAACATTTAGAGTATAGAATTTTAATAAATCGAATACAAATTTTGTAAAATAAAGTATAATTTTAAAAAATTAAAGTACAATTTTAGATAAAAATAAGTATAGTTTGAGAATACTTCAAGTATAAACTACTAGTAGAATACTTTAAGTATAAAATTTAAATAATAGAGTACAATTTTATGTGAAATGAAGTATAATTTTAAATAACTGGAATACAAATTTGTATAAAACGAAGTACAATTTTGAAACAATGAAGTAATAAAATAGGTGAAGTAATGAGCTTCAATGAATAGAGTACATAATTTGGTAAAAGAAAGTATAATTTTAGAAAATTAAAAGTACAATTTTTGATAGAAAATATATAATTTGGGAACACTTCAAATATAAACAGCTAGAAGTTGCAGTACAACTTTAGATAATCCATTAATGGAACACTTGAAGAATAAAACTTACATAATATAGTACAATTTTTGTCAGATGAAGTATAATTTTATTTGCAATGAAGTATAATGTAGAACGCTTCAAGTAGATTTTTTTTTTAAATAAATAGAATACAATTTCAGAACACTTGAAGTACAAAATTTTACAAACTGCAGTTAATTTAGATTATGTAGAAGTATTACCTTAAAATATTTCTGCTCTTCTTTGCACTACTGCTTGATTCATCCTTTTGATTTACCAAGATGTCAATAATGTTTATCTTCAATGTCAAATGCAGTAAGACCATATTCAAGACGTCATCATCATCAGTTAAAGTCACGTACAATCTTTAATGTGAAGATATGCATTACAAACTGAAAAACTCGATATTGACTCTATTTTTTTACGAGATTAATGTCCATGTCTATTAAAGTCTAATAGGAGATAGCCCAATAGGCCTAGTCCAACAATTATCGACTATAGAGTATGCTTCTAGACCCATTTTGCATCTAAAGCCCAACTATACTTCCAAACCCAATTAGGTCATTGAACATCATCTTTTCGCCTATGTAATAACTTGGGCCGAGCCACTCAACCATAACCTTCAAGTGGAGTGGATTGTTCTTGACTTTACTCGATGTTAGGCTACAGGTGACCTATTCCCTTTAACTATTTCTTTGGTCAACCACTTTCTATAGTCGATCACCGTCAACCAGAGTATTCGCTCCAACGTTGAATCCTATCTTTACCGTATTTAATGCCCTGACAATTAGCGTGCCTTCGCATTAATGGTACATACCGCTCTAGTACCACTTCTGCCACTACCTCTATCAGGAGGCGCGCTTCCAGAATACTATTCTCCCAAGAAAACAGGAGGTAGTGCCACTTGAAATAGTACAAAGATGATAAATGACCTATTGCTCTCAAGTAAAGACAAAAGCTCTCTATGCTTGATAGAGGTATTTTAGACATATCATCTACTTGGATAAGGCTATAAATACCCCATTGCTATCTACCTTCCAGGTATGCCATATTCTACTATATGCTCTGACTCTGTTGCTCAATTTTCTTACTCGAGTAGTACTAACTTGATCATTTGAGTGCTTAGTCAGGGGCACCTCGACTAGTCTGATATTTGTTATTGATTGCAAATCTCAGCCCAAGAAGATTTCATTGTTGGATCACTCAATCACCCTGATCGAATTAGTTCAAACACTATCTCAATCCAGTAAAACAGCTTTCAACCTCATCATTTTGGCACTGTCTGTGGGAAACTTGAGATTGCAACTGAAAAAAGGTGAACATCAGGCGAGCCGCATCTAAGAAGGAGGAAAATAGAAGAACAACATCTTCCCCTCCTCTTCATCCACAACAAAGATCACCTACCCTAGGCCCTAGTGCCCTATTATAGTAGGTTGTTACCCTGACCATGCCCTAACTAATGCAACTAATAAGTGAGCAAATCCCCGCCTAAATTCCTACTCAGCTTTCTGCCGCGTTGAATCGGCACACAATCGTGCTCGCCCCAACTGCTAGCGCGACCCCGCAACCACTACAACTAGAAGAGAGGTCCCCTAAAGACAGTCACGATCGTTCAGAGTCCAGGCACCCATCAACTAGACGAGAAGCTAGCCCTAGATGCCTCCATGAAAAAAGGGGGCGGCTGGAGCCACGGGAAGGGATCACCAATTCAATAGACCATTACCTTCGACTTAATCAAGCCCCACAACGTGATAAGGTCAAATGTTCGAGACTGGAATAGCTTGAAGTGATTGGTGAATTAGCAGATCATACAGCTCGATCTATTCGAACCCTGTAGCGCCATAGGGCTAAGCGCTCTCGGCCCTAGTTTGACTGCAACATAACCCAGGTGAATTGGGAAGGAGTTTCTCATCAAATACAATAGCTGAATAAATGCCTCGACGAGATCTTGAGGAAAAACATGGAGAGAATGCCCAACCCCAATGGCCCTTAGAAGTCTTGCCATGAAAAAGGGTCGCTGTTCATATAGGAGATAATCAATGAGTGCATTGTCGTCAACATAAAGGTCAAGATTGGACTCCCACGGTATGATGGCTCAACCGACCCTAATGAACACTTGATGCAGTTTGAGCATATGATGTAACTACATGGACATAATGAATACATACACGCAAAGATGCTGGTTACCACTTTTCAAGGTATCGCGATTGATTGGTTTGTCAAACTAGAGTCGACATCAATATAATTCTATGATCAGTTGTGTAATAAATTCCTACACCAATTTGCCAATTGTTGAAAGGCGAAGTTTTCCCATACCTATCTCCACATCGTGAAACAAAACAAGAGGAAGTCCCTCTATGACTTCTTTACCAGATTTAATACAGAGATGTTAAAGATCGACAATCCTAAGATCGAGTTTCTGATCGATGTGTTTTTCTTGGCACTCAAACATAAAGAGTATGCCAATGCTTTAGCACAAGAATGCTCACAATCGATGGAAGAGCTGCTTGACCTGATAGAGAGATATATATTTCCCATGAAGAAATGAACAAATTGAAATTTGACAACCCTGAGGTTGAGAAAAAAAATAAAGATAAAGATGACCAGAAGTAGAGGGAAGGTCATCAATTTCCAATAAAAATGCTTCCATGATTACACTTCGTTAAACCTCACGAGGAGGGAGGTGCTGTTTGTAATCAAGCACGACAACCTCCTCAAGAAACCAAGAAAGCTTACCAAGACTGAGGCAATGAAAAAATTAAAGAAATATTACCACATGCATAAGCAAAAAGGGCATGACATCGAAGATTGCTTTAATCTTTATGATGAAATTTAGAAACTGATCATATAAGGCCATCTCAAACAATATGTTGCTGAAGGCACTAGGACTGAATAGGGCAAAACTAACCAGACTCCCCATAAAGAAAGGTTGGTTAGCCCAAGGAAAGACGATAAAGAAAAGAAACTTACCCAAGATAACTACACGTCTATTCGATGAGTAATTGATATGATTGTGGGAGGTCTCATTGGGAGGTCTCCAAATCGAAGAGGAGACAAATACAAAAAAGGCTAGAGTGGACCAAAACCTCCCCAGTCAAAATAATGTTCCATTTGTCCACCAGTGCAGAGCCCATCTCTTTCACTGATGACGACCTAACCCATCTCAAAGGAAAAAATATTGACCATAAAGCTGACTGTCCCATGGTCGTCTTCGTTGAGATTGCTAACTTTGAAGTTAGAAAGGTTCTGGTCAACAATGATAGCTCTACCAACATCATCGATAAACTTGGGCCAACTAAAATTCGAGCCCGTGCGTACCCCTCTAGTTGAATTAAGGGGTCAAAAATCACACCAGAAGGCTTCATCAACCTCTCTACATCATTTGGGGGGACATCTCGCAGAAGAACACTAATGATAAACTATCTGATCATTAATGCACCATTTGCTTACAATGTTATAATTGGTTGACAAGATTTTAATGATTTTCGAGCCATTATATCAACTTATCATATGAAAATCAAATTTTTGACTCCGGCAGGCAAGGGCGACCTGCTATGCAACATCTAGGAAGCCTGGCGATGTTACATAATTTTGGTCAAGTTAAGCAAGCAGAAGACTCGATCGCAATTGAAAACATTAAGAGATGCCCCCGTAGCAGAGCCCAATGAGGGCCAAACCAGCAAGAAAAGAAAGTTAGAAGACACCAGAGTGGAACTCGTTGGGAAGTTCAAAATAATCGAGCTTGAGTCGGGGAACCCCAACAAGACCACCAGGTTTGAAACATATATAGACCACCACATAGAATATCTCATGGTCAATTTCCTATGGACAAATATCAACGTCTTTGCCTAGAAGGCATCTAAAATCCAAGGAACCAACCCCAGTGTGATCATTCATCGCCTCAACGTTAACCCCTTGTACAAGCCGATCAAGCAGAAGACAAGAACTTTCAATGCTGAGATGAGCTAGATCATCGAGGAGGAAGTTAACAAACTCTTAGATGCAGGCTATATTGTAGAAATTCAATACCCATATTGGCTTTGTAATATTGTACTCATCCCTAAGAATAAGGGACAATGGCGTATATGTAACGATTTCACTGATTTGAATAAAGCTTGCCCTAAGGATCCTTATCCCCTACCTCGTATAGATTTATTAGTAGATTCCACAGCTGGTTGTGAACTATTAAGTATGATGGATGCCTTCCAAGGGTATTACTAGATATTCACGGCCCTTGAGGATAGGGACAAGACCTCTTTTGTGGTCCCAAATGGAGTTTACTGCTTTTTAGTTATGCCCTTTGGACTCAAAAACGTTGGAGCAACCTACCAAAAATTGATCAACTTTATGTTCAAGAATGAGATCAGCAAGTTTATGGAGGTTGATGTCAATGACATGATTGTCAAAACAAAAAAGGCCAAGGACCATTTGATTGACCTCAACCACACCTTTGCCAGATTGCAAGCATTCGGCATGAAGTTAAATCCAAACTAGTTACATTCGGAGTTTGATTAGGCAATTTCTTAAGTTATATGGTCAGTTAAAGGGGCATTGAGGCTAATCCACAGAAAATTCGGGCAGTATTGGACATTGTTTCACCTCAAACAGTAAGAGATGTACAGCGCCTGGTCGGGAGGATTATAGCCCTTGAAAGATTTATCACCCATTTGGCAAACCAGAGCCTAACCTTCTTCAAGGTTCTAAAAAATGCCAAGAAGTTGGATTTCCAATTAAACGAACAGTGTGATCGAACCCCGATTGAATTAAAGCAGTACTTGTCCTCACTCCCCATGCTTGCCAAGTCAAAGCTTAAAGAGGTACTACACATCGATTTAGCTATTTTCGAAGCATCGATTAGCTCGGTCTTGGTTTCGACTAGGGACAAAAACCATTGACTAGTTTATTATTATAGCAAGGCACTCTAAGGACCAAAACATAACTACTTGGAGATCGAGAAGTTCACCCTAGCATTAGTCACAATAGCTTGGAAGCTCCGACCATACTTTCAGTCCTATGCAATGATAGTACTGACAAATCAGCCATTAAAACAAATACTCTCAAAGCCAGACACATCAGAGAGGTTAACAAAATGGGCCATTGAGTTGGAAAAGTTTGATATCACTTTTCAACCTAAAACAGCCATCAAAGTACAGGTCTTGGCTGACTTCATCACTGAGTGGGTCGATCTCCCCAAAAGAAGTAGTGAAACACCTTTTGTTTGGACTTTGCATGTCGATGGATCATCGACCGCATTAAGAGGTGGAGCAAAAGTGGCTCTCAATTCTCCATCAGCGGAAGAATATGATTTTGTAATCAAACTTAATTATGCAGTTACCAATAACGAGGCTGAGTATGAGGCCCTCTTCACTAGTATGAGGATGGCACTCAACTGAGGAGTTGAGCACTTGGTAGCAATCACAAACTCCCAGTCAGTTGCAGAATAGGTTGAAGGAAAATTTGAGGCTAAGGGCTCGACAATTAGCCAGTGCTTGGTAGAGTTCAAAAGACTACAATAGTTATTCAAAAACTTTACTCTTAGCCAAGCATCTCGATCAAAAAACGAGCGAGCAAATGCCTTGTCCAAATTTGCTAGCTCAACCAAAGGTATAAGAGATAGAAGAATAACTTTTCTAGTCATCGACAACCCATCAATAGGCACCCTCTAAGAGAATTTGGTGGGGAACATTGAAGAGCCACTTTTTTCATGGCAAGATCTAATAAAGCTCTACTTGAGTCACGGCATGATCCCTCAAGACAAAAATGAGGCACATTGCCTTTGAGGACAAGCCGCCAAATTTGTACTCGATGAACATGACTAGATCTATAAAAGGTCGATCTCTGGACCGCTCCTAAGATACCTGGATCCCAACTAGGCTCATGAGGTCTTACAGGATATCTATGCAAGCATGTGCATGAACCATTCAGGAAGAAGATCCCTTGTCCATAAGATTATCAGATACGGATACTTTTGGCCCACTATACTAAAAAATGCTACTGATTTTGTTCAAAAATGTCTATCATACCAAGTCCACTTGAACCTCCCACACCAACCGCTGCGCCCATAGTCAATGTTCAAATCACTTGGCCATTCAACTAGTGGGGGTCGACATTTTGGAATCATTGCCAAAGACGATGGGTCTGAAAAAGTTCATAATTATGGCAGTCGAATATTTCACTAAATGGGTTGAAGCCAAAGTTGTCCCAAAGATAACTGATAAGGCCATCAAATATTTTATCTGGAAAAACATTATCTATCATTTTGGTGTCCTTAAGATCCTCATCTCAAACAATGGGATGTAGTTTCATAGCAGAAACACTCGAAGTTGGTACGAGGCATTGGGATCACTCAATACTTTACCTCAGTGGGGAACCCTAAATCGAACGGCCAGATAGAGGTAACGACCTCTCATATAGCCACAGATCATAGCCTTTACAACTTAATTTACAGTTCTAAAGCAGTCATCCCCTCTAAAGTCACACAACACATAACTCGAATGATCCACTTCAACCCGATCAGAAATACATCCAAAAAGAAAACTCAACTTGGAGATAATCAATGAGCGGAGATAAAAAGCCTATAACACTATGCAACACTAAAAATCAAAGATGGTAAAGAACTACAATAAAGGGGTCTGGTCGTGCTGTTTCAAGGTCAAAGATTTGGTCCTCAAGAAGGTGAAGTATTCAAAAATGTCGGCAAACTTGACCTAAAATAGGAGTAGCACTATACTATCGTTAAGGCGTCAAAGTACAATGCCTATCGACTTGCCAACATCAACCGGGATGAGCTTCCTCACTCATGAAATGCCATCAACTTGAAGAAATTCTATGTATAAAAACATTTTGTAATCATTTTTGTATTGTTTGATATAAATACAGTTTTAGCAACACTACTATCATTCACTTGTAATCCTACAGCCGCGAACACACTCATCTGTCTCCCGTAACTCAAAGTCTCAAGTTGATCTTGTAGTTAACCCAAGAAGCAGTTTCAAGCTGCCAAACCAAGGATTATAAGCCCAAGTTTCAAGTTGACCTTATAGTCGACCTAAAAAGTAGCTCCAAGCTACCAAACTAAGGCTTTCAACCCCAAGCTTCAAGTCGATCCTGTAGTTAACCCAAAAAAATAGTTCTAAGCTGCCAAACTAAGGCTTGCCAACCCAACATTCATAGTTGATCCCATAGTCGACTGATACAGCAGCCCTTAGCTGCCATATCGAGGAGTTAAAAGTTTAATAGATGCACATAATGGTCAACCCCATAGTTGACCCAATCAACGGCTTCACACCAATTATTAAAGGCCTTTTAGCACCCATGTTTGATTATAATCGACTGGACTAAGTCAAGTTACGAAATCTTGCCAAAAAAGTCGTTCATATATCAACCACATAATCAAGCGGGAACCTGCCATATAGTTTTGTTTATCTAAACGATGACTATAAAATTCGACCGCAAGCTTTGCAAAGGTAATAACTACAATCGACCCTAAACTTGTTATGGGGTTTTAAGTTAATTAATTTGGTTGTCAATCATCCATATTCAACAAGACCATTGGCGTAAAGTAAAGAAAGTGCAAAATCATTAGCTATACGTTGATCAAAACAATGTTCTATTTCATTGGACAAAATCTTCATTACAGTTGAAGTATAACCTTCATCCACCGAAAAAAAGAAAAAAAAAAGAAAAGATTACAAAGGTGCAACATTGCCCATACTGGGCAACCACAATCTTGAACAGGCAAGAACATCAGTTGTTGCTCGACCCCATACCTTCTCAAGTTGCTTGTGCGCCCTCTTCAATAACGTTGTCGAGCTCATCGCTTGACAGAACAACACCACTACCATTAGCTTAGGCATTGTTGATGCAAAGGGAAGAACAACTTGGGCTGGTTGCGAAGGCCCCACCTTATCAACCATAAAATCCTTGGAGCACAACACATACTCGCCTGCATTGACCAAGCCATCTCGGATCTCAAAGGCGAAGTTGTTGGTGAACTCAAACTTTTCACCATGATGGTGAGCCTCTTTAACACCTCTGCCTGCCTCTGTTGATTAGCAGTCATGACCTCGATCAAGATGTCTTCTCCAGCGCCCCCTTCGAGCGCATTCTCCTCAGGCGAGGGATAGGACCATAGCTGCTCATCTAAGATAGGGCTCATTTGGTCCTTATCCTATGCCCTGAAGGCATAGCCTAAATACTCAAGTTGCTTGATGGCTTTCTCAAAGGCAATCCTTGCATCGTCGAGCGAAAAAACTATGCTTACGTCTTGAAAGGCCAAGCAGAGCATAAATTGTTGTACCGTCTCTCTTTACATCAGTTGGAGCTTTTTAAAGAACTCTTCTTGAGTTTCCTACAATGCAGCATTGCGCCTCACCGTATGACCAAAGTCGTAGCTCTGTTGTGAGTCTAGTTGAGCATTGTGCAACAGCTCATCCATTCAGCTTTTCTCTTGGATGGTCACGACCAGCTATTGATCCTTTCTATTGAGTTGTCCATGAAGGTCCATGACCTCTTTATTCAACTAGTCGACGCAGAGCTAGGATGATTCCAACTATACTTTCAGTGTATCCATATTCCCACCCTCTTACAGTTACTCCTGATTAGCTAATGCCAACTCCGACCTCCGATAGAAATGATACCCAAGCTGGCCCACCTAAAAGGAAAACTTATTCATTAGAAAAGTGTAATCGGCTAGAAAAAGAGCATTCAACAAAAAAATTATCGACCATACACTTACCATGTTATAGTGGTACGCTAGAGTCTTAAGTGCGTCAACCTAGCTCAAGTCCATAAATTTTCTTTGGTCGGACACAAAGAGCATGGCCACCATGCATTTGAGCATGGCAGGCCCAGCCTAATCGACCCCGATACCATTATCGAAGTCGAGTTGTGGATGGCCATGTTCGACTTTGTCTGAACTTAGGTGACGGCAGTCGAGGCAGTTGAAAGAGTACCCCATCGTTGCATTTTCCAAATAGGTCGTAGCTAGTGGCAGCTTTCTCTTTTCCCTTATCTCCCGCCCACCTCTTTGGAGCGGGACCTCTCTGTTCAACCATAGGTCTTTTACCTCAATCGGTAGGGCTACTATTAATCATCACCACTGGTTGAGAAGGAGAAGCTCTTGAGTTTGATTCCACGGCGTGGGGTGCAAGGGCTACAGTCAATGCAGTGGCCTGGCGGCAAATGATCGTCACCTGGCACACTCCTCATTTCTCTAAGCGCAGGCTATCACTTGCTGTCTTGCTTGAGTCGTTATCTCTTCTCGATCTACTAATACAATGCAAAAGGAAAACAATTAAACTCGAGCAGAAAGAAGCATGAAACAGAATCGTAACAATCCATAGAGAATTACCTAATTGATCACCCGTAGGCAAGTTTAGCTTAGTCGATGACTAGCAAGCCAGCATCAGACAACTCTCCTCGATTAAAATAGAGGCCTCTATTTGGCCAAACTTGATAAAGTCTCAAATGAAGGTGTTTGGCTAGCTTGGGGTAGGATTTTCCGACATCTTGATGTGCCCCCTCCACCATCCCCTTGGTATATTAAACCCCCCAAGCCCTCAAACGTAAAGAAAATGCTTCTTCCACTCCTGGTCGTAGGAAAAGGATGGGATCACTAAGAATTTTCGACGTGGTCATGCCGTAAGGTAATAGAACTTGAATTTCTAGGTGCTACTCGACTTTAGGGACATTGGGTGATGGAAGAGATTGGAGAAGTTGGCGAAGGAAAATGGCTAGTCAAATAGGTGCATTAGCACAGCAAAACTATATATGGTTGAAAAGTAGTTAAGAAAGAGCTGCATTATGCTAACCTCTAGACCGCTTAGGAGGTCGACCACTGTTGGTGCAAAAGGGAACCTAAGACCACACCTAAAAGCCTCATTGAAAATGGTGATACACCTCTTTGGAGGTCAATGCATCCTATTTCGAGGATCGAGGGCTAAGATTTCATACTCTGTAAGGATATGGTAAAGCTTTCTAATGCGTATCAAATTGGTTGAAGTAATTTTTGAAGCAATCTCACTATAGTGGTCAGGGGTGAAAAGTCAACCACGTGATGTTAGCACCTCACTTAAGCCTGCCTTGCCCTCAAAGTAGCCTTCTCATCACTCAAGCTACTAGAGATCGAGCTTGAACTCGATGAACTACTAGACGTGCTCTCATTCTTACCCTTTCCATGGAGTTGTGCCCCCTGGTACCTATTGTCCTTATTATCCAAAACAGTCGACATATTCAACAAGCAACCAAAGAAAAAACATAAATGGGAAGGTAAAACTTACAAGCTATCGACGAAACTTTAAAAGCTTGGAATGGAAAGAAGGCACTATGAATTCCAAGCTCGACCAAACCAACTGTATTAAAAGTGTAAAATGAGTAATTTTACTGCGTCTTTTTATAGGCACTCGAACATGGGAACTCAACCGACAATAATAATTGCATAGCCATCTTTTGGCACTTCGTATGCCTCAACGTAACAGATATATTAAATACACCAAACCCTGGTCGAATATTCAAAAACCTTGGTCAACAATTCAAAAATCCTGATCGAATATCCAGAATCATTAATCAGCTACTTGTCTACTCTCTATTCCTCATCAACAAGCTCAATTAGGACCATGAGTGGGGGAGACTCATAATAAAGGATAGCTTAATAGGCCCAACTCAATAGTTATCAACTCCAGAGTATGCTTCCAAGCCCACTTTGCATCTAAAGTCTAACTACATTTTCAAACCTAGTTGGGTCATTGAACATTGCTTTTTCGCCTATGCAATAACTTAGGCCGAGCTACTAGACCATAACCTCCAAGTCGAGTGGATTGTTCTTGACCTTACACGACGTGAGGCTCCAGGTGACCTATTCCTTTCAACTATTTCTCTGATCAACCACTTTCTATGGTTGATCATCGTTGACTAGAGTGCTCGCTCAGGTATTAAAACGTATCTCTACTGCATTTAATACCCTAACAGTTAACCTGTCTCCGCATTAATAGCACATGCCACCTCAGTACCACCTCTGCCACTACCTCTGTCAGGAGGCGTGCCTTCAGAGTACTATTCACCCAAGAAAGTAGAAAGTAGTGCCACCTGAAATAATATAAAGATGAAAAATGTCATATTGCTCCCATGTAAGGACAAAATCCCTCTACACTTGATAGGGACATCTTACACATATCATTTATTTAGAGAAGGCTATAACTACTCCATTGTCATCCACCCTCTAAATATGCCATATTTTACTATACGCTCTTACTTTGCTGCTCAATTTCCTTATTTAATCAGTACTAACTTGAATATTGAAGTGTCTTAATTAGGGGCACCTCAACTAGTCTGACGTTTACTATTGATTGCAAATCTCAATCCAAGAAGATTTCACTATTGGATCACTCGACTACCCTGGTCAAATTAGCCCAAACACTACCCAATCTAATAAAACAGCTTTCAACCTCATCAAAGTCATATTATCCTTAATTGATATTATATGGAACTAGTCTTTGTAGTGGCAACTCCCTAACACTTTATTGAACACTCCAACTTCACTACTGGTTGATATTGTCGGAAAAACACAAGAAACATAGAAGCAACTAAGAAGAAGAAAAAATTCAAAAATGATGAAAATGAAAAGAGAAAAAAACAATGCATATGTCGGGTTGATAATTGTTGGCTACCATGATTATTCCCGTTCCCACCGTAGAGCTTATTGCGTTTGTTTCTTTTCTTTCTATTTCTGGTAATGAAAGTACATATACTAGGATTTACTGTTGCTTGTGTTTATGATGAAAAAGTGAAAAAAAATGAGTGAAAAATATTATACTTAAGGGCATTTTTGTCAAATCAAGTGAGAAGAGTTATCTCTAAAATGTTAACAAAACTAGGGAGCTTATTCTAACCAAAATTAAGTGGAGACCAATCACAAGTTTGAAAAGTGTTTTTGGTATTTTTCCATGTGCTTTGATTAAGGCATATTGTTGGGATGGATGGTTAGTTATTGGAAAGCCTAGTAATAAGATATTTTAAATTATTGAGTGTATAACTTTTTATGCATTCAAATAGAATGAGGTTGGTTTTCAAAAACATGACTTTAACATGACTTGTGTGGCATATAAACCTATTTGAGTATCAGGGTTCGAGAAACATGACCATAACATGCTAGTATGATAAAGTTATTATCCTGCTCAAAAAAGGTAAATTGACGCTTCTTTTGAAAAGATCTTCTAATGAGGTAAAAACACCCATTTTAAATATAGTTATTCGTCTTTTTTAATATTTGTTGTTTGGATTGATTTTAATTTAAATATAAAAGAGTTTTATTGAGCCAAATATCAACACTTCAAACTTTTTTTCTTTTCTTGTTTTTTTTTTCATGAATTCATGAAGTTAATTGAGAGACACAAGAAGGAAGATTGGTTGTTTTGTTGAATTCTAAATTAAGTATCCATGAACATGCAATTTCAAATGAGGAGAGGCAAGAAGCTATCGTAGTGGTGACAAATGGGCTTGGGTCTATGTTTCGGTTGGCTTCACATGAGCTGGGTCCAAATAAAAGATTAAAATAGTAATATCCATTATAGAAAGGCATTAATTAATATACCCTAACATCAATGTTAATACTATATGCAAAAACCCATATATGAAAAAATAAAATAAAATAAAATAAAAATATTTTTGGTGTAAATTATTAAATTTTAGAGACTATTTGGTTTCATTTCCATTTCTATCATTTCTAAAATTTAAAAAGTTAGTCAGTGAAAATGAGTTAAAAAAGAATTTGTATTTGGATGAATTCTTGGAAAAATAATAATTATGTTAATTTTAATAGATTGTAGTTGGAGAGAGATTGAAATAATAAAATAAAGAAAGAAGATATATAAATTATTGAAAAACGTGTTTTAAAAATAAAAATAAGAATAATGTTAAGTGTAAATATGCAAAAAATGACGTGTTTTATTTTTGGAATGATAGAAAATGAAAAAAAGGGGTATAGGAATGAAACCAAACGGGCTCTTAGTTAATTTTAAATGAAACCCACTTTAAAATTTACTGGGATGCAGTTTCGATTCGGCCCAACAACCCCATATACACCAAATCCCCACCTGATCTACCACAAGATACCTCAAACCCAAGGTACCCTTAAATTTGTTTGGGCTCTACCCAGGAGCCGATTATTATTATACCACCATAAAGATAATACGTAACAATAAAACTTATCTCACAAAAATTACATAAGTAAAATATTTAGATGGAATTTCTTTCTCTAAAATCAAAACCAAGCATAACTTCATTCTCAATATTTCCAATTTCATTACCCCAAAAAAAACAAATCTCAAAACAAAATCAAACAATCCCTTCACTTACGCGAAAAATGATTATCTTTTTGAATACAAGATTATCATTAAAACTGAATGAGTTTCAATCCCTTACAAATCAAACACCATTCAATTCATGATGAAGAAATAATATAGCATTGGAATTTCATGATGATTCTGAAAACAATATGACAGCTTATAGCTTTGTGAAATGCAGTAATATCTCAAGAATAAACCACATACTAGAAGAATTCAATAACATTACAACCTAATCTCGCATCAACAAAACAGATAATTACGATCAAATCAATGAAATAACTTAATTAATATTGGAGGACAATAACCAGACAAAGCTGAAGATAAGACAATAATGTCGCGTTCCAAGTTCCAACCATTCAATTTGAGGCCCTATTAGTCTATTATGAACTAAAAGATGTGTCCAATCATAGATGAAATCAAGTCATTAGCTGTAAGTAGTGTTTATTTGGTTGTTAAGCTGATCCTCTAGTGCATCCATAACCTACAAATAATCAGAACATATTCCTTGGTTTCCACTATGAACAAGGATATGCTATAGAGATACCACATCTATCAATTTCTTGTTTTTGGAACCTCGGTCTAAACGACATAATTTAGCTCCCTTAGTTTCTTGCTCCAAAAGCTAGACCGTATATGTATATTTATAGCACAGGATGATATTATGCAAACACAACAAGAAAAACAAAAGGGTAAAGAAAACTCACATTAAGAAATGGCCTCAAACAGCATTTCTGTGCTCAATGCTCTTGATAACGCCAGGACGCAATGGTATCATGTGACAGCAATCGTCATAGCCGGAATGGGATTTTTCACCGATGCATATGATCTGTTCTGCATCTCCGCTGTGTCCAAACTCTTGGGCCGGCTTTATTACTACAAACCTGAAACAGGCAAGCCCGGAAAACTTCCTCATAACGTCAACAATGCGGTTGTTGGTGTTGCACTTGTGGGAACGCTGAGTGGCCAGCTGGTGTTTGGGTATCTTGGTGACAAATTAGGCCGGAAGAAAGTTTACGGGATGACTTTGACTCTCATGGCTGTCTGTGCCCTATGCTCTGGCTTATCGTTCGGATATAGTAAACAAGCTGTTATGACAACCCTTTGCTTCTCCAGATTCTGGCTCGGATTTGGCATTGGCGGAGACTACCCTCTCTCCGCCACCATCATGTCTGAATATGCCAACAAGAAAACTCGTGGGGCGTTCATCGCGGCCGTCTTCGCCATGCAGGGAGTTGGAATCATCTTTGCAGGTCTTGTATCCATGATCATTTCAAAAATCTTCCTTGACAACTATGCAGGACCCAAGTTTACAGCAGAGCATGTTTTCTCAAGCGAGCCGCAGGCCGACTACGCGTGGAGAATTGTTCTAATGCTCGGTGCTCTCCCGGCACTCCTCACTTACTACTGGAGGATGAAAATGCCAGAAACGGGACGGTACACAGCACTGATCGAGGGCAACGCCAAGCAAGCGGCTGCCGACATGGGCAGGGTACTTGACATTGAAATCCAGGCTGATCAAGACAGAGTAGCACAATTCAATTCAGCTAATGAGTACAAATTATTCTCACACGAGTTCTTCAGGCGCCACGGCAAGCATTTGGTCGGCACCATGTCAACATGGTTCCTATTGGATATAGCATTTTACAGCCAAAACCTCACACAGAAAGACATTTTCCCCACAATGGGGCTCACAAACAAAGCCGAAAATGTCAGCGCGCTAAGAGAAATGTTCGAGACATCACGGGCCATGTTCGTAATCGCGCTACTGGGGACATTTCCCGGCTATTGGTTCACAGTAGCCTTCATAGAAAAAATCGGGCGTTTCTACATACAGTTGGTGGGCTTCGCTATGATGTCAATTTTCATGCTTATAATGGGAGTGAAATACGATTACCTCAAGAACGAGGACCACAAATGGACCTTCGCAGCTCTTTATGGACTCACATTCTTCTTCGCAAACTTCGGCCCGAATAGCACAACTTTTGTTCTCCCGGCGGAGCTTTTCCCAACGAGGGTTAGGTCCACTTGCCATGCTTTCAGCGCGGCGGCGGGGAAGGCGGGGGCGATGATAGGCGCGTTTGGGATTCAGAACTTCACCCAAGATGGAAAAACTGGGAACATCAAGAAAGCGATGATTATCTTGTGTATTACAAATATGCTCGGATTTTTCTGCACTTTTCTGGTGTCGGAAACAAAGGGGCTGTCGTTGGAGGAGATCTCCGGTGAAGATAGTGGCTATGCTGAGGCCCAGATGACCGGGAAAAGGCCAGAGAGCCGGCCGGAGAATTGGGAAGATGATTCGAGGAACTATGGTTAGTTCGCGAGGAAATTGAGGTAAATCCCGGCAGGTCTATCACTTCGGCTTTGCAGAAATTATGGCGTGGTACTATTGATGCATGCAGCTTGCAAGAGCAAAAAAATAAAAATAAAAATGCATGGATGGAATAAAAGGGGGAAAGTTTGAATAAGAGCTCGATAAGTGTAGTAATTAATGATTTCTTGATCCTTCAATAAGTGGAGTTTGTTTTTAGTTTGGATTTTTTGGTGTTTTTTATTTTTTTTTTCAATTTTTGTTTGGAAAGGAAGGATGTAAGAATGTTTGAAATGTATGAAATTGAAGTTTGTGGATGGAATCCCCCCATTTTATATTTAGATGAGAGATTTTTAGGAGAAAATAATGAGATTGGTATAGAATGCATTTTTCTTTTATGTGTTCTTTCTTTCATTTTGGATAAAACAATGCTCATATTTCGATGAATTCGAATTATAAGATCATACTATTATATATTGTTTCACAATCTATAATTGCGCTGGGATGAGACCCATTATCCAAAATCATACCACATTTACTTTTTTGGATGAAAGCCCAGTACGTGAAGGACAAGCTCGGTACTGTGCCACAATTTTGAGGCTGAGCCATCCCTCCATTTTGGAGTGACAAATTCATCTAGCAATTCTTGTTTCCAAAGATGAGGATAAAATGAGTATTTTCTCATCCAATTACAGAGAATTGGCTGGGAGCATTTTTGTGCATTTCTTCTTTGTTTTTTTTTTCGTAATATTTTGAAATTATTTGAAAATATTTTTGGTTGTGAATTATTTTTTATATTTAGTAAAGGATTAATTTAAAGGTTAATTAGAAAAAAATCCCTAATCCTACTTTTATTTTAGTATTCAGTCCCCATTTGAATTTTTACACACTAAACTCCCCACTTTTTCATAAAAATTAGGAATCACTCCCCACCATATCTCTTAGAAAGACCTATATACCCTTATATTTGGAAAAAACAACAAAAA
>JACGDI010005058.1:597464-610057 GCA_014898725.1 Jacaranda copaia
CCCAATTATTCCAACATTCTGCTTGATTATTATTTATTACCCCCCATCAATCTCAATTGAATAAGGAATTTGCCCAACATGGTGGGTCAGACTACATAATAAAGTCTCTGGCAAGCAGCAATGACTCCAAGATGTTGTTTATGTATCGTCTCTATTCCTGCCTTATAGGCGCATATGCGGCTTTCATAAAAACAGAGCACCAATGTTTCTTATTATGTAGAGGGTACTTTCTTAATACTTGAATTTAAAATAATAGAACAGTAATGTGCTAAATATTATGAATTAGAGTTTATTTCACATAATTATTTCACAAATAAAGATAAAGGACACTTACTTATTTCTTAAAATTATCCACTAAGTGTCTCAAGCAATATGCATAGTAGCTACCGAAAAATATGATGGGAATGGCCTTAAGAAGATCTAGATGTCAATCGAAGAAAAAGTGAACCTTGATAAGCTAGGCAAATATTGAAAATCTAAGACACTTTTTAGCTTGAACAAGAACCACTCCCAATTAATATCATTTACAAAGTCAACAACTACATATGCTAGCGTGAATAAGTCATCATCAGTATCTTTACTGACAGCACTGAGTAAGCATCCTTTGTATTTATTTTTAATATGAGTGCCGTTAAAAAATATCAACGGCCTGCATCCCCTGAGAAAACTAATAAGGCAGGCACTGAAACATATAAATAGCTGACGAAATTTTTGATTAATTGGGTCAATCTCACAGTCTACAATACTTCTAGGGTTTAACCTCTTTACAACATTATAGTACCACCTCAACTTATCATAAGATCCCTTCTCAACGCCATGGATGTCTTACATAGCTAATTCTTTACCCATCCATGCTTTGTGGCTCCTAAGTTCTATACCGTATTCTCTGTGGACATCTTTCAATATGGTGGAGGGCTGATTACATAGATTTGATCTCAATTTATCCTTTACAATGTTAGCAATTCAAGCAGAATCAGCTTTAGGATATCCCCTTATTTGAAGATTAGCCTCACCACAGTGTGCTTTAGATTGCATTTTCGAATGCTAGATAATTTATCAGTCTCATGCTTGATACATAGATTCTCCATTTGCAATTTTCATCACTGCAAATGGCTATAATTTTTTTGTTGTCATTTTTTTTGTATTTAAATGATCGCAAAGTAGACACTGCATAATTCTTAAGCATAATTCTGAACTCCCGAGCATCCTTGAATGTCTGACCCTCCCCATATATGCAATTCCTCAATGCATTAATTGAGTTGCTAGTTAAAGCCAATTCATTGTGCGATGCATTGGTTAAACCAATTTTCTCCTCAACTGCATCCCTTGAGATTCACAAATGAAGTATAATTGCATAAAGAATAAGTACAATTTTAATAAATTGAAATATAATTTCAAAATATTTGAAGTATAAAACCCTAGTAACTGCAGTACAATTTTTGATAATCCATTAGTATAACACTTAAAGTACAAAACTTAAATAATATAGTACAATTTTATGTGAAGTGAAGTACAATTTTGGATAACTGGAGTATAAGTTTGTATAAGATAAAGTACAATTTTGAATAATTTAAAAGTATAAAACCTTGGCAACTACATTACAGTTTTGGATAATTAATAAATAGAACATATGAAGTACAAAACTTCAATGAATAGAGTACATTTTTTGGTATAATAAAGTATAAAATGAAGTATAATTTAAAAAAAGAAAAGAAAAATTTAAAATAACTTTGGATAATTAATAAATAGAACACTTGAAGTATAGAACTTTAATGAATAGAGTGCAAGTTTAAGTAAAATGAAGTATAATTTTAGCAACAAAAAAAAGCACAATTTTAGATAAAATAAAATATAATAAATTTAGCTAATTGAAGTACATGTTTAGATATAATGAAGTACAATTTCGGAACACTTGAAGTATAGTACTGCAATGAACAGATTACAGGCTTTGTAAAATGAAGCAAGTATAATTTTAGAAATGAAAGTACAATTTTACATTTAAGAAAGTATAATTTCAGAACACGCAAAATATAAAATTCCCGCAAAAGAAGTATAATTTTTGATAATCAATTAATAGAACACTTGAAGTGTAGAAAATCAATGAATAGAGTACATGTTTAGATAAAATAAAGTATAAAATGAAGTATAATTTCAGTAAAAAGAAGTACAGTTTTAATAATGTGAATTATAATTTTTGAACATTTGAAATACAAAACCCTAGCAACTGCAGTATAATTTTTGATAATACATTAGTAAAACACTTTAAGTATAAAACTTAAATTATATAATACAATTTTATATGAAATGAAGTACAATTTTAGATAACTGGACTACAAATTCGTATAAAGTTGAGTAGTTTAAGTATAAAACCCTAGCAATTGCAATACAGTTTGGGATAATCATTAATAGAATACTTGAAATATAGAAAATTAATAAATAGAGTACAGGTTTAGGTAAAATGAAGTATAATTTCAGAAAAAAATGAAGTATAATTTTAGATAAAGTAAAGAATAATTTCCAATTTTTGAAGTATAAAACCTCAGAAATGGCGGTACAATTTTTTATAACCATTTAGTTGAATACTTGAAGTATAAAACTTAAACAATGGTGTAAAATTTTTGTCAAATGAAGTACAATTTTATTTGCAATGAAGTATAATATAGAACTCTCTAAAGTAGAGAAAGATTTTCAAATAAATGGTGTACAATTTCAAAACTCTTGATATACAAAACTTTACAAACTGCATTACAGTTTGAATTCCGTGGAAGTATTATCTTAAAACATTACAACTCTTCTTGGCACTGCTGCTTAATTCATCCTTTCGGTTTATCAGGATGTCAACAATGTTCATCTTTAATATTAAATGCAGTAAGACTATATTCAGAACATCTTTATTATCAGTCAATGTCATGTACAATTTTTGATATGGAGCTACATATCGCAAACTAAAGAGCTCTGCATTGATTTTACTCCATTTTCTTGCGAGATTAATGTAAGTGTTCATTAAAATTGTAGTATCCTTAATTGATATTATATGAAGTTGGTCTTTGTAGCGGCAACTCCCAAATAATTGATTGAACACTCAAGCTTCACTACTGATTGACATTGTAGGAAAAATACAAGAAACTCAGAAGCAATTGAGAAGAAGAAGAGGAAATCCAAAAATAATGAAGATTAAATCAGAAAATGATGAAAATGGAAAGAGAATAAGACAATACAGATATCGAGTTGATGGTTGTTTCTCGTTTCTGCCGTGGAGCTACTTGTGTTTTTTCTTTTCTTTCTATTTCTGGAAATGGTACTAATATTTGTAGGGTTTAATGTTGCCTTTTGTTTATAATATTACACTTAAGGGCATTTTTGTCAAATCAAGTGAGTAGAAAGTGAACTCTAAAATTCTAATAAAATTGGGGAGTTTAATCTAATAATAATCAAGTAGGAACTGATTACAAAAATGGAAAGTGATTTTGGTACTTTTAAATAAGTCTCCCTTAATTTAAACTGTGTTTAAAATTATTTTGATTGTCTTAGAATAATATTTAAAACAATGGGGAAGAAATTATTGTTTGGGAACTTTTGGGAGAAGATCAAATAGTTTGATATTGTGTTGGAGAGGAATAATAAATTATTTATATTAATAAACAATTTTATGATAAATTGTGTCGGAGAGGAATAATAAATAATTTTATATTTAAGAGTATTTTAGTCTTTTAAAATTTATTTCAATATTATCATTCATCAAAGTAAACATTTAATACAATTATCTATTTTTATCATTCAAGACATCCCACCAAGTAAATATAATTTAGAAAATATAAAATTATCTTAATTCTATTCTTCATCACTCATTTCATCATATTGCCCTACATCCCATATCACCAAGTAAACGAGCCCTTAGCAGATAGGATGTACAATGATATGATTAAAAAATGGATAATATTAAGGATTTGATTATTTTATAATAATTATATTATAATTGCTATGTGGATGAAGTAAATGATGAAAAGAAATTGTTTGAATTTATTGTTTATTAAGATTGATGAAATTATTAGAATATTTCATAAACTTATTAAAATACCCTTAAATGCTCTCACCAATAAGTGACGTTTGGGACAGATGAGCTTGCATTCTTACAAAACGAACGGCCATAAACATGAGAAACACATCTCAAAAATAGAATGCTATTGAGCATCCCTTCTTCCCGCTCTCTTTACTTCCTTGCTTGGTTCTTACTTGAAACATACAGTTTCTTTCTCATTTTAACAATGACTGCATTATCCAAATAAGTAGCAAGTATTGTGGCTCATCGACCATACCTTCATATTTGTGGTTGTTGAGAGAAATTCAAATGAAGAAAGATTTCCCCTCCCCCACCCCCCCACCCCCAACTAATCCTCATAAATTGAGGCTAAGTATGAACTCCAATATCAACATTTCTTCATAACTGTGGAGAAATTTGCAAGTAATCATTAGGTTCATCTTTCCTATTTTATTTGGATTATTTGAGTAAATGAGATCATAATTCATGGAAGAAGAAGTATATGAAATAATTTTCATAGGCTTCGACCAATTTAATAAGGATAATACGTAAATAACTTTAAGTTCTTGAGAATAAAATGATAAATATATACTTTCATCCCACCCAAAAAAAAAACATCTTCCATCCCACCCAACAACTAGGATGCCATATCCTCCTACATCACTAAATAGTCACGGGCCAAAAAATTTTTACGGGTCTACCATCACTTCAAGTATGCAAAAAATGTCTATGGATGTCGGCCTTATAGTATTAACTACAATCATTGATGGGTGTCCTGTGGTATTTCAATTCTCTGCAAGGTTTTATCTATACTATTTTAGCATTATTATTAATAGGTATTTTTACACATTATTATACATATGTGTGCGCATCAATGACACTCTAATTCTTATATGTATCAACATTGAGTGTGCATCGCCTATTATTTAATTAACTAATGTTACAAAAGTCAGTATTGATAGTAATGCATGAAATACTTATTTAATTGAACTAATGAAATTACATTGTGCATGTTGCAATAATCAATAGTTACATAATTGAGTCTACATTTAATTAGTTAATTATTTCACATAAAATTTGATATGTGAAACTCAAATTGTTCTCCATAATTATGCTGACAATTCAAATAAAATTTGGGATTGCATTCGCATTCTAACCAAAACAATTATCCGGCTGAATTAAAAAATGCGACTGCACAATATAATCATAATAAACATATTAAATAGATTACATTTTGATGATTCAATAAGAGTAGAAAATATGAAGGAGACGAATGTCTATCAAGTCTTCTTTTACCACTTGCTACACTGGATTCGAATTCAAAACAATCGTAATTAAATACATATCTACCGAGAAAAAGATGACATGCCCTTACCCAATTTTTAATTTTTAGTCAAATATACCCCAAAACAAATTGGTATCTTATCAACATTCATGCATAGTTGAGGGGGCCTGCTAAAAAATCACCGAACGAAGTAGTGCTTTTTAAAAAAATCAATTTTCTTGGTCCACACCTGAATCCAAAACTCTGCCAACCAAATATGGGTTGGTTATTGAACAGGCAAAGCACTATAGGCTAAAATATTAGAAAAACTCAAAGTGGGGTCCACATACACTTCCTCTCCTATCCCAACTCCTCCAATTCCTTACAGTTCATACTGAAAACGTTTTTACACATTTTTCTTAAAATCGCTGTTAAACCTAAAATTGCTCTAACCCTAGAAATTTCCTCTCTCTTATTTACTGTTTCCTTTCACTCTTTAGTTTCCCTCCTCAGGCACTCAAAGCATCTTCCTTTTTTCAGTTTTCCCTCTTATCATTTTTCTTTCTCCACCCAAATGAAATGGGAAATGGAGGTAGACGAGATTGAAGCCGTTCTTGAAAAAATTTGGGATTTGCACGACAAGCTCAGCGACGCCATCCACTCCATTTCTCGCGCTCATTTCCTCAACTCCATAAAGAATCCGACCCGGCAATCCGATGAGTTTTATTTCCACCGGAAGAAGAAATCCGCAGATGATGATCCGGAGAACAAGAGCGGCGCGGGATTTGTGTTTGTGAAGGAGTTCCGAGTCGATGAAGATGAGACAGCGGTTCAGGAGGCGAAAAGCTTGTATGCTATCCGAACCGCTCTTGAACATCTAGAAGACCAGCTCGAGTTCTTCCACGTGAGTGCCGAAATTGTGTTTATGTGGATTTTCTTTTCTTTTGTGCCATTTTTTAAGGGAATTGGAATTTTGACTCTGTACACTTGTTGGCTGGTAGTTAAATTTTGCTTTCTTTTCGCATTGTGTAATTTGTACTTTTGTTTTAATTTGTTGGAGAATTGGGATGCGGGTTAGCTCATTTCTCATTATAATTCTGTCTTTTTTGGGGTAAGATTTTAAGTTGAATCCAAAGGGTTTATCTAACGGTGGAATTACCAATTTAAATCTTTTTCCAAGAGAGTTCTCAATTGTGATTGTGTGATTTTTATTTTGTTTATTTGCCATGCCTTTTAAGGAAATTAGAATTTTGGCTTTGCAGGTTAGTTTAAATTTCTGCAATTTTTTGGCATTGTTTAATGTGTATTTTCTAATTTATTGGAGAATTGGGATGTGGGTTAGCTCTTTTTTCCATTATAATTCTTTTGTTGGTGAGGTTTTCAGTTGAATTCAAATGGGTTTATCTTACTGTGGAATTGCCAATTTGAATATTTTTTTTTTCCATGTCAGTTCTTAAAAATTGTGATTATGTATGTTTTGCTTCCTTTCTTTTCCTAAAGTTGAAATTTGTTCACCTCTTTACTTATCAGCTCAATTTTCTGTTTTAGTGCGTGTGTTTGTGATGTGGGTTGATTCAGTTGTGGCTAGCAGTTTGTTTTGCATAAGATATCGAGTTCAATTAAGTTTGTTTTTTATGATCTTTGACTTTCAGCTTTGCGTTTATGAATTTTTTGGCGTTCTTTTGTAATCAAAATTTTCATTTGTTCCACAAGATAACTGATGTTATGCTAAGCTCATTTGCTTTTATGGGATTTGTTTTAGAATCATAACCAGATAAATTCTAGAAGTGAAATTTATTTTTGAGATTTCCAAATGTTAGGCCCCCCCAAGGCAAATTCATGTGCTTGGACTCTTGATTGATCAAATGAACATATAGCAAACGATCACTTTTCATTTATGGATTGCAATTTCACTATTAAGATTCATGAAGCCTTACAAATTATGACTTATTCAATTATTCGTTGAAGCACATATGCATTGATATATTTCGGATGTACTCCTTTACTTGTTTAGCTGCAGATTTAATAAATTCTTTTATCTTGTATTCTTTATGCTTTAAAAAACAGATTTTATTTGAGAAATTTACTGGGAATGTTGGGTACAGCATTTTGTGAATGAACCATTATTTTCATGTTCTTAATATAGAGAGCTGTTTTCCCCATAAAAGAGGTGTGACTTGATAAGAATTAAGCTGAGATAGCTCAGGTGAAAAATATAATATTGTATGGCATTGAATTTGTTCTTGGGGCGAACTCTATAATTTGTCCTCTTTCTAAGACTTTCTTGGTTGCCATTGCATGATTTCAGAGAGAGAGAGAGAGAGAGAGATTATTTGGTTTTTTATGCATGAAAAGGGTAATGCCAGATCTTAATCCACTATCAGCTAATAGCTGCAATATATGAGAAGAGTGTTGCTACAGTATTATGGTAGTTTGATATATTTTTCACTCAGGAGGTTTTACTCATGCCTTGTTTTAGTGAACAATTTACTAACATTTTCTTTGATGTTATGATTTACAGACTGTACAAACTCAGCAGCGAGCGGAAAGAGACACTGCAATTGCTCGTTTAGAGCAAAGTCGCATTATTCTTGCAATGAGATTGGCTGAACATCAGGGTAAGAAATACAAAGTCATCGAAGAAGCACAAGCTTTGGTAGGTGATGTACGAGATGCTAGTCGATTTGTTGCACCTGAAAATCTCTATGGTTCAACACCAGATCCTTCAGGCGACACCTTTGTACCGCAGAAAGGAAAGAGGCCAAATCCTATCGTCAATTTCTTTCTTTCCAGCTTTACTTTTGTTTCAAAGTCCCTCAAATTGGATCATACAGTTGGGATAATGGGGAATGCTGCTTTGCTTGCTATAAGCATGCTTGCTTTTATGCATCTGAATCAAGTAGGTTGTAAGGAGAAATACACACTGGACCTCCCTAGGATGCAAGACAGGAAAGTTTCTCTCCCACACGGTCCATTGTCCAGTGATCGTTTAACGCACTTGGATGTCATGTTGGCTCGGGGTTGAGTTGGGGACATTTCTTGGGGTCTTTTGTGCTTGAGCGGCCTTTGATTTCTAAAATAATGAAGTGCTGCTGCTGTTTTGATGATGATGATTATGATGACAAGCTTCATAATTAGGTAGGGATGATGTGTGATTTGTGTTAGTCTTAGGTAAGCACCATGTCTTTGTTTTTATTTTTGGTTTGGTGTTTTCCCCTTTTAAATTGCAATTTTCTTTCACTTTCTATGGTGGAAGGGGGTTATTAAATTTTGATATATATAAAAATGTGATTGTATAGAGCAGATCCCAGGTTTTTGTACTTGTTGCTGAGATCATCAGCTACCTCATTATGAGGTTCTTCTTTTCTATATTTGTCAACATACATATATTAAAAATTTGTTAGAATTTAAATTTCAAATTTCATATATATAAGTATGAGGGTAAGATCATTAGATTAATTAATTTTTTATTGTTTTATTTATGTATACATGCGCCAAAATTTTATTAAGTTTGAATATTTAATTTTATACTTTTTATGTGTGTGAGACTTAACTATTGGGATAGATTGCCACTCAACATTAGGTTAATTGAGTATGAAATCACAAAATTTGTTTGCTTTAACCTTAGTTTCAAGCTACAAGTGCCTGTTGGGTTTTGTTTTCAAAACTCATTTTTATTTTCTTATTTTTACAAATATTTTTATCTTGATCATATTTTTCCAAATAATTTTTTTACTTTTTCTCTATTTTTTGCACTTTATTTTCTCATACTTTAATTTGTATGATTTTTAATATAAAAATATAAAAATATCTAAATATAATTGATTTTCAATCTTATACAATCATTTCATTTTAAATAAAATATTCAAATAAATTTTATTTTCAAATATATATTTATAATTAGTTTTTTATATCAAAAAATGAAAATATCTCCGGAAAACAAAGCCATCGAGCTCCAAGTTGAAGTACTTTTTGGCTTGAATTAATTTGTATTTAATAAATGGCAATATATTGCATGCACAACTGCTGCACCACACTTGATCCATTGAAACTAGGGATTTGGGCCTAAGGCTCATTTTGTACGTAGGCCCAACCGCCCAAGAAATGCGTTTGTCCATTTGGAGCATTTCCTCGTTCTCCTTATTGTTGCATCTTCCTCCATTACTCTCATATAGGGCTATCAATAGAGGGAATTTTAATTCGTATTCAATTTAAATTCGATTCGATTATTTAGAATTTTTAATTAATAAAATATTCAACAAATATAATCCAATTAAAAAAGTTTGAAATTCAAAATAATTGGAGCAAATATAGATATGACTTGCTCCAATCCATTAATAATCCAAATTGAACATTTAGTATTATACATACATGGTATTATATATATACATAGTCCTATAGTAATGCAAAAGTAGATATTTGGATGAAGGAAGTCGTGTGTTTTTTATATAAATTGTTAGAGTTTTTAATTTATTTACATCATAATTATATCACTTGTTTTTTTTTTATAACAAAAAATGATGTGGGAAGACTAATGAGTAGGAGTTGAATGTCATGATATGATAAGAATGTAATGTAAATCTCGATTTGATCAAAATGAGTTTTTTTTTTTATAAAACTTTGAGTCTATAGTTAATTGATTAAGAATTATACATAACTATGTATTTATAATGTCAAACGAGTACTATTATCAATAATGAAATTTAAAATGTAATGATCTGGTAAATGAATGTGATTGAGTTAAATTCTATTATTGCTTTTAAGTGATCAATAGACTTGAAAATTTATTCATTAATCTGTTATGTATTTTTTTTAAGGATAACTGTTTAAATTTAGATTCTATTAAATTTTGAGAAAAATAATAAATATATGATGATTTTTGAAGTATTCGTATTTGAATTTTTTTGGATATCCAACTTTTATTTGGATCCAGATATAATTATACCAATTACAAATTCAATGGATCTTGGATCATATTTGAATCTAGCATGTTACTTTTAAATTCGGACTTGAATCCAGCATGATTCAATCCAAATTTGACCCATTGACAGCCCTACTCTCGTCTCCTTCGCTCTTTTCCATCAAACAAAATAAACAAGGCAATGGATCATAGGCATGACAAGGAATTAGGGGGCAAAGTTTGATAAAATTCCTTTATAGAAATGCAAGATTTATTTATTATTTACAGATGACGGTAATCCTTTATTTATGATAAATTGTATTTATTAAACATTTAAACAAGTAAGAATTGTATCTTTACATAAATTTCACTGAATTTGAATAATTTAATTGAGACAAAATATTACTTAACATCTCAAGCCATATATATATATATATATATATCCATTTTAGCCATTTGGCTTGACATAATGAGATCTATCTTCCATCAATTTTCTCTAATACTTACTTAAAATTTTCCGTCAATTTAGTCAACACTTGAATCGGTATAAATTTAAATTGAGAACATTATCAAATTCGATCAAAAATTCCGACTCATTTGAATTCAGATCATGTTCAATCACATAATCCATTATTGTACGCCCAAACAAGAATCAAAACGGGTACCACATTTTTTTAAAAAAGAAGAAGAAGAATAAAAATGAGAAGTCATCTTTTCGGAAAAAAATTGAAACTCCGTTTCATACTGATATTCCAAGCAGGTAATAACTAATCTAATTCCCTTCTGTATGATTGTCTGATGTTACATCTTTTCTAGTGTGCTATCAGATTTGATCATACATCTTTTGTACTATTATATTACTTAAAATTCTGGGCCACTATCTTAGTGACAGTACAACTTGTCTTGATAATTCTGCTGCTAAACAAACTGGCATAAAAGCCAAAAATATCACTAACCAATCATAATTACAACATCAGGTTAATTTCTTAAATCATTATTTTGTCAAAGTATCCTTTCATTTAAACCAAAAATAAGGTTGATAGAATGAAAATATAAACATTTTAATATTTTAATTTTCGTCCAAATTTTCAAGTGAGTAAAAAGTTTGCAGCCAAAGTCAAATATATCAAAAGCATTAATGACATGACGAATCTAATAGCCGTTCAACACATAAAGAGCCACTTAAGTTTTTAAAAAAATGAGATTAGCCCATTAATATTAAAATAATAACTGTCAATTATCTCTTCAATTGCACGCGATTATCACACATACGAAAAAAGGAAAAAAAATAAAAATAAAATAAAAGTTTGATAAAGATATCGTCATAATTCATGTCATTAGACAGTCTTAATATTTGTCTAAATTAACTTTTTTCATTAATGATTCTCAAAATACTTAATTCACACATACGTGGCTAACCTTCCTAGCTAGGTTAGATGTAGCTAATATCTCGTTCCCTAGCCAAGCTCAATAGTAGGCCAAGTGATGTCTACAAAAAGTTTTGTGGATCTTTTTTTGGATTATTAGACTATGATTGTTTGCTTTTACCGTGATAATGTGTTTGACTAGGAAAAAACATTTCCAGAAACATTTAGTGTGAATGGGGGGCCGAAAAATAAATTACATTATTCTAAACTCGGCTCAAAATTATATTCATTAAATATTATAGTAAATTAAATCTGAACACAAATTTTCAACTGATAAAATTTGTAACTCAACTCAAATTTGAGTCAATTAATGACTAGTGATAGAATACATATATTTAATTTGAACTACGCACCTATTTGTATTAGCTCGTATTTGACTTAAAAATTTGTGTAAACTTGATGTTAGACTACCATTAAGAACTGGTTCGAATTCGATTTATTAGACAATTCAACCAAATTTGAATACAATTTTTATTCAATAAAGTTTGAAATTTAGCTCAACTCGAATTGATTAGTAAAACGTGATAAAATATTACGAAAAAAATTAATTAAGTTATGTGAACTTGACTTGTGTTTATATTGCTGAAAACTTTTTTAAATTTGACTTGATTACAATTAAATGAAACTCTAATAGAATTTTCAAACCTCAATAAAAATTCAATTATATTTGAATATTAATGCTCAATTTGACACAACTTGTTTAAACTCGTAAATATGGAGAAAAATGGTATGTTAGCTTAATTAAATAATTATAATATATATACTAAGAGACTTGATTCGATCTTAGACATTAAAATAATATTTTATACCTAGCATGGCTTGTATTATTTCTTATCACTCAAAAGCATCACCAAAACTCCATTTCCTGCCAAAATATTTTTAATCAATCCATCTGGTAATCCTTTTATGAGCATGAATGGGTCATTTTCTTTAAACTATAGTATTACCTATCCCCAATAAAAT
>JACGDI010005058.1:615666-716984 GCA_014898725.1 Jacaranda copaia
AAACACCCTCTAAGTTCTAACCAAAATTAGTGGGTTATCGCTCAAAAATGCCAAAAATTTGACAATTTTTTCAATCAAACTTATAAATTCTCGTTAACAAACCTAAGAAAAATGAGACAACAACAAAAGATGTAACTTTAAACTCATATATTTTCGCCTAAATTTGGGAGTTCCACGATGCAAGTTGTGTAGCCAGCTTATAAGCCACTTGTCAAGATTATGCATGAATATGCACATAACATGACAGGCTTCATCACGTAAGACATGACGAATACAATTAGCGCACTTGAACCAAGGGCATCTAGGGTTTGATGATAATTAATTAATTACTAATGAATCATAAAACATCATTGGTCTTGATGATTATTGACTTATCCCCACTCTTAAAATTAGTTGTCACAAACCTCCGCACATATATAACAAATCAACAAAACAACTGGATATGATATTCGTTAGATTTTAAATATCGATACATATAATTAAATTCGTAAATTTTTCTAATTAATTAGGCTAATCGAGAAAATCACCATTAACGTAGATCATAGTTGATTTTGTCGAGCTCGATGTACTTATACCTTTTGTTTTATGATCTCACTTGGCTCAATGGGGGAGGCCAAACTCCAAGATTAGCACACAATTATTTTGAAATAATACTTTTGTCTTCACAAATCCATATAAAATTTCTCTTTCTCAATTATGGGGTTTGTTAAGTTAAATGGTAAAAAAACATATTTATGCGATGATGCTAGGCTTGCTACAAATGGCAGAAGTTAAAGGCTTTAAATCACTATATAAATTTCTAAATAAAATTTTTTAATAAAAATAATTTCAAATTTTTAATAAATTTATTATAAGAATTTGAACCCAAATAAAATTTTGAGCATTCTTCAAAGAAAAAATTACAAACTAATTTTATAGGATTCTTCTAAAAAATTTCTATTTAATTTCCTTCGAAAGCCAATGAGATTTCACGTTATATAAGTAAGTAGTAGAGATATTAATGAAGAATGTTTAGAAAAATATTTTCATATATTTTAGATCTGATAATGATAAAAAAATTTATTACGAATGTCGGCAAGATAATACCTCTTCAAATCGAGCATTTTATGCCGGATAATGAAGTTAGACATCATTAAAATTATGAAAAAAAAGTTATACTTCAAATTTTTTGCAATAAAGTGGACCAATATTTGGATTTTGCAATGTACGCATATCACTTATATATGTGATCACCTTTGGAATTTGTGGAGGTAAAAAAATAATGGTGACGGCGGGCAATGCGCTGCCAAAGAGGGGTGGTGAGGACGAGTAATGGGATTCTAAATAATTGTTCTTGAAATAGTGCCATGAGATATTCCAAATATAACTAGGATTATGGTTTTGCAATTAAAAAAATAATAATTTGTTGATGTCAATATGTTTTTGTTAATTATATTAGCAACTAGGCAATCTCCAAATTGGAGGATTGATTGTTTTTCCTTTTTTTTTCTTTTTGTTTTGGGAGCGAAAGATAAATAAAGAAATAAAATCAATGACATCTAAAAATTGCTTGTATTTTGATGGGCTTCAACAACATACTTTTTACGTTGCATAAATTTGAGACCTCAATTTTACCTACTTGAATAAGTCTTTTTTGATTGAGGTAAATACTAGAAAAATGCAAATGATTAATTAATATTGATAAATTGAGGTGAAAAATAATTAATGATCAAATATACATTCTTGAAAAATAATTTCAAGAAAGATGTTTACACAATTTTTGTATGTTGGATGTAATAATCTTGCTTGTTTGGTTGCAAATTGGAGCAATATGTTGGCAAAATAAATTTTTGGAAGTAGGGTTGGGGAATGTGATAGTTGTTTATTTGTATTTTGGATGGTATGTGGAAAATACTTTGAGAGAAAATTGTTTGTTTGATTGTATTTTAGGAGGGGACAAGATGTCACATTAATAAATATTTTATTGGGTTGATGGGGTGAAATAAATATTTTAAAATTATTTATATATGTGTATATGTAGATTTAATGATTGGTAGTATATGTATATATTTGTAATGTGAAGATGACAATTTATGACAAATCATATAACATTGAGAAATGTATTAGAGAGTGAACAGTAAGAAAATTTTGGGGAATGAATTTTGTATTTTGAGAGTGGAGTTGAGGAATGTGTATTGTTTGTTTGTTTAAATTTTAGGAGTTAGAAAATGTATTGAGAATTTACAACCAAACAAGGCCTTAACTTTTAAGGCTAGGTCGCAAAGGATAAAATTTTCAAAAAATTGTCTGAAACTTAAATCATGAATTCTTATTATGGAATATGATATCTCAATATCATTTCAAACTTCTCAAACAGTTCAACCAAGCTTTTGATACTTTAAATTTAAATTTGAAAAAATATGTCAATTTTTTTATTATCTATTTTTACAATAATTTCACAATACTTGGTTAGGTCATTATAAATTATTAATTATTTATAGTTGTTAAGGATGAATTCCTTTTTTTTTTTTATCGTTAAAGATCAATTCTTGATTAATACATTGTCTGCAACGATGCATGCACTTGCTTCATTTTAAAAAATCTCAAATTAAAACATTGATTTCGAATCATAAGGCTAGTTTATTCAATAAATTGATAATTAAAAATAGTCATAGTAACTAGCAAGAAGAAAAAAACATCAAAATTTTGTACTATCAACAATTTGGGAGCCTCACTAGACAAATGATCAAGAATTTGTAATAAAGTCAAATACACAAATGATAATGCCCCTGAAAAGAAACCAAGAAATTCTGACATGACAAGTGAAAAAAAGGGTTGGATAGTCCCTCTTTTCTTTGATATACTCTACTTTTTCTTACATGGATGCATGTGCAGTTTGCACATCATGGTGACATGGTGGTAAATGGGCATGTGATCCACACATATAATCTTCTTTTTCCCCAAATTAGGTGGTGTTTGGCTTCATTTTCAATTCACATTTTCTAACTATTCTAAAAATAAAAATCATCACTTTTTAAACATTTTTACCCAACATTATTTTCATTTTCAAAACACATTTTCTAATAACTTATATTTCTTCTCTCTTTATTCCATTATTTTTATCTATCTCTACCTACAAACTATTAAAACCAACGTAATTATTACATTTCTAACATAATCATTACATTTCCAAATATTTCATTCAAATAAATTTTCATTTTTACATCACATCACATAATTAATTTTCATCAAAATGAAAATACTAGAAATTGAAAACGAATGTGGAAATGAAACCAAACATCCACTAAGTTTTGCATGCTTGCATGCAACAAGGGACAACTGGTACACTTGTCACATTTTATGCAAGAAAATGTAGCTATTGATCCTTCATATGATAAAAGTTGCAAGTGCTAAAAAGTGTGCATATATTGGCCAAACAAAAAGAGTGGAATGGAATTTCACATCAAAACCCTCCTATTTAACCATTGTTTTTTCCCCCTAAATATATATATATATATATATATTGAATATTACAATAATATCTTGATATTTCTGAGTAATCCCATCTCTCTATATAATTGTTTTTACTTGTATTGGATTCTGCATATTTTTGTATTGAATTTTAGAGAGAAAAATATTGTGTATAAAAGATTTTCCTCACTCTAAATGATACAATTTTAGTAAATTATTTAACCATGTTTTTTTTATTTGTTTCGTTTCATCGCGTTATAAAAGGTCATAATAATAATAATTTATTTTTTAACTTGATAATACGAAGTATTAGATATGTAATTTGATGTACATATCTAGGTAAGAATTAATCAGCATATAATTATTCATTTGTTCGAACCCATAATATGAAAGAAAATATAATATTTTGATGAAAAATAAGACTAATAATATGCATGTCTAAGTAAAATTAATATTCATAACAATTTTTATCTTTCAAATTCATAATGTAGAATGCCACCTAAATCTTTCAATGTGCGTAACTAAGTACAATATGCTAGACAATTTTTCAATGAACATACCTTACTAAGAATAATCATTTATTTATTGAAGCTCATTGTATGGAATGCCACTTGGATATTTTAAAGTACATATATAACTAATATTAATAATTACAATGACCATTTATTTTTTAAATTCGTAATACGGAATGCCAGGTAAGTATTTCAATATACATACTTAAGTATGAATTGACAACAATAATCATTTATCTATCCAAACTCGTGATGATATGGAATGCCAGGTAAATATTATGAAGTACGTAACTAAAAAAGATTAATAATTACAATAACCATTTTTCTTTTTAAAATCATAAATATATGAAATATCATAGAAATACTTTAATGCATGTACTTAAGTAAAATTAATAATTATAATATTTGTTAAATTCATAATACGAAATACGAAATAAATATTTTAATGTATGTACCTAAATAATTAATAGTTTGCTGAGTATAGATGTGAATTCTAACCCTATATTAGGAGTGATGTATGGGCCGAAACATCATTAACACCAATTCTAACCCTATATTAGGGGTGCATTTGAGATCGTGAGAAGTATTCAAATCAAATTAAGGACGATTCTTTGATTAAAAAAAAAGAAAAAAAATAATAGTTAATAATTGGGACAACCAATACTTTTTGGGCTTCGTAATAATATCAAAATGCATTAATGGTATTAAAATAGTCAGTCTCTCAATTTTATTCATACTATATGAAGCACTAACTTATATAAACATTATTCCCTGCAATTTTTGGATGGAAAAATTTATTTTAAAGCCCCTTTCTACATTTTTTCCCCAATATAAAAAGAACATAAAAATGTAATCTTTTAAAGTTCATAATCAAGTTATTTGAAAATTTAGTATTTTGATTTTCCAGATTATCTTTTTCTAATATGAGAAGAAAATTTATGACACAATCCCAAAAATATTTTATGTATTAAAGCAAATTCACCAAATTACAAATAAACATTTCCTAAATAACCATAAGGCAAAAAGACAAAGAAAAAGAAAAAGAAAAAGACTAATTCGAAATAAAATCTAAAAATAATGGGATTTGAGAAAATGAACTGAAAAAGACACAGTTTTAATGATAGCCCCTACTTAAAATAATTACAAGAGATATCATAATTATAATTACCCCCAAAAAAGGATTCTTAAAACAAAATCTTACTAAATTTACTTATGAATTATGCAAATCTTATTCGAAAGGAAATTAACTAAATCCCAATCACTTTCATAATAAATCATTAACTTTACGTGTGATTATCGCAATTTCATCGGACCAACTCATGCGGTTCTGGACAGTTACCGTGTGCGGTTAAAACATTAGGAATTTCCACCCGGAAAAGAGCTTCGGACCTTTTCCCGCCACGCGCATGGTTCGCGTGTATATCACGGAGTCTCAATTATTGATGATGAAGGTGGAGCGTGAAATAAACGCGTTCATTTTAAAGTGGGGGAACCACTGAGAAAACAAAATAAGACCCAGAGCCTTGCAAAACCGAATTATAAATGGCGGCGAATCCAATGTGGTAGTTAAAAAAAAAAAAGTTAAATGAAAATGCCATTCTTTTTAATTAAATCTAATTAAAAAGTTAAAAATGAAGGTAAAGGTAGTTAATTTTAATATAATCTTTTTTTTTTTACGGCGTGGGGGGTTAATAGTTAAAGAGGCTTTTTAATTTGACCAACATATTTTAACGCTACCGTACCAAGCATCTGGGCTCACATGAGTGGCCAAACGTACTTTGAAATTGAAAAAATTGCCAACTTAGCATTCATTCATGCTTCTTCATTGGACCAACCCAATATTTGGTCCAAAACAGTCACGTATCAAAATTCTACAACAATTATATGCGGCGAACCGTGCTTGGCTGCCACCGGAATCTCGAGGGAGGCCACGGCATTGGCCGGTGTCAACCACCCACCTTTGAGTTTCTCATTTTAGCATTTAGGTATTTTAATTGGAGGATTTCTTTAATCACTATACTAACTAAAGGCAAAAAGATATATAATAAAATAATAAAGTTTGTCAGGATATCCCATAAGACAGCGAAGTAAGTGTGAATCTCGCGCATAAAACCTTCAAAACTCTGCCCATACAGAGAACTTAAAAGCCTCCCAAATTTTGCATCAATTTTGTACCTTATTTATAACCACTTTCCTTATATCAGTCAAAGGAAAGGAACCCAACTAGGATTCTTTGCAGAATCCAGATTTTTTCACTAATTTTGTTTCCTTATTCATAAGTTTCCCTCTATAAACCCAAAACCCACCTTTTAAAACCCCCCCATTCTTTCACACAAATTCTTGATAAAAAAACTTTCTCATGGAAAAGGGCCTTCCAATTCCCATCTTTTGAGGGTTGTTTTTTCTGTGTCTTTGATTCTATCTGTTCTTCAGGCTTCTCTTTGAAGATTGTCTCTACTTTGCCCATCATTTTATTCCCTCAAAGCAAATCTCCCTTTCACTTTCATTCCCCATCTCCCCAATCTTTTGAAAACACCATTTTTATTAACATATGCTAAAGATCAAATCTTTGAAGGTTGAAAATGATGGATAGTTTCATAGGCTCTGTGAAATACACTGAGCACAAGAAAATCACTAAAAAGCTCATTAAACCCTACAAACAGACCCTTAAGAACACTGCCAGAAAGTCCCTCCAGCAGCCAAGAACGGTTCGGGTTTTTGTAACCGACCCGGATGCGACGGATTCCTCCAGCGGCGAAGAAGATGAGCTTTTCCCGAGAAAACGTGTTAAAAGATACATCAATGAGATCAGAATGGAAACAGCTACTCCTGTTAACTGCACCAATGGCAGAAACAGAACCGCAGAGGCTCTGCAGCCTCCTCTGCCCAAGCCCATGAATGTCCAGAAGGAGGTTGCGCCGTCACCTGCGGCGGCGCGAGGAGGCTCCCGAAAGTTCAGAGGCGTCCGCCAGCGGCCGTGGGGTAAGTGGGCTGCTGAGATAAGAGATCCTTCAAGGAGAGTCAGGCTCTGGTTGGGTACCTACGATACGGCGGAGGAAGCCGCCATGGTTTACGACAACGCGGCTATAAAGCTCCGGGGACCCGACGCCTTGACGAACTTTACTGTTCCTCCAGTGAAAGATTCGCCGCCGGAGATTAATGTTGCGTTGGTTTCTGGGTATGATTCCGGCGATGAGTCTCGCAATCTTCCTTCTCCGGCTTCTGTTCTTCAGTTCAGAAGTAGTCTTCAATCCGGCGAGGATGCTGGGCCCAGCCGTTCCGGTTCGGTTCAGGAGGTGGGAAGTGGGCCCGAGCCTAGTGGGTCGATGGAGGATTCCGTTGTTATTGATTGTGCTCATGATGCGAACCGGATGGTTTGTGCAGCCGGTTCGGTTCAGGAAGTGGAGGAGTTTCAAGGGGAAACGTGTGTGGTACCGGATTATTATAACGACTACTTGCCTACGGACATCCCATTCCTGGAGGATGTCTTCAATTTTCAACCCCAAGATCAAACATTATTTGGGGATCTACCAAGTTGCTCCAACGATCTTGAAATGTCGTTTGATGAATCATCGATTTTTTCTGAAGAACGTGAACTTAGGGACCTTAAGGATTCATTTCAAGATTTTGCTATCGATGATTATTTTCAAGATATTAACGATATTAGTTGTTATTAGTTGTAAACGAGTTTTAAATGTTATATTGTTGGTTTGTCTAAAAATGACAAATTTTGTTTCTCAACCATCGGATTGTACTTTTTTTAAAAGAGTTATATAAATAATATTTTGGTTAAAAATTCAGTTCATTTTTTTTTTAATAATTATAGTATCATAAAATTCGACTATTGTGTGGATCTTATAACGCCAAAATGGCATTCTTTTTGTCCCACTTGCCACAAGGGCAGGCGTGATTGGCGGTTTTTCATTTGACCAAGTCAGATTGAACAACTTGGTATGTGGAATTAAGTGATCAAATCTTTTCCCTTTTTCTTTTGTAAGATTTTACGTACGATAATTGAGCCAGCATTAAACCTTTGTATTTGATGTTTTGCCGAAAGCAATTGTTAGCAAAGGGCAATAATTCAACGCTACATAGAGAATTATGGACTTAGGTATTTAAGTTTGGAAAATGTAGGGAATGGCTCACATTTACTAAGGTATAGCACAAATTTGGTTTTGTTTGTCGTCTTCATTTATTCTATGTGGAGATAGATTTTGCATGATATGGATGGAGTAAAAAAAATCGGCTTTTTGATTGATAAAATATCGATAAAATAAAATTAAAATTTTGTTAAGAGCAGCAATGAGAGATGGCCGTATACTTGCAAAGAGGTTGGAGGGTTAATTGGGATCAAGGGTGCAATTAAATTGAATTGGCTGGCCTGAGTTTCAGGAAAAAATTTTAAATTCAAGTTTTAACTTAGTCAATGAGCTTGGTTTTTTGAGTTTGAATTGGACTCAATTAAAATTCGAATTTTAAGTAAATTTTGGACTATTGCAAGATTAAGTTCGAATTCGTAGTTCTTAATTTAATAAAATTATAAAAAAATTAATAATTTAAATTTGTAAATTATAAATTCATTAATCTATTATAATCATAAAAAAATTTACAAAATTACAAACCATCATACATATAAATGTGAAATAAATTTAATTAAGCTTGATTTGCTCGATTCAACTTTCAATTTTAGCAAATTAGCTCGACGTGTTGGCATTCGCACGGATGACAATGGTGGTATGGCGGTGGGGCCAGCAGTGATTGTGATTCTTGCAAAAAAAGTTTGAAGACCATAGAGGGTGGAGGCGGTGGTTGGGTCAATGGCTTCGTATCATTTGGAAATTGAAATAAATAAATAAATAAATAAAATTTTACTTTGATTAAAAAACAGTAAAATATCTATATCATAAAAAAATAAGAGTTAAAATCATGTAACTCATGCATAAAATCATGTAAAGTACTTTAAATGAACTAAGAAAAATAAGTCACTAAAAAAATTTTGTGGAGGGGTTGATGATACTCATGTGGGCTCAAAAGAGTATTATAACATTAACTTCATTTCACTCCAACACACAGAATATTTTATAGATGTAGTCAAGTAATAATTATGATTAATGTACTCTAATTCCCTTTCAAATAATTAAAATTATTATTATTTTTTAAAATAATAATTGATAATAGATTGAGAAAGGCATCACGCGCAGCACAGTCCACACGTTCCATCGCCCATGGAGAAAGCAAGTAACCCTGGCCAAGTGATGATGTCTGAATACCTTTTTTTTTTATTTTCATTTTCCTTTTCTTTTTGGCACAATTTGTTAAATAACTGTAGATTTATTCCATGCTGGCATTCGTTTTGTAGAAAAAAATTCTCTTTTATTACTTTGTGAATTTTGCATGCAAATCAAATTTTTAGCTTTAGTGATAGTAAAATCAAACAGAAAAGGTGTAAAAAGCTCACTTCATGTTATTCATTTGAATATATAAATAAATGATACGAACGATTGAAATTAGTATAAATTCGAGAATTTTTTTTTTGTTTTCACATATTGATTAGATAGATGAAATTGAATATTAAGTTTGGATGATCGAACTCTCCAATCCCGATTATGAATCAAATACAGGTTAATATTTATAATCGATAAGAATAATATGAGGCGTGTAAAAGCTGAAGAATAAATGGAATAGTCGGAAGTTAACATTTGATACCATGAGTGCAAAGTGTGAACCTAAACATTTTCATAGATGATATCATTTGGCACATTCCATAATGAAATAATAAAATTATACATATTAACCTTTCGATAATTCGAATAATGAAATTATATATGTGAAGTCTTTAACTTAGATAGAAAAAATGTGGTTATTTGTTTATTTTTTTCAAAAATGATTTTGGATTGGCATTTCGCTATAAACACTATCATATTTTACTTGATTATTTCACTGAAAAAATTAAATTAGTATAGAATGAGTGTAATGAACAATTTAATTTGTGTGATTAAAAAATCTATATCAGAGTTTTATGAAAACGTGAGCATTGATCTTACAACAACCATAATGCAAAACTAATGAGATATGTTTAACGCAAAAATTATTATTTGATATTTATGATCAGTGTCCGAAGCTTACCTTATGGGATGACAAGTGTCCTTTACTCTTTCCTTGTCCATCCACGTGGACGAACCACAAAAATTTTAAGGATATGCCTCTCTATCGTAATTATCAAGCTATACTGTATATATGTATAAATTATAAAAGTTATGAGGGTCGAAGTCAAGTGAGAAATTTAGAGAATGTTTGATTATGCTTTTCAAAAATAATATAATATTATTTTGATTAAATATATTTTTATTTTTCTTTTAAAATATGCATTTTTTAATATATTATATATATACATCATATATTTTTTTATTATTTTAATATTAAAAAAATTATTTAATTTTATTTTTACTCTAAAAATTCAAAAAAAATATTAATTTGATTGATACAGTAAAAAATATCTCTTCTGAAATATAAGCAAACATATTAAAAAATAATTTTTGCATTCTCCTCAAAAAACATAATAAATATATAGTAAAATCACACAAAAAAACATGACCAAACATTCCCTTGAGTTGTTAAAAGTTTTCAAAAGTGTCACCGTTAAAATTTTGTAATATCGAGCCTAGTTATTAAAAATATGTTCAAAATATTTTTTTTTGGCACATTCTAAATTTAACAAAAAATAATTTATTCATTATTTTGAATGGTTTTGAGTTGTCCAATGTAATTTCTTTTTTATGTGTGTTAAATTGTTTATTGATCCTTTTTTTTTAATAGTCGTAGGCCTCGTCCGTTTTCTTAATATTTTCAATTTTATACCAAATCCTTCGAAAGTGGTCCTATGTCTTGTCAAATAATTGTAAATTTAGATTTATTTCACTATCGATTTCGCCTAATCTTGCTAAGGTATCCCGTAGCCGCCAGAGTCAAAGAATTCGGATATATATTCACGTAATCCACACTTGATAGTGAAGTTTTATGATCTTCCAACAAAAGAAAAAGGGAAAAAAATGGAATTCTTTCAACATAGAATGCTTGAATACATTTAATTATTATGACAATATGTCAAATATGCATAGACGCAAATGATTATGCTATCCATAGTCAAAATATGGTAAATTTTCATTACAAATATAAATAAATCAATTGCAAATTAAATTTTACAACGATGAAATAAGTATCAGTGTAGTGTAGAAAATATGCAGGAATTTTTATTACATTGTTTTATAAGAAAGGCCCACCTACTTGGAAATCAAAAATTATTTATTATGATTGTTATTTTTAGGAAAAGAAAAAAAGAAAAAAAGATAAAAGGGTAGAAGCACGCGTATGGCCCCATTGGCATTCCACGTAAAAAAGAAGAAAATCGCGAAAGCGCCTTTTAAAAGTTTAGTCAATACTGCGGAACAAAGGAACGTGGAATCGTGTATGGGCTTGCTGCTGCATATTTATAAGTAATAATAATAGTAGTAACAATAAATTCCTGTAGGTAATATAATAACCCATGTGATTTGGGTCAGTGCTTGTGAAGATCTGGGCTCAGGCCCTGTAGAGTAGGGCCCATTTTCGTTGGTCAACCAGCCGACACAACCATGATGGGCCCTAATCTTATTATGTTCAACAAATAATTAACATACCATAATGTTTTGCAAAGTAATATATTTTGGCTCTATAGTTTAAAATTTATTTTTCTCTATGGTTTATCAGTTGAGTTTTCTCGTCTTTCAAAATGTGATTGGCCTGTCCTGCATAGGGAGCAGTCAAGTTGAATTTGTGGAAAAATTTTAAATTCGAGTTCACATTTAAAAATATATATTAGGTTCAGAGCTGATGAACATGATCTTTTAAATTCAAGCTCGATTTGATTCATTTAACTTAAATTTTCAAGTAAATTTTGAGATGTTGCAAACTCAAAATCAAGACTGAAGTTGGAAATTGTAATTTAGTAAAACGATAAGAAATTTAAAACTTAGTTTTATAAATTATAATATTTATTAATTCATTGTAAACAAATTCATTGAATGTATAAATTATTATATATAAAAATATATTAATAAAATAAAAATATCAAAATTATATATCAACTCGTGATGCTGGAATATAAATACAGATATAATCAAGATCAGGGGAGCGACCAAGAATGAGAAGACAAAAAGGCAGATATGAAAGGGGAATGATATTTTTTCCTTGTCTTCTTTAAATGTGGAAACGGACTTCTAGTGGGCTTTCAAAATCTTGGGGGATGGCTGTATTGGACTTAAAAGTGAGACAAAGTGTTCAATTCTAATCTTTCTAACTTGCTGGCATATGTGAACACATCTAGTATTTCCAACAAAATTAATATATATATATAGGGAGAGATAAATTTAAAAGGATTATGTCATATCATTCACTTTAAATTATTTTATGTTGAAGAATCGATGATTATAAAATAATTTATAAATTATTCTTTTTTTCCCCCCCACATTTTGAAGTATTGCTTTCTTAGGATAAAACTATTGGAAATTGGTCTTCTTTAACCAACTATTCAAGTGGGCTCAAAGTATTGATTTCTAAGAAATTGGCAATTGTTGTAAATTACGCTACAAGTAGTTGTAAATTGGCTCAAGTGAATAAAAAATTAATGATCAAAGTGAGCTATTTGATAGTTGACCAAGAAGATTAAAGATTTAGCCAAAGGAATGGAAGGATGGAAACTCCATCTCACATTGAAAGATGAATAAAAGGTGGACTAAAAATAAATGTTTCAAATGTGGAGGTAAGGGTTGGGCCCTTTAGGCGTATGACAAGTTTTTAGAGTGGAGAGAACCTACATGGTAATAGGTTCAATCCAACCTGCGTGTGTACTGTCTACGTGGTGTGGTTGAATTGGGCTTTAAGTCCAATATTAACTTTTTGAATCAAATTCAATATAAATTTATTTGGCCCAACAGAAACCTTCAAAGAATAAGAAAATTTCTAGAAAATATAAAACAGTGTCTGGAAAATGCAAACCTTCAGTTATGAGCAGGCAGAAGATGCATTTGGATTGCATCTTTCAACCTACTTACATTGATAAAATAACTGCTGCTTGGGAAAAATAGTAGTCATTTTGGCCACCTTTCGATTGCTTCTTTTGCTCTATATATATCAGTCTTGAATTGCATCATTTCAGTAAGTCATCTTCTTATACATATAATATTTTTGCATAGTCAAGAGAGTTCAATATGCTTGATTTCAAAGTGATCAAACAGTGTGTAGTATTGCTACTATTTGATAAAGTAATTGTATCTTGGGAGATGATATCTAGTTTGTAGTTAGCATTAGCATAGGGCTAATTTGTCTCAAAGACAGAGAGCTGCACTCTCGCCTCGACTACTTGTTGTTTTTGATCACCGAAATTTATACTATTGGTTTAACAATTTTAAGATAAATTACCAGTTTTTGTGATCATGGCATCTAACCAAATTTCTATTCCCATCACTGCACCATTTCGGCTCATGGAGAGAGACTAGAAAAATTCACTAGACTTGATTTTAAGAGGTTGCAGCAAAAAATGCTATTTTACCTCACTACCTTGAGTTTTGTTAGATTTTTGAAAGAAGATACACTTGTTGTACCTGAAGAGGACACTGATGTCCAAAAACGGGCAGTTTTGGATTCTTGGAATCAAAGTGACTTTTTGTGCTAGGACTATATTCTAAATGGATTGGATGGCTCACTGTACGTTTATAGCCCTATTAAAACAACTAAAGAGCTGTGGGAGTCTCTTGATAAGAAATACCCGGAAGAGGATGCCGGTTCGAAGAAATTTGTAGTGGCCAAATTTCTAGACTACAAGATGATGGATTTCTAAATTTGTCATGAGCCAAGTCCAAGAACTACAAATAGTTCTACACAAAATTCATGCTGAGAACATGATTTTAAGTGAATTCTTTCAAGTAACTGCAATTATTGAAAGCTATCACCATTGTGGAAGGACTTCAAGAACTATCTCAAACATAAAAAAAGGAGATGACTTTTGAAAATTTGATTTTCTGATCAAGGATTGAGAATGACAATTGGATGTTTGATGGAGACTAGAGCAAACTTGGTCAAACCAAGTGCAAATACAAGTAAAAACAGGAGACATCAAAGGGTTGGTTAAAATAGCTAAGGCAAGAACCCCTGAGGTTTCAAAGAAATTACTATAACTGTGGAAAGCCAAATTTCAAGGCCAAAGACTGTCCACTTTCTAAGAAGAACAAACCAAATCAAGCCTATATAACTGAGGAGAAGTTTGTACCATTGGACCTATTTGAACTAAATCTTTGGGTAGTGGTTTTTGAAGCTAATGCTGTTGATAATCCAAGAGAGTAGTAGATTGACACTAGTACCACTCCGCACATTTGTTCTAAAAAGTATATGTTTTCAACTTACACTCTTGTCATTGGTAAGAAACTATATATGGGAAATTCAACGACTTTTGATATTGTCAGAATGGACAAGGTTGTTTTGAAGATGATTTCTAGAAAAGAGCAGACCTGAATGAGGTTCTTCATGTGCCAAACATTCGGAAGAACTTAGCATTAGGTTCTTTGTTAGTGAAAAATGATTTTTAGCTTGTATTTAAGTCTGACAAGTTTGTGCTTTCTAAGAACGGCCTATTTCTAGATAGAGGCTATGTGTAGAATGGGCTGTTTAAATTTAATGCAATGTTTATATTAAAAAATGTTCAAGTGAATGAAAATAAAGCCTCCAGTTTTGCTTACTTGATTGAGTGTTGTGAATTATGGCATGTTAGATTAAGACATATTAATTTTAGTACTTTGCGCAAATGAATAAATTTGGAATTATTATCTTCATCTCAAAATGACGTAGCTCAAAAGTGTGAAATATGTATTGAAGCCAAAATGGCTAAAGATCATTTTCACTTGGTTGAAAGGAGCACGACGCCTCTACTATTAATCCATAGTGATATATGCGACTTGAAGTTTGTGCAAACTAGAGGTGGGAAAAAGTATTTCATTACTTTTATTGATGATTGCACAAGATTTTACTATTTATTTCTGTTACGAAGCAAAGATAAAGCACTAGAAGCATTCAAGTACTATAAAACTAAGGTTGAAAATCAACTTAGCAAACACATCAAAGCTATCCAAAGTGATAGAGATAGTGAATATGGGGCACCATTTGAAGAATTCAGCTCAAATTTTGTCATTATTCATCAAATGATGGCTCCTTACTCATCTCAATCAAATGAAGTTGCTAAACGCAAAAATTGAAATCTTAAGGAAATAATGAATGCTATGTTGTTTAATTTTGGGTTACCTCATAACATGTTGGGGAAGGCTATTCTTTCGGCTAACCACATTTTGAACAAAATACCCTACAAAGGGAAAGATGAAACTCCTTATGAATTATGGAAAGATCACAAACCTTCTTACAAATATGTAAAAGTGTAGGGGGTGCTTGGCTAAGGTAGAGGTTCCTAATCCAAAATAGTTAAGAATAGGCTGGAAATTGTTGATTATATTTTCATTGGATATGTACACAACAGTATGCCTGTAGATTCTTTGTGCATAAATTAGCAGTTCCTGATATAAATGAAAGAATGATCATTGAATCTAGGAATGTTGTATTTTTCAAAAAGATCTTTCCTTGTAAAGATAATGAAGAATCAAGTTCTCCCAAAAGAATTTTAGAATCAATAAGTGGTTCTCAAACTAATGAAGAACAAAGACATAGCAAGAGGGTCAAAAAGGAAAAGACGTTTGGCCCAAACTTTCTAACTTACATGTTAGAAAGTGAACCACGGACAATTAATGAAGCATTCTCCAGTCCAGAAGCACTTTTCTGGAAAGAAGTTATCAATAGTGAAATAGAGTTAATCATACAAAATCATATGTGGGAACTCGTTAATCTCCCAACAAGCCACAAACCATTAGGCTACAAGTGAATTCTTCAAAGGAAATATAAGGTAGATGGCTCTATTAAAAAAACAAGGCTAGGTTGGTAGCAAAAGGGTTCAAATAATAGAAAGGACTTAATTTCTTCGATACTTGCTCGATTGTGATAAGAATCACATCCATTAGGGTGCTCATTGCAATAGCAACCTTGAATAATCTTGAAATACATTAAATGGATGTGAAAACTGCCTTGCTAAATGGTGAATTAAATGAAGAAATCTATAGGGAAGAACCTGAAAGATTTGTTGTTCTTGGACAAGAAAAGAAAATGTACAAACTTGTTAAGTCATTATATGGGCTCAAACAAGCTCTGAAATAATGGCATGAAAAATTCAATAAAGTAATGTTGTCAAATGGTATTAAAATAAATGAGTGATATAAATGTGTTTACTTTAATGGCACTCAATGTGAATTTGTTATGGTTTGCATGTATGTTGACGATATGATGATGGGTACCAATCAAGATATTATCTTGACTACCAAGAAAATGCTTATGCAGCTTTTAACATGAAAGATATAAGTGAGGTGGATGTTTACTGGGGATCAAAATCATTAGAATGTCCAACGGTCTAATTGTAACACCCCAAATATTGAGGTACTAAAATAAAATAAAATAAAATATGAAAGCAATAATTTTAGCTAGATTAATTTTGGGTTAGATTCAATTGTAATCTAGAATTAAAAATTTATAATTGAGGGTTTGAGTTGTAAATAAGAAAAGAACTTGATTGACTAAAGTTATAAAATTTAGAGGGTTAATGTGAGGAAATCAAAAGTTTGAGGACCTCAAAATAATTAAATTTAGACCCAATTGCCAAGAAATAGAAATGTTAGGATTCAATGTGCAAGAACTAAAAGTTGAAGGGCTCAATAGAAAATCAGGGGTGAAATTGAATGTGGTCAAAATATAAGAGGACTCAATTGAGAGTGGTGGAAAACTTCTGGGGCCAAATTGAAAGATCTTGAAAATATGTTTATATATATAGGATTAAGGAAAAAATTTATTTAATTCTCAAAAATTACCTCAAACCTACACTACTGATAAATCGCTAAAAAATTGAACGTGTAACTCGAAACTAAAGCCACGGTTAGTTTTCTCTAGCTGAGGCTAGCAAAACCATACCAAAATTCCTCTAAAACACTGAAGGAATCACCTGGAAAATGAGGGTGATAGTGAGCTCGCGGTGGGTTTAGCGATTTTCTAGCGTACGGTAGTAGAAAGTGGCTAAACCTTGGTGGGTTGTGGTTTTGAGCTCCTGGGCATCACATCCTTTAATTTGAGGTTCTAATAGCGAAAAAAGGAGGAATTGACACGGTGGCGTCATGGCAGCACTAGGGCTTGCCGATGAGTTTTTGGCTAAATTGGCCATCGAGATGGTGACAAAATGGAAAGTCATTTGGGGGGGTGGGGGTTTTACCCACCATGGTGAGGCGCACCTAGTGGTGGTGGTGTTCTCCATCTCCAACAACAGCATATGGTGGCAGCTTCTAGGCAATTAGCATGATTTTAAATTCTGGACTCATCTAGATTATCCCTGACTTGAAATTGGGTCTCAACTCAACCAAATTGGGTAAATTTTCATATCAAATGTTAATTCAATTGAAATTTATGATTCTAATGAAGTATTTATTAAGTTAAGGTTATTCGATTATAAATTGAATCAAGAATAACTTAAAATTACGTCCTTAAGACTCGAGCATAAAAGGTTGTGAACGAAAATGGATTATCCAATTTAACTCTGATGGGTTAGTAAGACCCAATTGATCTAGAAACCTGGACCCTTGTTAAGTGAAGGTAAAATAAGTGAAGTATTGAATGGAGTTTGTTGGGGGTAATTTGAGGATTGAGTTGGCCTGAACATATAAAGCTATTAAGACAGTTAAAACATTAAGATAATAAAGTGGGAATGATTTGGCTCAAGTAAGGAAAGTCTTCTAATGCTGAAGTGTCATATAGTTGGAAGATTTAAGCTATTTGGGATAAGATATGATTGAACCCAAGTGTCAGAATAATCTTAAGTTTGATAAAGATATTTATTATATTTATGTTTAAGAATCAGAAGATTGATAGAATGATAACTTGGGTTTTCTTATGACAATTCTCCGCTAACTAGGAAGCTAAGACCTGAGCGACCACACGACTAGGAATTCCTCTGGATTTGCTAAGTGAGTTTATACTCCATAGTATGAGATTTCTTTATTGGGGAAAAACATATATACTTGCTACTATATCTTGGTTGCTTGATTCCTGTCAACTTATGTGTTGAAAATAGTATTCCACATTCCCCTTTTCATTGAGCACTTCATTGGTGTTAATTAATATCGCTTTTCTACGATTATGTTGAGGAAGCTAAAAAGTGATTTTGAAATACATGTTTTCTTTTATCACCACATCTTTCTGGAAACCCACCTGATACTGAATTAGTTTGTATGTTAACATGGAAAATTGATATGTTATTTAAAATGTTGTTAAGTATGTTGCATAATCTATAGTATGTTTTATAATCTACATGAATAAATACTAACCTTAGTGATAGGCCTTAGGATTGGTTACGAAAGATGGCCAGGCAGAATAGATTGCAGTGACAGATCTTTTGGCTGATACTCATACACGATGTACACAACTTAGTTTCATAGCTAGCTGAAAGTAGTTGTCTATGAACTGGTAAGGCATACAGCTAACCATACCTACTGTATGTTTATAAGTATTTGAGCCTATATCATTTGGAACCTGGAGGAATAAGGATTTCTATATTTTCAAAAGTGGAGTGACAAAGTAGGAGAATTACTAATAGCAAAATTGTGAAATTACTTGATATATTTTATACTTATGCTTTGAAATTCGAATATTTGATAGAAATCAAGTAATTGTTCCAAGGACAAGATAGCCTTTTTGGTCATAATTGAGATTTGATCCTCGAGGAGAGATAGTGAATTTTGTAAAATTTCATCATTGGTATGAGACGGCGGTAAGATGCATCATCTAAAATTTTGACTAAGACCTTCTCTCATGACTTCTGAAAATTTTAATGTTTCTACTTATTTTCTATATGTTATTTGAGAGATTATCATTCTATTTTTATTGCTAGATTATCTCACTAAATTATTCAAAATTATATTGTTCCATTGTTATTTTTTGTTCTTTACCCCAGATAAGATCAAGTAACAAAGATAGACTAACCCAAGCGACACATGAGGTAATGAGGGTGATGGAAGTGTTACGTATGATTCATGAAATTTTGATTCATAATTGAACATCTAATGAATGTTGTTGTAGAAATTAATTACTTTAAATTTCAAGAAATGTATTTTCTCTTATTCAAAAATCTTGGGGAATAGAATTTGAGTAGCACCTCAGATGGGAGCAAATACCTCCTGATTGAGGAGTCACACTAATTCTAACTCAATCATATTATCTTGAGAAAATTATCAAGAATTTTAATGTGTACGACAACATTCCTATAAAAATGCCCATGGATCCCAATCAACATTTGAGCAAAAATACCAATGAGCCCATATCTCATTTGGAATACTTGAGAATAATAGGTAGTTTAATGTTTCTAACAAACTGTACTCGCCTCAACATTATATGCTCTGTAAACAAGTTGAGTAGATTTATGAGCAATCTTGACAATGATAATTGGAAAGCACTGACATGGGTACTTAGATTTCTTAAGTACACAATGAATTATAGGTTACACTACACTAGATATCCAGTTTTATTAGAAGTATACAGTGATGCTAACTGGATATCAGATACAACAAACACCAAGTCCACAAGTAGGTATGTTCTCGCCTTATGTGGAGCTGTTATGTCCTAAAAGTCCTCTAAACAAATGTGTATAGCTCATTCTAAAATGGAGTTTAAATTTATTGCTTTAGACAAAGCAGAAGAAGAAGTAGAATGGCTTTGAAATTTCATAGAGGATAATCTTTGTTAGCTAAAACTAATTTCTATCATCATAATTCATTGTGATAGTCAATCAACAATCGAAAGGGCTCAAAGCTGCACAATGGTAAATCTCATCGCATCAGATGATGACATAATATCATAAGGCAATTGATCTCAAATGGAATAATATCACTTGACTATGTGAAATCTAAATAGAATTTAGCAAATTTGTTAACAAAAGGCTTTCCCAGAGATCAAGCAAAATGTTTACCAAGAGGAATGGGATAAAACCCCTAAGTTTAAGAACCGACATGATGGACACCCAATCATGATAATTAGAGATCCCAAGAACTTGGTTAAATGGGACAACTAAGTTATGAAGATTCATGTGAGCACTTCAACCTATTCATATGACATGAAAGTGCTGCTTGTTAAGTGGGTACAAGGTTGAGTCTCGACTCTTAATGATTCATAGAGCAAGAATAACAAAGCATGGTAGGGTACTATTTGTGGGAGATCACCTATATAAATGTGAAGACGAGTTACTTCATTGTAAACACTTACGAATCCAACATCGGTGTCCATGGCATAAATGGACACAACTGGAAAGAACTAATAACCATAAGGGAAGCTATTGTGTAAGTACTATTGTCTTAGCTTACACCAACAGTTGAATAGTTCAAGACATCATGTTCACTAATTAGCCAAGTAAACTTGATAGTACTTCACTAAGGAAGGTTTATAGCCACAAGCCACCTATCCTGATGCAATAGTTGTTCGCTTGACCTCTCTTGTGTCGGCATTAGCACATGAATCATTAGTTGCATTAATTTCCATTCATATGGGGAACTATTGGAAATTGGTCTTCTTTAACCAACTATTCAAGTAGGCTCAAAGAATTAATTTCCAAGAATTGGTGATCATTGTAAATGACGCCACGGATAGATGAAGATAATGTGATTAACCGGGCAAAACTAATTTCAAGTGAATGAGAAATTTATGATCAAAATGAGTTACTTGATGGTTGACTAAGAAGACAAAAGAATAAGCTAAACGAATAGAAGGAGGGAAACTCCATCCCACATTAAAAGATGAATAAAAGGTAAACTAAAACAAATATCTCAAGCGTGAAGGTAATGATTGGGCTCCTTGGGGTACCACAAGTATTTGGAGGGGAGAGCACCTATATGATAGTGGGTTCAATCCAACCTACACACACACGCCACCGCCTGGTGGTCAGCTAGCTGGACTAGGCTTGGGCCTGGCTTGGCGTGGCGTGGTCGTGGTTCTGGTTGTGGGCTTAGGCTTGAATTAAATTGAATTGGGCCTTCAATCCAATATAAACTTTTTGAACCAAATTCAATTTGAATTTTATTTTGCCCAACAAAAACCTTCAAACTTTTCCAAAATTTAATTTTCAGCATTTGCTAAAAACAAGAAAATTTCTGAAAAATATAAAACAGTGTATGGAAAATGCAAACGTCCAGTTATGAGCAAGCAGAAGATGCATTTGGATTGCTTCTGTCAACCTACTTGCACTAATTGATAAAATAATTGCTGCTTAGGAAAAATAGCAACCATTTTGACAACCTTTCGGCTGCTTCTTTGGCTCTATATATATTATTCTTGAATTACATCATTCCAATTAGTCATTTTCTTATACATATAATAGTTTTGCATAGTCGAGAGAGTTCAATACATTTGAGTTCAAAGCGATCAAATAGTATGTAGTGCTACTACTGTTTGATAAAGTCGTTGTATTTTGAAAGAAGATTGCTGTCTGCACTAGTGTGGAGCTAATTCGTCTTAAAGATAGAGAGCTTCGCTCTCGCCTTGACTACTTGCTATTTCTTATCACAGAAATTTATGCTATTGGTTTAATAAAAACTTTCTTGGATAAGTATATGTCGAAGATAATATTTTGATGCACTTTGAATTTTTTTATCTTGAAATAAGTTGTTCCTATTCTTATCATTTGAGGCACATTTTTTTGGAATAAAGTCTCCTTATCAAATTCGTGTTAATGGAATTATTCCTTAGCCTGGTTGAACTTTCATATTTGACGATAAATTTGATTATTATTATTATTATTATTATTATTATTATTATTATTATTATTTAAATAAATATTTAAATCAATCATGATATAAAGATATTTGAATTTATAATATTATCATTCAAACTATCATCTAATAATTTGCAATTCAATTGGATATATATATATATATATATATATATATATACTAGTGAAAAGGGCACCATGCGAGGCGGGTGTCGTGCCTATTTCACTAATGAAATCTATCTGTTTATATTATATGTAATTTTTTGTAATTTATTTTTTAAAAAACATAATAATTTAATTTAGTATCTTATCAAAGTCTATTTTTGAATGTGTTGATTGTATAAAATTCTTAATTTTAAAAAATTATATAGAAATTATTTTGTAAACAATGAAAAGAAAGATAGAGTAAATGAAAGTTCTATTTAATTTAATGATTTTCAATATAACTTACTTATATAAAACAAATATATAGAAAATATGAAAAAGAAATGTTAATAAATTAAGGACAACAACATAAATAAAATTAATAAAAGAGAATATAAAAAAAATCACTTAGGAAAAAAAAGGAAAAACATTACTTAAAAATTAACCCTAAGAAATAACTTAGGAATATATGATTAATCTTAGAGTTTTAAACTAATAGTAAGAAAGTAGAATTAGCTATCAATAATAAAGTAATGCTATTGAAATTCTGAAACTTGAAGTAATCATTTTAATAGAAGAAGCTAAAAATTGGGCAGCAAAAATATGTAAAGGAACAACTGTTAAGTTAAATAATACACAATAAGTTTGATGTTAAGTTGCCTTCGTGTCCAAATGTTTTCTTCATTTGTTAATAGCTTAATTACACAATTACAAATGGTGAGCCAAAAAATTATATGCCCAAAAATAGCAATCTAAAATACTATACTTTTTTCTTTTATTGGGAGCAGCTGTTAATAATATCCCCATTAAATAGTCTTTGCTTTGCTTGCAAACTTATGTTTGGATTGTCTAAATAATCACATCTCAACAAATATATGATATAGCAATTCATAATAAATAATTTAACTATTAGTTTCTACTACAATAAGATTATTTTATAATTATATTTATAAATAGTTTCTTTCAAAATATTACATAATATAATTAGATTAATTTAAAAGAACAATTCAATTTAAATTAATAATTAAATTACCTACACATCATTTTCTTACAATTTTATTCCAATTATTATGAATACATATATACATACACAAATCATCCATCTACAAATATATATATTATAAAAACAATTTCTCTGTACAGACCTAATAAAAAAAATAACTTAACATTTATAATAAAATTTGTCTCCCATAAAACATTCCACACAAATAATTTCTTTTACAAATTATTTTTCATGTTTTCTCAAAACAAAAACAAAATACTTGGCACACTCCACAATCTAATTTTCAAAACCTATTTTCGCAAACAAACGCCCAAAATATAACCAAACAAAGCCTTCAACTTTATACAAAAATATCTCTTCAATCTGCAAAACAATCAAATTGTAAGCCTAAAACTTGAACACAAGAATAAATATCAGTCCAACACACCTTGTTCCTTTTCCCCAACATACCTCTTCTAACTCGCACAACTATAAACCAACTTCACTAAGTTTCGCTTAATGAGAAATAAAAAAATTTTAAGGGAAAAATAAGTTATCATATACAATACCAAGGAGCTATAAATATCCCTATTAGCCAAAAACTCATTTTATAATTATATCCATCTCAAGAACAAAACCTTATCCTTTTTTCCCAACATGGCTCCTTATATACAATGTTAATCTACACTCTTCCCTGCAAAATTCATTGCCCAATTGTTACTTATTTTCAAACATATTTCACCTATTTACCCAATGACAACGTACCATTGCCACAGTCTCTTCACCATCACCGCAATGATAGCAAAAATTTAACTTCACTTTGAACTTTCAACTAATTATTGCTTAACCTTTTTTATTCTTTTGCAACCACCCATTCAAGCTTCAATAACCTTTGTTATCAAGATATTAAAAAGCCAAATTGGGATATCAATGCACAGTTGGGTAGGAATATAAAACATTGTGATTTTTTTAAAAAGAGAAAATGTTTAAACGGAACTTTTAAACAAAATAATTTTTTTCAGACTTTTTAAGCAACTGACAAATGACCTCACTCTTTTGGAGAGCATGTCGATGGAGTAATTTGTCAATATTTTTTTGTTTTCTTTGCTTCTTATTATTAATAATTTTTATAACGGAACACTTTCATTGCCAAAATTATTAGTCATGCTTATATTATTGATGCAATTTGGAGACTAATATACACATTTAACAATTTAAAAGTAAAAGGACTACCAACACAAACGTATATATATTAGTAGTAGAAAAAGATATTCATCATCATATATAGCAGAACAAACATTAGTAACATTCTATTTTTTTCTCTCTATTTCAAATTAGTAATTTTGGTTCGTACATACTGGCCAAGTCATTTCTAAATTTAAATTATATTTTAATTAACAGGTTGGTCTTGGGGGGAAAATTGATGAGGCCTAACTTATGAGACCAAAAGTGTGATTTTTATTAAAATTAAAATTTAATAACAAATTAATTTTAAATTATATTTTATTAAACAAGTCATTACTAAATTTAAAATATATTTTAAATTCTAATAATTTTAAATTATACATAGAAATAATAAAATTGCAAATAATTTTTAATTTGAATTATTTTTTTATCTTTGTAAAATTATATTAATTAATGTAGTTGGTAAAATTATCATAAAAATTCTCAATAATTTTCATAAATTTAAATGTAAAATATTTCTAAATTACGTGAAAAAAAATATTCAAAATTTCAAATATTATACATTAAAGAATTTATTGTGTAAAATATTTTGAAATATTCAAAAGTATTTAAAAAAACTAAATTAAATAATTCTTTTCTAAACATGAGAAAACTTGTAATTTGTACTTATTAATTTTTTATGTTTGGAAATTCATTTAGTTATTAACTTATTAAATTTTTTGTTATTTCTAAAAATTAGTTAATTTGAAAATAAATTTTAAAGTTTATAATTTATAATTTATAATTTTTCATTATAAATTAATATTTAAATTTGTGATTTTTCATTCATTGTAATAACGAAAAATTAATTATTCAGAAATTATAAATTATAAATTTTCCATGCTTGTTTGCAAATTAATATTTAGATATAATTTTAAATTATATTTTAAATAAATAAGTTTTTTCTAAATATAAATTATATTTTAAATTCTATTAATTTCAAAATAAAATTAAAAATAATTTTTTTAATTTAAATTTTAAAATTAAATTAATCATTCCAAATTTTAAAGACAATTAAAATATATTTAAATTTTAAAATTTATTTCTAAATTAATTAATTTTTAAAAATAACAAAAAATTATCAAGTTAATAACTAAATAAATTTCCAAACAAGAAAAATTATAAAATATAAATTATAATTTTTATCATGTTTGGAAAAGAAATATTTAATTATTATTTTTAAAAAATTTGAATATTTAGTTTTCAAAAAAAATTTGAAAATTTTTACATAATAAAAATGAAAATTTTAATTTATAATAATTTTGTAAAAGCAAATGGAAGTAGATACAGAAAGAAAGAAAGAAAATTAAGAGAAAGCAAAACTTGCTTTTTGAAAACCAGTGCCCACAATCTTTTCCTTCTAGCCATGTGGGCGGGCCCCAATCCCACAAATAAATTAAAAAAACTCATAAAATAGAACCAATCGATTGCAAGGGCCCAAGACCAAAACCAACAAAAAATAAATTACAAAACAGTTAAAAAGCACAAAGTGCAAACAAATAGAGCAATTCTTGACCAAAATGACGCCATTTCACAATAAAAAACACACAAAAAAAATGTTGAAAAAAAAACACATGCTCCAATTACGTTGTTCACACGCGTTTCGGTGCTTATATTATACAGTAATAATATAAATAAATAAATAAATATATATATCTATATATGCAAGTTGCCAGCAAGAAATTTCTAGTTAAACTTACTCGAAAAACACTGGTGTGTTGAACCAATCCGCGTTGATTAGAAGGAAAGTTACTCAAATGGTAAAACTTGTTAAAATATCAATCAATAAAAGTGTGGTTTTGGTAATAAAATAAGAGGCCAAACACACGAGTTTAGGAGGTTAAGAGCCCATTTCTCACACACACAACCAAGTAAAGTCGTGTAAAAGCAGTTTTTGAGCTGTCCTCGATGGGGCCACAAGCTGAAACGTCAAATGAGTAATGTGTGTGATCTGCTGCTCAAAATACTATCATTATCAATTATGATTTAAGAGTCCATAAATTATCACTATGGTTAATCCACGTGGCGTGCACAGGAGTGTGTGACTCGATTTTAGAAACTAAGTGGGCCCAAGCCGCATTATACAGCCCCAATATAACTTGTCAACCGACAAACAAGAGATGATGGGCCCATGCACTCATCTGCCATTTCCATTTTTCTTTTCTAATGATATTAATTTTTATCACAATTACGATCACATGATAAAAAACTAGAGATATTTATTCCTTTTTACATTTTTACGTTAAAGATTAATTAAAGTTTTCATTTCAGGCTGTACATATATAAATACGATAACAATATCATTATATCATTTAACCATTTGACAACTAAAAATATTTATTAAAACTTACTATAAGAACGATATGTTATAATAGTTACAATCCATTTGCTTAAATATAAGTAGAATACTAACTTATTTAGGCGGAAATAGCAAATTCGAGCTCCGTTAATTTGACCTATTCAATATTCAATAAAAATATATAAATTTGCTTGTCTTTTATAAATTAACTAATAAAGAGTGTTGGGGGTATACCTTGGTTCTCCAATTTTTATTTTTATTTTAAAGAGTATTTCTTTATTTTTTTTATCTTTCATTTTTTTTAATACAATAGATTATTCTTTTTATTGTGTATTCTCGATCAATGCAACATTAAATCCTATGTTTCAATTGTTTTTTCTAGTATTGGGTTAAATGTTACATAGAGTTCGAAAATGTTCTCAAAATTATAATTCAAATTTAGGTGTTGAAATTTGAAATGGTAAGTATCAAGCATGCTTAAATTATTGAGTTTAAACATGCCAATTCGATTAAAAATACTTTTTTCAACTCTCAATTCATGATAGAAATATATATATATATATATATGTACATATAAATTATAAACCCATGGAGTGCATTAAGTATATTTTTAATTAAGAAATTTCATATTACCCATTTAAAGTTTATTTAAGTAAATTTATAAATGCTATATATATGATTATAGACATATCAATTTTTAACCGATAGAGAAGTGACATATGTAAAATAATATGCTAAATATTAATTTAAATTTTCTATTTATTTCTTGGAAATTTATTAAATTTAATTGTAAAAGAAAAATAGTTAATTTTAATTAATACTCTAATATTTATTTTATGCTCAAGCCAAATATTGATAAGTGTTAAAGATGAAACGTTTATGTCTATAGACCAATCAAATCAAATATATTTAATATTATCTATTGATTTCTAATATTGTTTCTTGATATCTGATATTATCTTTTGATATTTGATCTTGATAATCTGACATTATTTCTTGATATTTGATATTATCTTATCAAAGAGATAATCGTTAAAGAAGTTCAATCAATCTAAAAGTCTCCAATCAAACATCTATATAAAAAGGATGACCAAAGCTCATTTAACATACAACATAAATTCCAGCAAGTGTGAAGAACTTTAAAGAAGTTCAACAATTCTCTCAATCAAATTCAAGGAGATTCACGGCGTTTGAGACGTTCTTCAGAGGAGCTCATTATATTTTGGTGTTTGATTCGAGATTAAGGTGTGAAACCCTCGAATTGAAGTTATTTTCTTCAAATCAAATTTAAGGAAATCCACAATATTCAATGTGTTCTTCACATAGCTCATTAAATTTAAAATCATATTTAGAAGAAAAGAATCAGAGGATTAGATTAGAGATTGAATCCACAATTGATAAGTTTGAATTTCATTTTATTTGTATTAATTTTTATTATCTTGTAATTTTATTTATTGCAGACAAAAAAATTTGCGCTTATAAATTTTGGCATGCCCGATGGGACATCTCTACCTCTCATCTCTTCTTTTCATCAAGATTAAAGTATCAAATGACCGTCAACAAGACTGCTGCATTAAAAATTACTATATCAAATTCCTCAAGTGTTGGCGTAATCACAAGAAGTATATCTAAGAAGTTGTAATCATCTTCAGAGGTGGCTCCTTCATTTGTTATGAAAAAGGTGTTGTTGCATTTTATTAATATGAATGAAGATAGTGGAGACTCGAAAGAAGAATCCACATCATCCATTCCCTACTCAACATCAAATTTCGCGAGCATAGCAATGGTGATGGTGACAAGTGCTATAACCTTGGATGAACAAATTTCAAATTTGATGAGGGCATTGAAGGACTCATGAAACATGTCTAAGAGCGATTTTCAAATCTCTAAATTGATGAGCAAAGTGGACAATCTTGATGCCAGCTGTATGATGGAAAAACAAATTAAGGCTCAGGACGAAGGCAAAACATTCACAAGGAGACAATCACCAAAAAATAAAGAGATTGCAACAAAAGAACTAGAAGTTTCCATTGAACTAATTCCCAGCAACCCACTAAAGGAGTTTATCATGGAGACTATCAAAGATAAGCTTGATGAAAGTTATAGGTTGTCTATGACTTACTCCAAGCTATGTACTCAAACCCCCAAAGTTTCAGCAATTTGGTGGCAAAGGCAAGCTAAAACAATACGTGGCTCATTTAATTGAGACTTGTAATAATGCTCAGATATATGGAGATCACTTGGTCAAGCAATTTGTTCGATCATTAATGGGCAATGCTTTTGATTGGTATGTTGACTTTGCACCAGGCTCTATTGATAGTTGGGGACAACTGGAACAAAAGTTCCTCAATCATTTCTAAAGCACTCAATGGACAATTAGCATGATAAAACTCACCAACTCTCACTAGTGGAAAGAAGAACCTGTTATTGACTACATCAATCGCTGAAGAAATTTGAGTTTTAACTGCAAAGATCAATTATCAAAGGCTCCGGCCACTGAGATGTGCATCTAAGGAATGCATTGGAGTCTTTACTGCATACTTTAAGGAATTAAACCGAAAACTTTTACAATTTTAGCAAATCGTGCACATAATATTGAAATAATTGTAAATTTTGATGAATAAGAAAACTTACATAATGCTAATGATAATAAAGATGTTGGGGGGGGTAATTAATTTCATCTTCGGATTAGTCTAAACTGTCAAAAGCAGTCTCAGATAAGAGTATAAACTATCTAAAATTCTTAAGTCCCTATAAGTATCTGAATTCAAATTTCCAAGTTTTCAAGTCTTCAAATCAATGGATAAGTCTTAAGTTTCCAAATCCATGACTCAAGTTTCAAGTCTTTCAAGTTTAAGATTCAAATCTCCAAGTCTTCAAGTCAAAGGCTCAAGTCTCCAAGTTCAAGATTTAAATTTTTAAATCTCTAAATCAAATCTTTCAATCTTCAAGTCTAAAGCTCAAATGTTCATATTTCAAATGCTCATTGATAAAAGTCTAAACTGTCAATAATGCTCCCAAATACGAGCATAAACTATTGAAAATTCTCAAGTTAAAGTCTTCCCATGTGCTCCTTGATAAGAGCTTAAACTGTTAATAAGGCTCATAGATATGAGCATAAACTATTTAACTATTCAAAGTCGCCCCCTTGTTCTCCTTGATATGAGCTTAAACTTTTAGTAAGACTCATAGATACAAGCATAAACTATGTAAATATTCAAATTCTCCCCTATGTACTCCTTGATAAAAATGTAAACTGTCTATTAAATTAAACTTAAGTAAATTCATTGACATGAGTATAAAATGTCTATTCAAGTTAAATGTACTCTTTGACACATGAACTTAAACTGTATGTTGCTCCTGACTTGCATGAATATAAGTTATATACGGCACCATCCTTAAGAGGTATTTACTTTGAATTATGTTGTCACTTGACCATTTTATTGGGTACTATAACTTGAGAAATGCTTCGAAGATGTTCTTATTGTAGACACATTTGAAAAATGGAGAGAAAAGGAAAAAATCTTAAATACTTCAAGCCTTATCTATTTTGTGGATGATCGACACATCTTTCACTAAGTCTTAAAGTTGGGGCATTTGTAGACATATCAATTTTTATCCAATGGATAAGTGAGACATGTAAAATAATATGCTAGATATTAATTTAAAATTTTTATTTGTTTCTTGAAAATTTATTAAATTAATTCTAAGAGATAAATAATTAATTTTAGTTAATACTCTAGTATTTATTTTATACCCAAATCAAAATTGATAAGTGTCAAAGATGAAGTGTCTATATCCATAGACCAATCAAATCAAATATATTTGATATTATATGTTGATATCTAATATTATTTCTTGATATTCGATATTATTTCTTGATATTTGATCTTGATAATATGATATTATCTCTTGATATTTAATATTATTTTATCAAGAAAATAATTATCAAAAAAGTTCAATCAATCTAGAAGTCTTCCATCAAACATCTATATAAATGGGATGGCCAAAGCTCATTCAATAAACAACGCAAATTTCAGCAAGTGAGAGGAACTTTGAAGGAGTTCAGCAATTCTCTCAATCAAATTCAAGGTGATCCATGGAGTTCAAGATGTTTTCAGCGAAGCTTATTATATATTGGTGTTTGATTCTAGATTAAGGTACGACACTCTCGAATTAGTGTTATTTTCTTCAAATCAAATTCAAGGAGATTCACGACGTTCAAGACGTTCTTCACAAAGCTTATTAAATTCAAGATCATATTTAAAAGGGAAGAATCAGATGATTAAATTAAATATTGAACTCACAATTAATAAGTATGAGTTCCATTTTATTTGTATCAATTTTTTTTTTATCTATTCTATTTATTGTAGATAAAAAAATTTGACCTTACAATAATAATTCCTTAAATACTGATATCTACAACATTATGAGCCTCAGTTGAATAATATTTTGTCCATTTTTTACGTTTATTCAGGCATTACGACCAAGTCCATTGAATTCGCCCTAATTTCTCATCACATCCCATCTTCATTCTTCAAATTCTTAGTATTCAAGATCTCCCCAAATTTTTATTTTTATTTTTATTTTTTGTTGGGGGGACGGGGGAGAAGATGGACAAAACGTGATTTTCATGTTTCTTTTACGTGGGACACCGGACACGGAAATTGGCTCGTGTTTTCTTTGCCATATAAAATTAAGAGGGATTAATATATTAGTGATATATAAGCTAGGAATAGTATTCAAAATTATATAATTTATTATTTACTTAAATTTTAGAAATTAGAGATATTCAATGCTTAATACTATTTAATTTTGATTGGCAAGATTACTTAATATTATTACACTTTATAATGTTCAAAATATCCTAACTTCTAAGAAAGTGTTGGAGTTAGGATTTACATATAAGGGACAAAAATAACTTTTTTATTTTCTGTCTTATCAAATTTAAAATGATAGATAATGGATCAAGCCATATTGGCGTGATCCATAAACTAACTTGGCTCACAATAACATATAGGGCCATAAAGATATCATGTGCTATAAAAATGTAAAGCAAACAAAAGATAAAGCTTAAAAATGGATTTATCAAACTTTATCCAATAAAGCAAGCAAGTCCTAATAGTATAAAGAATGTTTGGTTATGTTTCTTCATAACGAAATTATTTTTAAAAATGTAATTAAATATATATTCATTTTCTATTCAAAATATTTTTTAAAAAATCTAAAATATCCTCTTCTATCTTTTATTATCCCTAAAATTTTTCAATTTTTCAATATATATTGTATCATATATATATATATATATATATATTATTTTAATAATAAAAAAATCATTCAATTCCATTTTCACCTCAAAAACTTAATAAAAAAGTATTGATTTGACTTCTACAGTAAAAAATATTTTTCCCCCAAACATAAATAAATATATCAAAATTCTCTAAAATAAAATTTTAACTATTACCTAAAATATAACCAAAAATTCATTACATTCTCTAATACAACTTTCATATTTTTCAATATTACTTTCAACATTCATTCTCTCAAAACACATATTAAAATCACACAAAAAAAAAAAAACATAGCTAAACATCGCCGATAATCTTGATTAAAGAAATACAAGTGGGAAAAGGTGAAAAAGTACGTTTTAGAGGCATTTCAAATTTGTACTCCATAGAAGTAAGATATATGTCACCGCATGAAAGCCCCACGCCCACACAGCCACCATTTTGTTGCTATATTTGGACATCCTATTCTAGTTTCATTTTTTATCTTATATTCAATGTGTATAAAATGCATAATGCTGAGTGGCTATCAATTTAATAGTATCGCTCTTGTATATATAATATGAAGTTCTAAGTTCAGATTTTATTGAATAATTAATGTGTGCTGTGGCAAATAAAATATATATTTATAAATATACATACTATTTAAAAAATTATTTATGTCATCTATCAAATACGATAAACTCGAAAAATTTATGTAACTTGACTTGTGGCATGTTTATAAATTGAAAAAGATATATAATACATGCCCCAGCACATCCACTGGTGTGTTGACACACCATTGATGGTGTATTATATGGCCCCTTTTTATATATTTTATAATGTGTATGGATAATTAAATAATTAACTAGAAAATAAAAAATTTTAGATATAATTTTGAAAAGATGCTAACTTATGCAGTGTCATATTTATTTTTCATTTTTTGTGAAAGTAAAACTCTGTGCTCTTTCCTCCTGAATACTTAGTAATATTCTAATATAGCTATTGACATTTACTTCCTTTTTTCTTTTTTATATTCACAATAATATATCATTGTAAATTTATTTCCTATTACATATCTACATGTAATGTGTGTGTTATATTAATACATTGGAGGTACTATATGTTTCTTTAAGCATAGCAAGAGGCAATTCAAGATCAACATGCACAAGAGATTAATTTGCGGGAAACATTCCAAAGATAACTACACATACATCACTTTGAAAGCAGCAAGAGTGTCTTCCCATTTCTCAGGGCACACCTTCAACCTCTATTCTGTCCAAATTTTGGACTTCAAAGACAAATTAGACTATTCCAAACACAAAATGTAGAGTTTTTACAGTATTTGAAGAAAGGGCCATCCCCACTTACATGGTAAAACATCGTTAGCCCATGGCATATTTCTGAGTCCAGCTCCTTGCAGTGGTCTCGTACTTGGTCCGGTCTGTTTTGTACATATGAGCAATCTCAGGCACCAAAGGATCATCAGGGTTTGGGTCTGTCAACAGAGAGCAAATAGAAAGCAACACCTGAAATCAGGAAGAAAGAAAAGTTCAACCCCCTTAGCAAGTCGAATATAGAAGGTCAACAAATTATACAAGATGATGATCCATTCTGTCAGAGATTATCTGTTAAGATAATGAACCTTGGAGATGGTTAGTGCAGGGCTCCACTGTTCCTTCAATATGTCAAGGCATATGCTTCCATTGCTGTTTATGTTTGGGTGGAAAACTTTTGTCCTGAAAGCAACCTGCAAATTTCATATATAAGAAAAATAAATTTTGATTAAAGATAAAATTATCCTGGAATCAAGCATTGAATCATGGCAAGCTGAAAGAGAGATGATGCTGACTATATAAAGGGCCACAGACAGGGTTGAGAATTTAAGATACAGATAATTATAAACTAGTGGTGTTTGCTTTCTTTGAAAAGAAGAGCAACATAGAATGTAGTGGGATAACCAGGTAGGTGACACACCTTAGGAGGCTTGAACGGATAGTCTGGAGGAAAATGAATAGTAACTAGGAAAACACCACCAGCATATGGACTATCTGGAGGACCCATGATTGTAGCTTGCCAATGAAACATGTCCTCAGCAACAGGACCTTAAAGTATGCACAGAGTGCAAGCAAATGATTAGCATAGCAATCTGAAAGTTTGAGATTCCTTATAAAAACCTTAACTGAAAAGAAAAGTACCCTCATGGAGAATTTAATAGCATAAATTAATAAGTGATTGGGACTACAAGTTATCAGCACAAGCACAACAAATAGCAAAAGGCCAAAACCTTGACTGACAGCTACATCTATTACACATGGTTTGACACAAAAAACCATCCACTTAACAAATAGCAAAATACAATAATTAGAAAGGTTAAAATGAAAGTCATATTTGAATTTCAAGAGGATGGTTTAGTTTGCCAACTTAAACAATGAGCTAATACTAAAAAGGTAGGAAACAATTACCAAAATTCTGGCTCATTCTTTATGATAGCATTTGACATGTTTTTATGTAAAACAGTTGAGCCAGGGCCAGAGAACACTTGATCACACAGGTGTCCGTGAAGGTGTCGAAGAATAAGTCCATATTTAGGGTGGATTCTTTTTCAAAAGATCATTTGTGATATTTTAAAAGTTTCTCCTCTTGTTTTTAGGGACTTCCAACAATTTCTATAAACAGCTATGGTTCAACTTAGCAGTAAAGGAAAAGATAAGTGCATGGGTGGTTCCTATGTAACCGGACAGAATCAAAATTACCAGTGATTCGAAGAAAAGTAAATGATTGTATTGAAATCTTGCTCAGAACTCAGGGTCTAGCATCCATAGACACATGTAAATACGAAACTGAAAGACTCCCCATCAGGACAGCCACAGCACAAGTCACAGCCAAACTCATCAATCTACCCGCATGAGATTCCAAAATTGTTTGTCATAGCAAGAAATAACATCTTTTTGGATGGGCTTAGCACTCACCAGAGTTCAAAAAATTTGTTAATACCATACAAAGAAAACAGAACCTTGCGACATAATGCCATAATTCACAGATGTTTTATTCCTCAATTCATTCTATTATACAATAATAAGGATTTTTTCCCCACTAAATTGAAACAACTCAACAATCCCACTATCTCACCCCAAGGGTAGGATAATTGAATTTCACTCAGAAACAAAATTTAACCAAGAAAAAAAAATTTATAACCAATTGAACATAACTACAGGAGAAAATCCAGATAAAAGTTTCAAGCTTTTACTCGTATAAAACGAATTATCCAAGTCAAGCTATCCAGGACAAAGAATGAAAACTATGAAAGCTTCACACCCAGCAACTCTCGCAAGAAAAGAAGGAAAAAAAGAAAAATCTGATTAAAACATCCAAAATTAATTTACGAAGATCTAACTCAATTAAACAGACACACAAAACAAAAACTGTCAAATAAGAGAGAGCGAGGAGTAAACATTTCTTTTCCAAGTTAACTAAACAAATCCGAACCAAATTTTTTCCGGAGCTCCTAACATTAATTTTTCGTGAAAATTTTGCAACATACCAGCGCTGCAAGAGGTAGGAGGATCCTTCTGAAGATCCTTGAGCTCCTTCAAGATCCGCTTCGAAGCCATGAGCAATTTCTACGATTCAACAAAAGAAAAACCACAGATCCATTTTCTTTACAAAAAATTACACAAATATAAACAGATAAATTCCAGAAACAAAAAAGAATACACTCAAGATATTTGAAATTATACCTGAAAGAACAAGTGGATCCTCCCGCCTGCCTAATTTCGAGGAGAAAATTTTATTAATTCGCAAAGAAAAAATAAGAAAAATTGCAGAGGAATTGATTGTTACCTGAGGAAACGAGTTTTATAGCGTACTGATTGATGAAATAATTAGAGAAATTTTCTTTTCATTTCTTTTTCTTCTCTCTCTCTTTCTCTCGCCCTTTTTCTTTAAAATAATTATTATTGGAGAATCCTTTTCTTTTTGGATATTCATTATGTCGACATTCACCTTCGGATTGGTTGATTCCCAGTTCATATGCGTGTGGGCTCCATACAGTAGCATTTCCACCTTCGGTAAAAGCAGCAAACTATGCTGATTGCTCAGTGCTCAGTTAAATAGTGAATAGTGGATTGATTTTAGTATTATTTTAGGGTAACGGAAACTATTAATTGATTTAAATTAGGATTACCTTATGTTTGCCTATCTATGTATTCACCTATAGCTTTTTATGGTTTGAATTTTGAATATAACACGCAAAAATATGAGATGACATTATTTGGTTAATTGTCCAATCAATCTATCTTTTTTTTATCACTATATCACATTATTTAACTTTACAAATACAATATTATTTTGTCATCGTAATTGATGTAAGTTTATTATGAACATGTGAGATTGGTTAATGTTTTATGAAATCAATTAGAAAATTTCACGAAGGATTAGGAGTTTCTAGCTATAATATATATATATATATATATATTTGTTTTTGCTTGTGAAGTCAAATAAATGCATTTTAAATAAAAATATTTAAATATCAATCTCACATGAATCATAAATTTGGTATCAATCTTAATTGAATAACTTTATTAAAAAAAAATATGATTTTTAATATTCTCAGTAGATAGACTATCAATCAAATTTTATTTCAACTTTAGATCGATAACTTTAGTTAAATAAGAAATTTCAAAACAAGAAAATAATTCTTATGCCTATTGTCCTTCTCAACCACCCGATGATTTGAATTTTTAAATTGATTTTTTGAATATTATTGAAGAATTCCTTAAAAAATATTTTCACACAAACAATGAGATCTACTCATTAATAAGAAGGGGAAAAAATGTGAATACAAATTGAATTGATGATAAAATAAAATTTTGAATTTTGAACAATGATTAATTTGATAATAAAAAAAGAATTGTTGATTACTTCATAATAAAATCTAATATTTTGTAAGTTTAAAAAATTTATTATATATTTAATTTTAAATATTTTTTAAAAAATATAATTGAAAATCCACAAAATCATGATTTAATATAAAAGTTTTAATTTTTTTCAACATAAATTTAAATGAATATCGACATGAAGTAGAAATCGAATTCAAATGCTTGGACTTTGTTTGGATGTGAATTAGAGTATCTTTTTAAAAAAATTTGGGAGAATAGATTTTGGGAAGTGGGGTTGGAAAATGTAATGGTTGTTTGCTCATGTTTTGGATGGTAGGTAGAGAATAAATTTTGAGAAAATTATTTATTTATTTGTGTATTACATTAATAACTTTTTGATTGGATTGATAGAGTGAAATGAATATTTTAAAGGTATTTATAAATATATATATATATATATAGATTGAATAAGCGGTAGTATGTATCTATATGTAATATGAATGGGATAATTTATCACAAGTAATTAGTATTGAAAAATGTATTAGAGTGTGAATAGTAAAAATATTTTGGATAATGAATTTTATATTTTGGAAATGAATTAAAAAATATGTATTATTTTTTATTTAAATTTTAAAATTTAAAAAATATATTGAGAGTTTGTAAATAAATAAGCCCGCATAAAAATTGAAATGAAGTAAAGCTTATTTTTGGTGGATAAATCAATTGAGTAATATTTAAAGCGTTAATTTCCTTAATTCTCACCATAATTCAGTTATAATAGCAAATTATTTTATTAATGTTTTCTTTTTACTATAGTTCTCTATGATCAGCGTTTACAGCCAGCGAATCAACAACCACTTTGCAGCTCACCGGTCAGCGGGTGCGCAGTTACCTACTGCCGCCGATCACAATAGCTTTGCTGCATAATTCCCTCCGATTCTGCAAATGTTTCGATACCAGTCTGGCCGTCGGATCCAAATTGATACGGCCGGAGCCCCACCGTCCCGGCAAGATAACCTCGACGATGAAACCCTAGATGACGAAGGTGCTGATGGAAGCGGCAGTTTGAAACTGCGGCCGTCTAATAGCAATATGACGGAGGATCTAGAGCCGTTTATGGGAGTTAAAGTTCGCCGTAAAGCCTCTCGCCATCGGGATTATATCGGTGATTACATCGATGTTCAGTCCAGACCTTATATTATGAAATTTCTCGAGAAACAAGGTTTGATTTATAAATTTATTTGTTTAGTTTTTGGAAACTTTGTTGATCTGTCGGCTGATTGATATTTGATGGATCCTTAAGTTCAATTTAATTTCATTTCCATTTGTTTAGGTTCAGAAGTTTTGCATTTCATTTTTAGTTGGAGAGATTGTGTTAGCACGGTTAAGTTTATCACATTTCAAGATTTACAGCGTCAGGTGGAGTATTTGACATTACTGTCTATAGTGCACCTTGCTAATAAGAAAAATTTCTTTGTTGGGATCGCCGACTTTTCAGATGCTGGAAACCAAAAACATTTACAGATTGTTGGATTGTATATGAGACGGTGCTGTTGTTGGCTTTAACTAACGATGAGATTTGAAGTTTTTGGTTGTTTTTCATTTCAAGTGTTATGTATTGATGAAAATGAACAATAAAGAACGTCAAAATATCAAATACTTGTTTAATGTCTGTGATGCTCTTGAGAACTAGAGGATCAAGTACTTCGATTGATTCAAGTTATTTTGGGCTTGAGATTTACAACCAAAAACACACGTCAACTAGCTGAGAGGCCCCCGGCGAAGGCACTCAGACGCTCAAGTTAGTTTCGGTAGATCAGAGAATAGAGATAGTATGTAGTGAATAGGTAAATGGCATTACCTTGAGCGTGACGGTGCTTGTAGTATTTATAGTCTACTGTGAGCGTGATTTTACCCAAGTGCCCTTAACAGGTGTACTTGGCTTTTCCCATAATAGAGGGTTAGAAGTCATTTTTTGTCTAGATTCCGATATTGTGCCAGATGGCGCAATCTCTTGTTTTTCCGGATAACCATGCTAGTAGGAGCATGTCTCTGCCAGAGTTGTTAGCAGGATTGTTGGAATTGTTGGCAACGGTTACATCAGTTGGCAGCGGTCACATCAGCTGCTATGTGTCATCAATGCCGAGAGGTTCGACTTGTCCAACTTATACCTGGAGGTCGATTCATGTCGACCGGACTTGAATGCTAAAACTTCTGAAATGACCCTTAGGTCAATACGGGTCGACCGCGGGACTTACCAAATGAGGTCGATACAGGTCGACTAGATAGATGTGCTTTTGGGCTTCATAAGCTATCTCGTCTGAAGTTGGGCTTGTTGGGCCCATTGGATTACCCCGTATCATGTTGGACCTCATGAGCTGTCTTATTTGAAGTTGGGCCTATTGGGCCTACTAGATTATCCCATATCAGTCTGCTTCTTGTATCTAGCAGGACTCCTACAAAGGAATTTGATCACCAAAATAGATGATGTTGTTTACTAATATGGGGAACACACTTTTTTTGAGTGGCCACTTGGCTGGAATGCGTTTCTTTGCTGTTGATATGCTTACTCCATAAAGTTTATTGAGTTTGTTTTGAATGGAAACTGAATAAGTTTATTTATTTATACTCTTCTGTTACTAACTTGATACTTGGATCTAGATTTGTTTGTTACTGCCACTCTGCTTTTCTAAAGTATGAGATAAATGTTCTTACAAGTGGTAGATTGTTTCTGTATTACGGTAATGATAAACACGTTTAAGACTGTACAGAAGAAGGATGAGAGTACTAGATGTGAATAAGTTGCTACCTGCAAAATGATTGGTGCCCATTTGAAGTTACTGCAGATTGCATATAGGGCAACCAAATGGATGTACGTGTACATGTTATATGTGGATGTTAGGTTCCCTAGTTATAATTGCTGAGGTGATATAGGGACTGTTCATATAAAACTGTTGTGCCAAATGTGCAGATGTATTTTTTCTCTGTTTTGTGAACATGGATGTGGCCTGGGTTTAAATTTATCTGCATCCATTGATGTTTACTTACTAAAAGTGTCATGCTCCTTTTATTCTATTTCACAGGTGACAGAAAAGTTCTGTTCGCCGATAAAGTTCTAAAGTTCACTGGCTTAGGGAAGATGAAACATCGTATACTTTTAATTACTGATTTTGCCATCTACATTGTGGACCCAGAGACTGATGCACTTAAAAGAAGGATTGCCCTTGCTGCTGTTGAGAAAATTTGTTTAAGTGAACTAAGTGATAATTTCTTTGCTGTTATTATTCCCACAGAATATGATTTACTCATGGCTAGCACTAGAAAAACAGAAATTGTGACTGTCTTAGTAGATGCTACGAAAAGTGCATCTGACTATGAACTTGAGGTTTCCCTATCTAACAGGTAATCCGATTATTTTATCTTCTTTTATTCTTTTTTTATTTTCAGCTTGTTCTTTCATATTATGGGCATAGGGGCCTTTAGATCTTGCATATTTGGTGATATTAAATAAACCTCTTTCTCATGTGGATATAATCTTAAGGCTTTAATACATTCATACCTTCAAAATATAGTGGAGATTCCCCTATTTTCGATTCTCAACGATGAGAAAACCCTCTTTTTTGTAACACAGAAGTACTTCATCCTTCCTCCGTCTGATCCGTTTTGCTTCTTACTCTTGGACTTCAACAATGAGTGGAAAAAGCATCATATTTTTGCTTGATAGACAGCTGGAATATTCTGCTGCTCTTGTGGGGCGTAGACCCATAAATACACATTTTCTTGTATTGCCTGAGTGCTGTAGAATCAGGGAAATTGTTTGCTTCCTACAGTGAAATGCTCAACGTAATTCCTTTTTGTCATGGTCAAGTGAAGCTTCTCTGATCCTTGTTTGTCCCCTAGCATGTCCAAGGTAGATTGTGTACTTTAGGGTTGATAGGTATAAAATATGGAATTTCCACATATGCACAAATAGTAAAGTGAATAGATGGATAAAACTTCAAGCTGTTCAGGAGTTGGCAATTTTTCTTCTCATAGTTGATCCCAATACCTGCAGGTTTGAGTACAATGCAGCTGCTGAAGTAGTGAAGGAAGTTCAATTTGAGGAAGTGGAAGGTTGGTTTGCATTTCACTATTATTGTAGACTTTGTGCGCCCTATCTTTTGTGATGCTTAGCATTTTTTTGTGATTGTAACAAGTTCTTTTTTTCCTCTACACTATCTTAGGTGGTGTCAGAACAAAAATTGTGCAGAAATGAGCTCCCCTGTTTGGGATGGCTAACCTTATGCTTGTGTGAATTATGTTTATTGCTGCATAGTTGTGTATTGAGATCACCCACTGGCATTGTTAATGATATAAAAGTGTTTTCGGTTTCCTGGTTGTTTCTGGGCTGAATGTTTCCTCTGCTTACTGAACAGCAAGAAATAGAGAACATGAATGTAGTGTATATTAGATCAAAATGGTAAGGAAGACGTATCAATCGATCCTTTTTTTGTGCTGGAGAGAAGTAATATGATTGATTATTGAATTTCTCTCTTTTAGTCCATAGTACAATATTCCTTCACTTTTCTTTCTATGTGATTTTGTTTTTAATTTATCTATAGATGCTATTTGCAGAGTTAACCATGAATATTCCTTGGCTGCTGGTAGTCAGGAAATGGTAAATTTATAAAACCAACATTTGAAATTTGTATTCCTACGGTGTGATTTCCCCTGCCCTTAGCTGGATTAGGTGCTACAGTGACTTGCTCTTTATATATCCTCTAAAAGATTAACCACTTCAGCCCTTTTATGCATGTGCTCTGGAACTCTATTCAAGCAACTCATACCTATACTCAGCATCTTTACCACCTCTCCCTCCACATTGGGGCTCCTGATAAGCAACCATTGGATTTAAGTCGAATTCTGAACCATTGGTGTAGTATCTGTGTGACTTTCTGGTGGTGAGAAGTTCACTCCAACATTGTAGGCATCATATGCTCGGATCATTTGATGATAATAATTGGATCTATTACGAGATGTTGAGGTTATGTTATTTTGAAGAATTGTCTAATCAGCATCACAGCATGCCTTAGTGAAGTTTTTTTCTTAGGAAAAGAAGGCTGAAAGAGAGGATCTTATATTCAAACTTCAAGTTCCTCCATTTTTTGACATGGAACCAAATCAGATATGACGATGTTGCATTCTACAATGTGATTGTGGTTGAAATTTTCTTACAGAGACGTAAAGATTCCATTCTTGAATCACAATCAATAAACTTTATTAAGTAAACAAACCTGACCTCTGACTTTGTATTGATAACAATTTCCTGACCGCCAATTTGGCAAAGAAAATCAAGTACGCAAAGCTAAGTCAATAACAACAATTGACAAACCATGTGATTGTGACTCTCTAATGAACATACAATTGGACAAGCTATAAGTTTAAAAAGAAAACAATCCACTTTTAGAATCAAGAATCTAAGTATGAACAGAAGAGGATCCAATCTCAGCCACAGGTGGAGTTAGAGTTGGAGTTGAACCTGGGGATCTGGTTCCAGCAGATTGGCTATTTCCTGTGCTAACATTTCTAATCTGCTCCAGCATTTTCACAACATCACCAATTTTTGGCCTCTGCTCCGGCATTCGTGCCACACAGCTCATCCCTATTTGCAACATTGCCACCATTTCTTCCTCTATATTAGGATACCTCAGCAGCTCCACGTCGAACACTTCACTGGTCCATTCCTCGCGAACCACAGATTGAACCCATCTGACGAGATGAACGGCCTCTCCACCGCCAAAACCGTGAACCGGGGACTTCCCCGTCAGAAGTTCAAGTAGAAAAACTCCAAAGCTGTAGACATCAGATGCCTGCGACACCTTCCTGTTGCCAGTGACTTCTGGAGCATGATAACCTGCTGTCCGCATTACAGGTGGTGCAGTTGGACTCATCAGCATTGCTAAGCCAAGGTCGGATATGCAGCCATACTGTTGGGAGTTGAGGAAAATGTTTAAGGCTTTTATATTTCCATGAACAAACTTCCCACCACTTTGTGAGTGGATGTGAGCAATACCCCTAGCTGCACCGGTTGCAATCTTTAGTCGTGTTTCCCAGTCTAACGGAATCCGGTCCTCGCCTCTTTTTGCTGCAAAATCGGTGAATATATTAGGTTTCTTAGTTTTAGAAGACAATTCAAGACTAACATAAGACGATGAAAGAAAACTAATAGAAGACTCCTATGTGACATTAGTGGTTAGCACTGAATGGGATGTTGTCGGTTACTAGCATGTTTTCTCTTAATTGTCTATAAAGTTTTGAGTTAGTGATCACTGATTTCTTTGGCAGAAGCTTTGAACTAGTTCGTTGGAAGCATAATGATGTTTGAAGTTGCAAAAATTAGGTTTCAGCTTGTTATAAACATACTGTGCAATAGATGGGAGATGCTTCCTTGATTGTAGTAATCGTAAACCATAAGCTTTTCATCCTTAGAATAGTAGTAAGCCCTTAATGGACCCACATTCTCATGCCTGATATTTCCAACAATCTCCATCTCCTGCTCAAACTCCTTTCTGCCAACAATAACTTCCTTCAATCTCTTTACCGCAACTATGGTTGCATCCTCCAATGCTGCCTTATATGTAGTCCCAAATGTTCCCTTCCCAAGCACCTCAGCAGAAGCCCTCAACAGATCTTCAAGATCAAATGCAAGATTGCAACCCTCGAAGAATGATAGCCTGGTATTCCCATCCACCATCCTCTTTGTAGATTTTTCTTTCTTCTGAGATGATGTATTGTCTTCTTTTTGCTTTCGGTTGGTAAGAATCAACAGCAAAGCAATTGAGATGAATGCCACCACACAGCTACCAATAACAATTCCAAGAATGGCAGATTGACTAAATTTCGACAAATGCTTCTTTGGTGCAGCTGTCGGTGAAGGAGCTGGAGGGAACGTATTTTCGAAGGAAAGATTGTTGCCAAAAAAAGCTGAACTAGGAAATCTAAGAAGAGATTTAGGCACAACTCCAGTGAGATTATTGTTAGAAAAGTCCAAGAATTGCAGGCTGGGGACATTGATATCAGGAATATCACCAGAAAGGGAATTATTAGCAAGATTTAGAACTGTCAAATGAGTCAAATTTGAAACTGAAGATGGGATACTCCCATTAAAACCATTATTCGACAGATTTAACACCAAAATATTTTTCCAAACAGAAAAATCCACGGGCAATGCACCCTGAAAATTGTTGTTCTGAAGATAAAGCCCTGTCAAATTCCCAAGCTTCAGAAGATCAGAAGGAAAAGGACCGCTAAAACCATTGGATCTTAAACTCAAGATCTGAAGTGCAGATAAACGGCTAACAGTGTTGGAAGGAATCCTCTCTTTGAAACCAACTGCAGGCAATCTAACTGCTATAACTCTTGAACCATCATGATTGCAACTAACTCCAGTCCATCGATTGCAAGCAGAAGTTCTCTCATCCCAATTCAGCTTCCGCGAGTGGCGAACATTATTGATGAAATCAAGCAGAGCCTGTTTATCTTCAACAGGCTCAGCTGTTCTTGCTGGTAAGCTGAGAATCCCACACACTAAAATTGCTGAAAAGATAAACCTGATGCCCATTTTTCCTTCTTTAGTCAAAACATGAAAGCCCTCAAATAGTAACCTTAATCTCTGCCATCTCTGCAAGGTTCCCAAAACAGCACCAAAAATTAAAGACAAAAACAGGAATTCACATACAATTGTGATCAATCAATGACCCCCCCCCCATCAATTCTTTAACCGTTTCCCTTTTCTCACTATTCTAAACAAAGTTATGTCAACCACACCAACCAAAAATTCTTCTTGTTTCTTCTCATGGACTTTTGAGACAAAATAGAACCTAAAAATTTCAGGTTTCTTCAAATCTCAACCATTCCAAATCATGCAATAACGAATTCCATTCAAACTACATAAATGCATCCCATAAATGTTTAGCTGAAAAATAAACACTCACCTCTTTTTTTAGAGATCAAAGAACTTTAATTCTCTGAGAAATTCAGAATGCAGTAAAAGCGGCTGTTAGAGAAATTCCAGGAAAAAAGAAAAAGAAAAAGACAGACAAAAACAAAAACAAGATTTCAAACACAAATTGGGCCGGTGGTAATGAGGAGAAGGGGGATGAATTCTTGCGGAAATGATTGAGGAGTGGGGGGAGAGTGGACAGCGCAATAAATGATTGAAAGTGTTTCCAGAAAGCGAAGCAGAGTAGTTCGTTTTTGATTGTTTAGTATTTTTTTTTTTACTGCTTCAATGGCGCGGGAAGAGTGGGAACTGCACATGCTGGCAGCGTAACGACTGCGGCTACCATTGAAAGTATAGAGGAGAGGAAAAAAATAATTAAAAAAGAAAGGAAGTGTTTGGTTGTGTTTTGGCCGAACAGCCAAAATATAACCATATATATATATATATATATATTTTTTAAAAATATTAAAAAGAATGTTTTTGAAATATCCTTTCATATCTTTTATTATCTTCAAAATTTCTCTATTTTTTCATATATATATATATATATATATATTAATTATATTTATTATTATTATTATTATTATTATTATTATTATTATTATAAAAAATTACTTAATTTCATTTTCATCCCAAAAATTCAATGAAAAAAATATTAATTTGATAGCTACAGTAAAAAATATCTCTTCTCAAAATATAAACAAATATATTAACACTCTTCAAAATAAATTTATAACTATTTCTCAAAATATAAACCAACACCCATCACACTCCCCAATACAATTTTTACATTTTACAACTCCACTCTCAAAATTCATTGTCTCAAAATACAAAATATACAAAACATAAACAAACATTACCAAAAAAACTATTTAAATCGACCAAGTTTGAAAATAATATCTAAAAATTGATTCGAGTTATAAATATATATTTAAAAATATTAAAATATTTAAATTTCCACAATAGAGAGAATAAAATTTATTCAAGCTTGACTCAATTAATCAACAACTCAAATTCAAATATAATTTTTAAAATTTAATCGATGAGTACATTACATAATATTATTATTATTATATTTTAAAATAAAACATTTTTAGAGGAGGGATAAAATATAAAAAATATTATATATGCATTATGGACATTAAGGATTTGTTAATGCATGAAGTAACAATATTATACGTGTAAGGTTTAGGACGGTACCACTCAAAATCAAATGGTTATCCAACCTATGTTCCCTTGTATCATTTTTGACCTAGCTGCATACACTGCACATCGTAATGGATGATTTGTAATATAATTGAAAATTGATTTTTCAACTGAATAAATGGCCCAAGTTCCAACACGTTGGCCCAACCGAGAGTGGGCCTCTAAAAGGACCAATTTTAGGTTTTCATTCAAAAATAGGCCAACATTTGTTTTTAATCTATTTAACTATGGCATGTTACAAAATTTCATGTAGGATTCGTTTGGTTTTATAGATAGGATCAATAAAATTATACTGATATAGTGAAATTACACTGTTAAAAATAATATAATACTATGTTGGTGGTTAGGATTATACAATTTAGATATGAATTGATTTATCAATCCCTTGTTTGAATACAATTATTAAATAATTGAGCTAATGAATTTACTAAATTATCCATTAGAATAAGATAAATTAAATTTATCAATTGAATTTGCATGAATATAATTGTCAATTCATTAATTTCTTACTCCAACTCTTTTTTTGGATTGTATAATCTTAGCTCAGTTGGTTGGATTGGCTATCAATTGAATTAGGAATTAAATATTGGGTTATGGTTTAATCTTGAACTTTTCTCATTCCAACCAAACATTTGATGAGCTTTGATAAAATTATCTAGCAAAGTATATCCAACAAACCAAACGTGCCCATAGGGAATGTGATGTTATGTTTTCTCAAAACAAAATTATTTCGAAAAAATATAACTAAGTATATTATTATTTTCTTTTTAAAACAATAATTTTATTTTTAAAATACCTTCTCATATTCTTTATTATTTTTTAAAAAAATTATTTTTCAATATATACATACATATATTATATATATACACATTATATATATATATATTATTTTAACAATAAAAAAAATCACTCAATTTCACTTACTTTCCAAAAACTCAATAAAAAAACATTAATTTTATTATTACAGTAAAAAATATTTTCTCTCAAAATATAAATAAATATATCAAAATTCTCTAAATTTAATTTTTAACTATTTTCTAAAATATAATAAAAAATCCATCACATTCCCCAGTATAACTTTCATATTTTTCAATATTACTTTCAATATTCATTCTCTTAAAACATATATTAAAATTACAAAAAAAAAACATAACCAAACATTGCCATAGTTTATCTATTTCAAATTTATTGTTCTTTATTTTTTTCTTAAAAAAAATTATTGTTCTTTATTTTTTTAAAAAATATCCAAAATTGAAGATTTTATTTTACTTTTTTGGAAAAACACTCCTTAACTTAATAAAAAATTTATTCTTTTAATCCTCACTTAAAATTATGTATTAATTTAAAATAAGACAAATATATTTGTGAAATGGAGGGAGCCTCCAATGCGTCTTGTCTCCAAGTTTCTACAAATATAGTAATGGAAAATCAACATCAGATAGCTCAAAGACAAGAAGCTTCATGGATCAAACATTAATGGCGGGGCCATTTTCTCTGCTCAAATTTATGTAGAGGGAAAAAGAAAGAACTACTGAAACATAAAAAATAGCGTTCTTGGCCCGATGAAACTCCTTAAAAACCCGACCAAACTTTCCCGCCGTGTTTTAATTGCCCCTCAGAGCACCGAGGCTTTTATCATCCAGACACTGGACAGGAGCCCAGATATCAAAACCCTCAAGAAGCTCCATTCGAGGATTATTTCTGACTCAAATTTGTACTCGGACACATCCCTAGCTATCAAATTGATGCGGGCTTATGCTGCGCGTGGCAAACCCGATGTGACCCGCAAGATATTCGACAGAATTTCTGAGAGAAATAATGTTATTTGCAATGTCATGATTAGAAGTTATGTGAATAATCATTTCTATAAAGATGCAATTTTGATGTATAAGAGTACGCTGGCTGCTGGCGTTGCACCGGATCATTACACGTTGCCTTGTGTTTTGAAGGCCAGCTCGGCCTTGGATGATTTGAGGTTTGGGGTGCAAGTACATTGTGCTGCTGTGAAGAAGGGTCTTGATTTGACTTTGTTTACTGGGAATGGTCTTGTGGCAATGTATGGGAAGTGTGGGAATTTGGTGGAAGCGAAATGGGTTCTTGATGAAATGCCATGTAGGGATATTGTGTCTTGGAATTCTATGGTGGCCGGCTATGCACAGAATGGCCGGTTTGATGAAGCATTGAAGGTGTGTAAGGAAATGGAGTCCTTGCGTGTGAAACCTGATCCCGGCACAATGGCTAGCCTATCACTTGCTGTGACAAATACGAGCATAGAAAATGTCATGTTTGTGAAGAAAATTTTCTTGGATATGGCTAAAGAGGAATTAGTGTCATGGAATGTAATGATAGCTGTGTATGCAAATAACTCTATGTCTAATGAGGCAGTTGAACTTTATTTAAAAATGGAAGCTCATGGGATAAAACCAGATGCAATTACTATAGCTAGTGTTCTTCCAGCTTGTGGTGATCTTTGTGCTGTATCGCTAGGAAAGCGGATTCATGAATACGTTGAAATGAAGGGACTACAACCTAATTTGTCTGTAGAGAATGCGTTAATCGACATGTATGCCAAGTGTGGATGTTTACTAGAAGCGAGGAAAGTATTTGACGAGATGCAAATCAAGGATGTCATTTCATGGACTTCAATGATGTCTGCTTATGGTAGGAGTGGGAAGGGTCAGGAAGCTATTGAATTATTTTCCAAAATGCAGGCCTTAGGTCTCGTCCCAGATTCGATAGCTTTCGTTTCAATTCTTTCAGCTTGCAGCCATGCAGGATTGTTGTCTGAAGGACGCAATTATTATAGATTGATGAGAGAAGAATATAACATAGTTCCTAGATTAGAACACTTTACTTGCATGGTTGATCTACTCGGGCGTGCTGGTCGAGTGGATGAGGCCTATGATCATATTAAGCAGATGCCGATGGAGCCTAACGAGAGGGTTTGGGGAGCTCTATTGAGCGCTTGCCATGTATATAACAACATGGATATTGGGGTTGTAGCAGCAGATCATCTTTTCCAATTGGCTCCAAAGCAATCGGGTTATTATGTCTTGTTATCGAACATTTATGCGAAGGCTGGGAGATGGAAAGCTGTGACACTAGTTCGCTCAATGATGAAAGGGAGAGGGATTAAGAAAATACCTGGTGTTAGCAATGTTGAGCTCTATGATAAGGTCCATACGTTTCTTGCTGGTGATAGATCGCATCCCCAATCAGAGAAGATCTATGAAGAGTTAGATATCTTAATAGGGAAAATGAAAGAAGCTGGTTATGTTCCGAAAACAGACACTGCCTTGCATGATGTCGAGGAGGAAGATAAAGAAAACCATTTAGTAGTCCACAGTGAGAAGTTGGCCATTGTATTTGCAATAAACAATAGCGAGTCGGGGATGCCAATCAAGGTTACTAAAAATCTTCGTGTGTGTGAGGATTGCCACATTGCTGTCAAGTTCATTTCTAAGATTACCAATCGTCAAATCATAGTGAGGGATACAAATAGATATCACCATTTTGAAAATGGGATTTGCTCATGTGGTGATTATTGGTGAATTAGTATGGAGAAATATTGATATACCAATTGTGGCTCCGACGGCAGATCTCTGAAAGGCACAACGGGAAAGTTTTGATCAAATAAAGCCTAATCTGCTGCATCATGATTTGCTTCCACAATCATCTGGACTTCAGGTTTTTGCTTTCTACTTCCTTCTGTGGATTAATTGATATTAAGCTGAGTTGAGTTTGGTTGTGTTTATAAGGGTTTCATTCCTTAGAACGAAGTGATTGGTTGAGGCTGTAATGTTGGAACTTAACGATCTTTAATATGTGAAAGACCCCCTAGAACTAACTCGTCTCAGGCAGTTAAACCACCAGTGCAGAAGCTAGAATCTATTGATTACACTAAAAAACTGTAAATAGGCTCATTTCAACTAGAGCTCAACCATCACCATGTAAACTAGCATTTTTTTGTTATGCTGAAACTGAGAGCTTCTGCCAATTTTTTGGCACTGTGGAGATAGTATAGTTACCCATGTAAAGATTATCACCAAGCTCATGATGTTCATAGCTATCTGGCAGATTTCCAATTCTGGAAGCCTTAACTTCTTGCTTTTCTGTTCAGGTCATGCAGAAGTAAGATGACCAAGGCTTCTTTTCAGCATATTCTAAAGAACAGTAAGTTTCTAGTTTTGTCTTTCTGTGTTGTGTACAAGGCATATTCCTTATTATATACTATATTTTTAGCTCACTGGGGTGCGTTACCTTTTACATGGACCGAGCATATAACTGTTGTGAGAAACTCAATTTTCTGCTTAAAAATGACTTGCAACTCCCAGAACATCACCTCTGATACTGTCAATCTTACTGTTTTTTTATTTTCTTTTTTAATTTTTTCATATTCATCAGGTGGGAACAAAATGGCGGCAAAGGGAGTTTAACTGGCATGGGCCATGGGTAACTATTAGTAGATTGATATTGCTTTCCTGACCACCATTGGCAGGGACATACCCTGTTTTTTCTTGATTACCTTTTGGCCCGAACTGCTGTGAATTTCAAAAGTGCAGTTGTGAGGAGCACCTCATAAATACCGGGAAAGGCCTAATATGATGTCCATCTGCTTCAACTTGTGTCAAATTTTGAGTATTTATTAGAGGAGCCACTCTTGCCATGCAGTTCTAGCCAGTGAACCTAAAAAACCATATAGGCTTCTAGTTTTTCAGAGGACTTAACTCCTACTCTAAATTACTAAATTACTTTAAAATATCGTAAGATCTTGCAAATTATCATCAGTTAGTTCTTATGGGATGACTATATATATATATATATCTAGATTCAGAAAAGGAATAATAAGTCACCATGCTTGAGGAAAGGAGTTCTTCCACCCGATTAGGTCCACCAGGAGATAAGCCTCAACAGGCAGGCCATCTGAACGAAGCCCACTAAGGAATTGATTGATTTTAGAGTTATATTTTCCACTGAATCTGAATTGTAAAGTCTTGAAGGGCATGCTGGTGAATACCCACAGTATGATTGTGATGGATTGCTAAGTTGACTCTTGATGGTATATGCCCTCCAGACCGTGGAATTTTCAAGGATAAGAACAGAGAAATTCTTAGCAGCCTTCTGAACTAGGATGAATCACCACTGAAGCCCAGAGGCCTATACTAATTGGCAATTTCTTAATCTCACTGTGGAAGAATTTCTCCCTCACTAGCCAGGAAAATGAGGTTTTCCCATTTCTACATTCATGGGGAAGAGTTAATGACGGTGTTACTTTTGGGAAATTCTTACATGGTACTCCAACTTGGGTCATGTAAAGATGCGACTAACTGTGGATTATTGGTGATCTCAGGTTTGTTTAATTTCATTGACTCGTTCAATCTTATTAAAAGTCTTGCGCGGCTTTAAAACTATAGTTATGTAAAGACATAAATTGGATCGTACGTGTACGATTTATTTCATGCACCGGTTTATTTTCATTAAAACTTTATATTTCTTTAGAGTCATGGTTACACATAAATATAGCTAGCATGTTGTGTTGCAATAGTGGATTAGTGAATATCAAATAATGTTACTATATAAGGATGTCTCTTTTGTTTTTGGGTCACGAAATCTATTAAAATTATAATTACATATAAAAATAGTATATTATAATTGATTGGTGTATATCAAAAAAGTTTGTTTTTCATATGAAATTCATTGAAATCCTGAATAGTATTTACAACGTTAAATTTTTATTCACATAAATCTCGTGATTGTAAGAAAGTGGAATAGAATTATATAAAATTTCTCCTTTTTAAAATTCTACATAAAATATTAATGATGTTACATTTTATATTCGAATAAACCCGGTGAATGCAAAAAAGTGAGATAGAATTGTATAAAATTTTGTTTTTTTTCAAGATTTTACGTAAAAGTTTTACGTTTCCTCTCATCTAGCTTAAAAACAATCTAAAATTTCGAACTCCCTTAATGCTAACCCTCCATAAACATAAGTTGTGGGTTTCTATGGTCAAATGGAAGTCATATTTACTTTTATGTTTCTTAACTATATGATGGTTTTAAAAAAATTTGGACCAACAAAGAGATACAATTCTGGAACAGTGTAAAAGATAAATTTTTACTTGCATAGAAAATAATGACGGAAGAAAATAATCGCTATTCAAAATAGCGACTACTTTAAGATTCTCTAGTATTCTACCATGACAAATAGCAACTAAATTGTATGTATACTATGTATTTAATGTATAACAAACACATCTACTATATGTTAATGAATACATATCAATAAATTTAATAAACAAGTTGTATTATAAATACATTATAATAAATGTAACAAGTACTTTCAAATATAAATAAACAAATTAATTCCTACAGAAATGTTGTTTAATTTGTAAATTATTTATAAATACATGTTTGCAATATTATAAAATACATTAATAAATAAAGTATAATGATTATAATAATTTAGAAAAATAAGAAAATAAACAAGTAATTGCTATGTAAAATGGAGACTAATATGTAACTTACTTACCCATATATTGTGTTGAATATAAGTAAAGGAAATGTAATGATTATAATAAAAAATAGCAATTAAAAAAGGTATCGCTTTCAAAAATGACAAATAATTCCTAATTTATTTATAGTTACATTGTATTGAATAGCATATTATATTAAAAAATCAATTGTAATGATTTAAAATAAAAATTAACAAGGTCTCGCTGGAAGAAACGGTGACTTTTTATATAAGTTTGCTTTTCCATAACATTGCCTTGTGAGAAGAGGTCAAATATCGTCATTATACTTTTTTAATTCTTGTCAACATTACTGTGTAAATTGTACTAAATACAGGATGGTATCGTCTTATTGATTGGAATACGTCCTGTGAGTACAACCTTACTGTAAAAAGCCAAAAGAACTTCGTTACTGGTAGGCTAATTCAAATGACAAGTACATTTGCTATCAATGACAAAAACTGCCAAACTATCTGTCCCTGCCTACTCCCATCTGATTGGCCCTTAACCGTTTTGAAATTTCTAAGCAAGTAAAGCAATAATTAATGAACTGCGTGCAGTTTCAAGACTTCTGGACTAATGATAACTTCGCCACACAAGCGATGGCTGGACTTCGATAGCCGTCGTGACCACGGAAGTAATCCCTCTCCTTTTTCCACAAATCCTTCTACTCCCTTCCCACATCGCACGCCTATAAATCCACTCTCAAATCTCTTCTCAGGATCAGCAAAAGGAGAAACTAATCAAGAAAAGCTCATTTTTTACAAAAATGGCAGCCTGCCACTCTCAAACATCCCTCCTGATAATCCTATCCATCCTGACTACTTTCACATTATTCAGGTCTTCACAATCAGCCGGAATTGCCACCTACTGGGGCCAAAACGGCGACGAAGGGACCCTGACGGCCGCCTGTAACACCGGCAACTACGAGTTCGTAAACATTGCATTCTTAACCACCTTCGGCAATGGCCAAACTCCTGTTCTAAACTTGGCGGGCCATTGCGATCCTCCATCAGGGACATGCACTGGGATAAGCAACGACATTCGGGCCTGCCAGTCCCGAGGCATCAAAGTCCTGCTGTCGCTCGGGGGTGCTTCAGGGAGCTATTCCCTTTCATCGGCCGAAGATGCAAGGCAAGTAGCTGATTATCTGTGGAACAATTATTTAGGGGGTACTTCGGCCAACAGGCCGCTGGGGGACGCCGTTTTGGATGGAATAGACTTTGATATTGAAGCGGGTTCGGGCCAGTACTGGGATGAGCTCGCCAGGGCCCTGTCGGGATTCAGCTCTCAGAGAAAGGTGTACTTGTCTGCAGCCCCCCAGTGTCCTATCCCGGATGCTCATCTGGATACTGCTATACAAACCGGGCTTTTTGATTATATCTGGATACAGTTTTACAACAATCAGCAGTGTGATTATCGGTCCGGAGTCGATGGTCTTGTGGCCAGATGGAACCAGTGGGCTTCAGTCCCCGGCGGTCAGGTTTTCTTGGGCCTGCCAGCTGCCGAAGCAGCGGCTGGCGGCGGATATATGCCGCCTGATGTGCTGATTTCTCAGGTTCTGCCAAGGATCAAGTCTGCCCCAAAGTATGGAGGGGTTATGCTGTGGAATAGATTCTTTGATCAGGGTTATAGTTCAGCTATTTTGGGCAGTATCTAAAAGCCTTTGAAATTTATATCCAACATGCCCGAAGAATAATTAATGTTTAGAATCTTGAATAAGCTCTTTGTTTGGGCATTATAAGTTGGTCCCGGGCTTGGATTTGTTCTGTGTACGCCTGTTCGGCAAAACAACTTAGTTAAATAAAAAGGTTTTGTTCAATAATGTCACAAGCGTCAGTTACCCCTTCATATTTGGGTGCAAATATATTTTTTTTTGACTAATTTATAAAAATAATGTTTAAAATTTTTTTTTACGAAATTATCGTAATTTTGAAAAGGTTGAAAAATTATTGTAAGCCACGCCTTCAAGCATTTTTTTCCTTTTTTATTTTTTTTTAATAAGCTTTTTATTTTTTTCCTTTGAAGTGTATGACTTGAGAACTCTAAAAATTTGTCCTCTCATCCAACTTAAAGATAATCTAAAATTTCACACTCCCTTAATGCTAACCCTCCATAACCATAAGAAACCTCATTAAAAATTTACAAGTAGGCTACATTCAAATGACAATTACATCTGTTATCACTGACAAAAACTGCCAAACTGTCTCTACCAGTCGACTCCCATCTAATTGCCCCTTCACCATTTTGAAATTTCTCAGCAAATACAGCAACAATTAATGAACTTTGTGCAGTTTCAAGACTTCTGGACTTACGACAATTTTTCCACACAGGCGAAGACCGGACTTCGATTGCCGATTGCCGTCGAGACCACGGAAGTAATGCCTGTTCTTTTTCCACAAATCCTTCCACTCCCTTCCCACATCCCACGCTGATAAATCCACTCTCATATCTCTTCTCAGGATTAGAAAAAAGAAAAGCCAATCAAAGAAATCTCAATTTTTACAAAAATGGCAGCCTACCTCTCTCAAACATCCCTCCCGATAATCCTCTCCATCCTGGCTACTTTCACACTATTCAGGTCTTCAGCTGCTGCCGGAATTGCGACCTATTGGGGCCAAAACAGGGATGAAGAGAACCTGGCGGCCGCCTGTGCCACCGGCAACTACCAGTTCATAAACATTGCATTCTTAACCACCTTCGGCAACGGCCAAACTCCTGTTCTAAACTTGGCGGGCCATTGCGATCCTCCATCAGGGACATGCACTGGGATAAGCAAAGACATTCGGGCCTGCCAGGCCCGAGGCATCAAAGTCCTGCTGTCGCTCGGGGGTGCTTCAGGGAGCTATTCCCTCTCGTCGGCCCTAGATGCAAGGCAAGTAGCTGATTTTCTGTGGAACACTTACTAAGGGGGCACTTCGCGCAACAGGCTGGGAGACGCCGTTTTGAATGGAATAAACTTTGCAATTGATATTCAAGTGGGTTCGGGCCAGTTCTGGGATGAGCTCGCCAGGGCCCTGTCACGATTCAACTCACAGAGAAAGGTGTACTTATCTGCAGCTCCACAGTGTCCTATCCCGGATGCTCATTTGGATACTGCTATTCAAACCGGGCTTTTTGACTACATTTGGATACAATTTTACAACAATCCGCCGTGTGAGTATCGGGCCGGAGTCGATGGTCTTGTGGCCAGATGGAACCAGTGGGCTTCAGTCCCCGGCGGTCATGTTTTCTTGGGTCTGCCAGCGGCTGAAGCGGCGGCACCTAGTGGCGGATATATGCCTACTGATGTGCTGATTTCTCAGGTTCTGCCAAGGACCAAGTCGTCCTCAAAGTATGGAGGGGTTATACTGTGGGATAGGTTCTTTGATCAGAGTTATAGTTCAGCTATTTTGGGCAGTATCTAAAAAGCCTTTGAAACTTATATCCAATATGCATGAAGAATAATTAAAGGAAAAATGCAAAATTGGTCCCATAATTATACCCATATGCAAATTCTAATTTCATTTTTTTGGACCGTAATTTTAATATACACTAACTTTTGAATTTTAACAATTTGAGAATAAATTCAATTCAAAATTATTTGCAATCGGCCCAATCCTACGTGACGCTACATCATATCCTCTCTCCCACATGGCATTTAGTATGGCAACCCCTATTTGCCATATATTTTACTAGGCAAAAAAAATGAAAATTTTGCATAAAAAGTCAATAGGTATATAAAAATTGAAAACAGCAAAAAGATTAAAAAAAAAGATAAATCTTGAAAAAAATTTATTTATATACTTATATATATTCACATATATGAAAACACATACACATGCATCCCACTTGTTAAATTATCAAATTAAATGAAATGAGGCTTTAAAAAATTTAAAACTTGAACACTAGAATTTAAAATATCAAATCTCCTTCAAATTTATAAAATTTTATTTCATACGAACTTATCATCTAAAATTTTTAAAAATCTAATTTATCACTTTAGGCCATATAATTTTAATAATATTAAGTTAAAATATTTAAAGATGTTTAAATAGTAAAACATCTAAAAATTTAAATAAATTTTGTTGACCTTATTTATTAAGTTAAAAATGAAATAAAAATTTAAATCTATCCTATTATCTATATAATTCAAAATTACATAATAATATCAAAATGATAAATACATCTAAAATAATTCTATTAAATATAAATATATTTTATTTATTAACTCAAATATAACAAAATAAAACTTAAACAATAAAATTTTAAGTCTATCATCCTAACTATATAATTATAAATTGCATAATAATATTAAAATAAAAAATATTTAAAAATAATTTAATTATTCAATTAGTATAAATAAAGAATTCAAATATAATAATAATGATAATAATAATAATTAAAAAAAAATCCCCACCCTTCCCCTTCGGCACCCCTCCCCTACCTAGGCGGCCAAGTAGGTCTGGCCATGGTAGCAAGGGGGCGTTCTGGGGTCTATATATATACATATATATTTTTATTTTTTATGCTTTTATTTTTTTATTTTTTATATATAAATTTATTTTTATTTATTATTTTCATATTTTGTTGATATGGCAAGTTGAATTACTACATCATTGCTACTCAGGAAAAAATTAGGACAAATGGCGACACGTAGGATCGGGATGGTTGCAAATAATTTTGAGCTGAATCGGTCCTCAAATTATTAAGATTCAAAAATTAATGTATCAAAATTACGATTCAAAAAGATAATGTCAAAATTTATAACATAGTTACGAAATCAATTTTGCAATTTTCCCAATAATTAATGTTAGAATCTTGAATACGCTCTTTTTGTGGTCATTATAAGTTGGTCCCGGGCTTGGATTACGGCGAAACAAGTTGCTTAAATAAAAAAAGGGTTTTGCTAGACAATGTCATTAGTATCACTGACTGTTTCATATTTAGGGTGCAATATATTTTTTTCTAACTAATTTGTTATTTGGCTGCAAATATATATATATATATATATATATGTATCTAATGAACCATTTGGTACGACGATGCTGTATCAATTAGACGTGGCGGAGTTTTGCTCTTGTACTTTATATAGCTTCTCTGGTCCCACTGGATTTCATTTGTAGGAGCAATTTTGTAACGATTAACTAATTCTTATTAAAGAAATAGAACATTAGACTGTTTAAATAGGCATTGATAAACTAAATAGTGGTATGTAAGTAGCAATTAATTTTATGAATTTTCAATTTGTGGGAACAGTAAATGATTCGTAGATGAGAGTGCGTGGCAAAGAAAAATAACTTATATATTGTCTTCGACTTTTAATTCTTTCAATATGAAATAAATATAAGTAAAGAAATAAAGAAACCAATTATACGCACAGTGGGCTGTGGGTATGAGGTCTAAATTGTGAGATTGTTGAGGCTTGAGGCCCAACAACTAGGAACAGTAATTCAACTTGTTTAGATACAAGGCAATTGTTTGAGCTAGTTACCAATAATCCTTAAAAATGGGAACTGCAATAGGACACCATCATGTGGTGACTTGATAAGTGTCTTAAATCGTGCTATTCAATTGGCTAACTCATACCATATATATACCAAGCTCATCATTTAGCCCAGCCCAAGCAGATGCCCCTAAAACTTCGATAACTATCTTTCTTTATTAATATGGATCTTTCTAACAATTTATTTAACATCCCAAGTCTACTAGTACAAATTGTGGGATACAAATATTTGAGTTGGTGGCCTGGTTTTAGTGGAAATCGAATACAATTCAAGATTTGGGCTCTTAATCCTGATCACATACTTTGATTATGAATAGTTAGTAAGGCTCGATCAATGGGTTCATAGTATTACTCTCTTATAAATACTCTTAATCATATAATGATAAAATATATATTTTATCAGTTAGAGTACTATTTAAATATAATTTTTTCTCTAATTTTTACTGACTAAAATATCTATCAAAATTTTTTTATTAGGATCTGCATACCATAATTAACAAATTTACCTAGAAATCTATACAAAATTAGTGTGTGTGGATGTTTTTAACCAAGATTTGCTAACCTGTTAATCTTGCACTTGAGGTTCTCTATCAATGCAATAATATCGTTCGTCTTTTCATCCAAATAAATGTTAGAATGATATATATCTCGTGAATTTTACTGCACAAACAAATAATAAATAAATAAATAAGAAATTGACTTTTTTGAATTGCTTTAAAGAGTATTTGGTTAAACTTAATTATTTAAAAGATTTTATAAACTTCTACATCTTATAAAATGCTTTTGAAACTTATAAGAAATAAAATCTTAATTTTAAACTAAGTTATTAAAGTGTTAGTAACTAAAATAGTTTTGGATTAAAAATTGAAAGTTTGTAAGATGTTGGTAATGATAATTTCATAATTAAAATAATTAAATTAAATATTTTTTAAGATTTTAAAAATAAGTTAGGATTTCTTTACTTTTTTACATAACCTATAAGATTCTAATATCTTATTATATAATCTCATAAGCTCTTACACTTTGTAACATTCTATAAACTTTCCAATATGTTAGAAGATGTTTTGATAAACTTATAAACTTACATAAACATCCCCTAATTCAGTAGTAGTATGACATTTCAAATTCTCCACATATTATTATGTTTTTTACCCAATTTCAATATATAATTAATATGTCAGAATATCCAACTAATTCATTGTGAATCACAAATAATCTAATGCATCAAGCTCTTCATTCTGTTATCCTTTCCCAATTCTTGTCCTTATCGTATGTCTGAGTGTGAGTATTATATCACATGTTCAAAATTTTGCTCCAATGACAAGAATACATAAAGAACTGCCAAATAGTTACTATCTTGAAATTAAAAAAGTAATAATATTAGGAATAGGTCCCTCTCCCATAAAATAACATTATATAAAATTTCATCTCTAAATCAATAAAAACCACTCAACACATTCTCAATTGTGATGGCTAAGGTAGTTTTTAGATTGAAGCTAGTTTTGAGAGCTATGAATTTCAAATTCATCCGAAATTTAATTAAGTAACATGGAAGAGTTGAAATAAAAGTAGAACAACTCAACACTAAGCATATTTTTAATATTATATGAGTGAAGTATTTATATAAGAATGTTGAGTCGGGTCTATCTTTTTAAGTTTAGATGGCTCATAGTGATAGAGTCGCACCTTTGGATAAATAACTGATCTTGTTTAATACAAAAAAAATTATGACTTCGACAACAACCAACTCATAAAATTGATCTAATTAAATTCAAAGTAAATGTACCGCAGCTAACACTCACTACAACTAATGCATAGCTAATTTTTATATATATTAGTTTTTTATAAATAATACACAGTTAATTGGTTGCACTTTCAACGAATAAGATCATAGATTTGTAGCTAATTATCTTTACTACTTTTTCTCAACAAAATTATTTTTACTTTGGAAAATTGTAGATATAATTTCATAATAATTTTTTATAATAAATACTTAATTTTTTGATTGTGCAGGTGTTTTCGCATGGACCACCGGAAAAACTGCAAAATTTAGATTGTAAGTGGATTAGTTTTTAATCGTATGAGCACAGTGAACTTTTCCTATTTTATCTGTATCATGTGATTGTGTGCGCGCGCGCATGTATATAGTTAAATTACACTAAATTTACTATGGACCACATGTAATTTGAGGCTTCCAACACGTGTTAATCACATTTTCGTCTTATACTAATGACAATGACATAAAGCAGAGACACGTTTAAGGTTTCCAACAGTGTTGTTCTTGTCATTAAAATAATTAAATTAAAGAATCATAAGTGATTTATTGTTTTAGACTTTTTCACATCGTATCCTCGTCATATGAAGAATTGATCACATTTTCATTTTGTACTAATGACAATGACATAAAGAAGAGAGAGAAACAGCCAAAAAGATATTGCCCACTCATTGCAATCTTTGCCAAATCAAATCCTGGTATAAATTCATCCAAATATGCATTGTCTTGTATGATTTGATTGCACTTTGAGACTCAAACAAACAATTCAAACCATATAATTTGATTTTTTTTAGTATTAATACTTAATTAAATTTAATTTTAAGAGTTAATTGTTAACTATATTAATTATTTAGTGTTTTTAAGGATTTAACTCTTAATGAATAAGTTTAATACTAAATTTAAGGGCCGAATAAACAGTTTGTAAGTAAACTTTCATTGTTGTTAATAGATTGATCGGCTCAAATCTCATAAAAAATAATTACGGAACCAACCATAATCCTCTAACTTTGGATACGGAATTATTCTTTTCATATTATAATTGTACATAAAAAATACTAATATAGGTTAGAATCTTTTTTCATCCCATTAAAGCTTATCCCATTTGTGGGTAAAGAGACCCCTTTGTTGGCTGAAGCACTGACTTTTTAGTAGGCATTGAGTTGGGTTAAAACACATTTTCCTTATCAAATTATTTTTGAACAAGATTTTCAATTAGTAGTGAATGTTATATCTAATGATTCTATAGGTGTTTCGTATTTTAGATACGTTATTGAGAATTGTAAAGCTCTAATTTCAAAATTTAATAGTAGCATTAGTTTCGTTAGACGCTTAGCGAACCAAACAATTCATTGCATTGCTACAGCATCTGATTCTATGTTTGGACCACTTTTGTGGAAGGATCATGCTTCTACATTCTTATCGGATGTTTTATTTGAAGATTTGTAATAAAAAATTTCTCTTTTAGTGTTAAAAAAAATGTATGAAGCCACATAAACATGCCTAGTCCATTGTAAAAAATAATAAATTTGAACAAAAAAATGGTTTGGCTTGTCCATCTGTTAAGTATGAATTATAAAAATAACAAATTTGAATTATTAAAATAAGTTACCAGACGCAAAGAGTTCAATCCACTAACAACCTAAATATTAGCATTATTTGTGAATAAAAGAGAAATCAAATTACATTTTAATTGACTTCAACAATCCCTCAAAATAAGTACATTCTTTTATCAAAAGACCCCCCCGAGATATAAGTTACGACAATTGCTATCTAATAATTTTTTTAATTATATTTTAGTATCATCAATATATACTATTTATTTGTACAACAATTTCATCTCAATCATTTTAGTCAATTCAAGATCTTTTTTCATGCTTTTTCTTAAAAAATATGATTATTGTGTATAATAATTAACTAGAATTCTTATACGAGGTCAATAATTTTTAAGAAAATTAACTTTTGAATATTTGGAACATAAAAATTAAAGCATGGAACATACATACATATATATAATAATACTAACAATGCAAAAAAGATTGATCTAAGTATTTCACTGAAGATAGATCTGGATTTTGAAGAAGAATGTTACATGTAATATTAATATATGACAAAATCGTTCTTGAATACTCTGCTGCCCCAAAAAAAGGAGAAAGTGAAAAAAAAAAATTTGTCCTGTTTTAGGCTAATTCAAAATTATACCTAGCAAAATATTGTAAAACTATACTTAACAAAATATTAACTATCTTAATTTATAAAAGAAACACCTTTTTTGTGGTCTTTATTTTTGATTTTTTGAGAAATTAATTACAAGACACACTATCTTTTCACAGGAAGGGTAGTGATGTTATTATCACCACCAACCAAAAATTTGCCACTGGAAGTCTACGCGCCAATCACATTAATCATTTCAGTCTTCTGACAATTTTATTCGAGATTTTGACTGGACGATTTAAGGATTATTTGGGTTTATTTTCATTTTCAATTTTCAATATTTATAAAAGTTAAAAAAATAATTATAATTTCGAAAATAAAAACAAAATTGTGTAGTAATATTTTATTTCAAAATAATGATTAGTATATATATACATAAATAAAAATTTAAATAAAAATATCCCAAATTAAAGAGATGCCCCTAAAACTTCGACAACTATCTTTTTTTTATCAGCGTGGATTTTTCTAGCAATTTTTTTAAAATAGGAGGTTAGCATCCCCACGTTGCTAATACAAATTGTGGGATTGTGGTCAATAAGATATGACCCCCATGCATTTTCTTTTGATTCTGAATATCACATGTACATATATTTGATTTGGTCTGATTTTGATGAAAATCGAATACAATTCAAGATTTTGGACTCTTAATGCTGATTACATAGTGTGATTATAAACATATAGTAACGCTTGATCTTGAATAATGGATTCATAGCATTGTTTTTTTAAAAAATATTCTTAAACATACAGTGATAAAAATAGATATTTTATCAATTTGAGCACTGTTTAAAAAAAATTTCAAATCTTTACTGATTAAAATATCTATCCAAAGATTTTTATTGGGATTTGGATATCATAATTAACAAATTTACCTCGAAATCTATACAAAATTAGTATGTGCGGATGGTTGGAACCAAGATTTGTTAACTTGTTAATCTTTTATTTGAGGTTCTCTATGAATGCAATAATATCATTCTTATTTTCATCCAAATAAATGTTAGAATGATATCTCATGAATTTTATTGCTCAAACAAACAAACAGTAAATAACTAAAGAAGAAAGTGACTTTTTGTATTGTTTCAATGAGTGTTTGGTTAAACTCAATTATTTAACAGATCTTATAAACTATTATATCGTATAAAATGCTTTTAAAATTTATAAGAAATAAAATTTTAATTTTAAAATAAGTTATTAAAGTATTGGTAATTAAAATAGTTTTGGATTAAAAATTGAAAGTTTATAAAATGTTGGTAATGATAATTTTATAATTAAAATAATTAAATTAAATATTTGTTAAAATTTTAAAAATAAATTAAGATCCATTTACTTTTTTTAGAAAACCTACAAGATCTTAAGATCTTATTATACAATCTTATAAGCTCTTACACTTTGTAACATTCTATAAACTTTCCAACATGTTATAAGATATTTTGAGAAATTTATAAATTTATATAAATATCCTCTAATTCACGAGCAGTACGACGTTTTGAATTCTCCACATATTATTAAGATTTTTACACAATTCCAATATATAATTAACATATTAGAATATCCAACTAATTCATTGTGAATCTCAAATAATCTAATGCATCAAACTCTTCATTCTGTTGTCTTTTTCCAATTCTTATCCTTACCGTGTGTGTGAGTGTGTGTATTATATCACATGTTCATAAATTTGCTCCAATGACAAGAATACATAAAGAACTGCCAAATAGTTACCATCTTGAAATTAAATAAGTAATAACATTAGGAATAGGTCCCTCTCACCTCGTGCGTACCATAAAATAACATTACACATAATCTCATCTCTAAATCAACAAAAACCACTCAACGCATTCTTAATTTTGATGGCTAGGGTTATTTTTAGAGTGAAGCTAGTTTTGAGAGCTATGAATTTCAAATTAATCCAAAATTTAATTAAGATGGAAGAGTTGAAATAAAAGTAGAACAAATCAACACTAAGCATATTTTTAATATTATATGAGTGAAGAATTTATATGAGGATGTTGAGTCGGGTCTATCTTTTTAAGTTTAAATGGCTCGTAATGATACAGTCACACTATTGGATTAATAATCAATCTTATTTAATACGAAAAGAATTAGGACATCGACTACAACCAACTCATAAAATTGATCTAACTAAAGTCAAAATAAATATTCTCGTAACTAGCACTCACTACAAATAAAGCATAGCTAATTATTATATATATATATATATATATATATTAATTTTTTATAAATAATACATAGTTAATTTGTTGCACTTCCAATGAATAAGATTATAGATTTGTAGCTAATTATCTTTATTACTTTTTCTTAAAAAAATTATTTTTACTGCAGAATTTTGTAGTTATAATTTCATAATAAATTTTCATAATGAATACTTAAGTTTTTTGACTGTGCAGGTGTTTCACATGGACCATCGGAAAAATTGCAAAATTTAGATTGTAAGTGGATTAGTTTTTAATTGTACGAGCAGAGTGAACTCTTCCTGGCTATTTTATTTATATCATACGATTGTGTGTGTATATAGTTAAATTACACTAAATTTACTATGGACAGCAGGTAATTTAAGGTTTCCAACATGTGTTAGTCTTATCATTAAAATAATTAAATTAATGGACCACAAGTGATGAATGTTTTAGACTTTTTTACATTTTATTCTCACCATGATAAGAACTAATCACATTTTCATCTTGCACTAATGACAATACCATAAAAAAGAGAGAGACAGATAATAGGTTTTCTTTTCTTTTTTTTATTCTTATCATTAAAACAATTAAATTAATGGACCACGAGGACTTTATGTATAAGACTTTTACGCATTTTGTCCTCGTCATAATAAGAACATCTTGTACTAATGACAATGACGTGAGAGAGAGAGAGAGAGAGAGTACCCCTTCATTGCACCGGATTGTTTTTCACTATTATAAATATATATGCATGTAGACCAAAATTTTATTAAGATTTGGATTCCACACTTCGCACGCAAATGTTGAGCCAAATCAAATTCTAGTATAAATTCACCCAAATTTGTATTGTCTTGTGTGATTCAATTGCACTTTGAGGCTCAAATAAACAAATTGCATCATATAATTTGGTTTTTTAGTATTAATACTTAATCAAATTTAAATTTTAAGAGTTAATTATTCACTATATTGATTCTTTAACGTTTTTATGGAGTTAGCTTTTAATTGGATAAGTTTAATACTAAATTTAAGTGTCGAATAAATAATTTGGAAGTAAAATTTCATTGTTATTAATAGATTACTCGGTTCAAGTCTCATAAAAAATAGTTACAGAACCAACCATGATCCTCTAATTTTGGAAGAGGAATTATATATTTTCATATTATAATTATACATAAAAAAAAATACTAATGTAGGTTAGAATCATTTTTCACCCCACTAAAGTTATTCCATTTGTGGGTAAAGTGACTCCTTTGTTGGCTGAAGCTTTAAATTTTCAAGAGGCATTGAGTTGTGTTAAAGCATATTTTTCTTATTAAATTATTTTTGACCTAGATTCTCAATTAGTAGTGAATGATATGTCTAGTGATTTTATGGATGTTTCGTATTTTGGATCGATCATTGAGAATTGTAAAGCTCTCATTGCAGGAACTTAATGGAAGCTTTAGTTTTATTAGACGCTCAACGAACCAAACTATTCATTGCGTTGTTGCAACGTTTGATTTTATGTTTGGGCTACTTTTGTGGGAGAATCATGCTTCTACATTCCTGTTGGATGTTTTATTTGAAAAATAAAAAAGACACCAAATTACATTTTAATTAACTTCAGTAGTTTTCCAAGATAAGTACGTCCTTTTGTAAAAAAATCTCTGAATATAAGTTACGACAATTGTTGTCTGATAATTTTTTTGTTAATTATATTTTAGTATCACCAATATTTACTATTTATTCATACAACAATTTCATCTTAATTATTTTTGTCAATTCAAGATCTTTTTTCGTACTTTATCTCAATAAATATAATTATTGTGTATATTAATTAACTAGAATACTTTTTCTCAATAAATATGATTATTGAGAACATCAATTGATCTAAGTATTTCACTGAAGATAAATTTGGATTTTTAATAAGAACATTACATGTAATATTAATATATAATAGAATCATTCCTGAATATTCTGTCAGCCCCAAAAAAAGGAGAAAAGTGAATTTTTTTTGGTCCCATTTTAGGCTAATTGCAAAATTATACCGAACAAAATGTTGTAAAACTATACTCAACAAAATATTAACTCTCCTTTCGTACAAGATAAGAGTTCTTAATTTATAAAAGAAATACTTTTTTTGTTGCCTTTATTTTTTGATTTTTTGAGAAATTAATTACAAAACACACCATTTTTTCACATGAAGAGTAGTGATGGTATTATCACCATTCACCACCAACCAAAAACTTGTCATTGGAAGTCTATGCGCCAACCACACAATCAGTTCATTCTTCTGACAATTTATTCAGGATTTTGACTGGACGGTTTAAGGACTATTTGGGTTTATTTTCATTTTCGATTTTCAACATTAATAAAAGTTAATAATATAATTACAATTTTGAAAAGAAAAACAAAATTGAGTATAGATATTTTATTTAAAAATAATGATTAATACATACATATATATATATACATAAAAATAGCCCAAAGAGATGCCCCTAAAACTTCGACAACTATCTTTCTTTATCATCGTGGATATTTCTGACAATTTCTTTCAAATAGTAGGTTAACATCCCCACATCTACTAATACAGATTGTGGGATTGTGTCAATAATAGATGGACCCATGCATATTCTCTTGATTCTGAATATCACATATACATATATTTGGTTTGGTCTGATTTTGATGAAAATCTAATAGAATTCAAGATTTTGGACTCTTAATGCTGATCCCGCAATGTGATTACGAACGATTAATAATGTTTGATCTTGATCTTGATCTTGATCGATGGATTCATAGCATTGCTTTTTTATAAATACTTTTAACCATATAATGATAACAACATATATTTTATCAATTTGAGCACTATTTAAAAATAACATTTTCTTCAATTTTTTACCGATTAAAATATATATCAAAAGATTTTTATTGGGATCTGCATACCATAGTTAACAAATTTACCTAGAAATCTATACAAAATTAGTGTGTGTGGATGGTTTGTACCAACATTTGTTAACTTCTTAATCTTTTACTTGAGGTTTTCTATGAATGCAATAATATCATTTGTCTTTTCATCCAAATAAATGTTAGAATGATACCTCATGAATTTTGCTACTCAAACAAACAAACAATAAATACATAAATAAGAAAGTGACCTTTTTGTATTGCTTTAGTGAGTGTTTGGTCAAACTTAATTATTTAAAAGATCTTATAAATTATTACATCTTATAAAATATTTTTAAAACTTATAAGAAATAAAATCTTAATTTTAAAATAAATTATTAAAGTGTTGGTAATTAAAATAGTTTTGGATTAAAAATTGAAAGTTTATAAAATGTTCGTAATGGTAACTTTATAATTAAAATGATCAAATTAAATGTTTGTTAAGATTTTGAAAACAAGTTAGGAACTCTTTACTTTTTTTAAAGAATCTATATGGCCCTAAGAACTTATTTTATAAAATCCTAATGTCTTATTATATAATCTTATAAACTCTTGCACTTTGTAACATTCTATAAATTTTTAAACATTTTATAAAATGTTTTGGAAATCGTATAAACTTATATAAACATTCTCTAACTCACAAGTAGTCTTACACTTCAAATTCTCCACATATTATTCTAATTTTTACACAATCCCAATATATAATTAATATATCAAATATCCAACTAATTCATTGAGAATCACAAATAATCTAATGCATCAAACATTTTGTTGTCCTTTCCCAAATTCTTATCCTTTTCGTGTGTGTGTATATTGTGTCACATGTTCTTCATTTTGTTCCAATGACAAGAAATACATAAAGAACAGCCGAACAGTTACCATCATGAAATTAAAAATGAGTAATAACATTAGGAATTGGTCCCCTCACTTTTTACGTACCATAAAATAGCATTATATAAAATCTCATCTCTGAATTGACAAAAACCACTCAAGACATTCTTAATTTTGATAGCTAAGGTAGTTTTTAGATTGAATATGGTTTTGAGAGCTATGAATTTCAAATTAATCATCCAAAATTTAATTCAGTAAGATGGGAGAGTTTAAATAAAAGTAAAACAATCAACACTAAGCATATTTTTAATATTACGTGACTGAAGTATATAAACAAGGGTGTTGAGTTGATCCTTTTACATCCACATGGCTCGCAGGATGGAGCCACACTATTGAATTAATAATTGATCATATTTAATATTTTAAAAAAAGGAAATTGATTATAACCGATTAATGAAATTGATTTAGCTAAATTTGAAGTAATTGCTCTCGTTGCTAACTCTCACTACAATTAATGTGTAGCTAATAATTATTATATATACCAGCAATTTTGATGTATCCGATGCATGTGCTAAACTTTTACAATATATAATAAGTACAATAAATAGTTATTTTAGTATAATATTAATTTTTTTTGAAAATATTGTATTTATTAAAAAACAATGGTATACATTTCCGGGGTGCTATTATTTTCAAGTACGAATAAATTACCTCTTACATACATCCTATTTGTGAAAAAAGATCACATAAGTACAATAATTAGAACATAGGGATGTAGGTTCTTTACCTCTTACGCTAGTTAACATAGTTAGGTAGATCTAATCATATATTTCATAAATATCTACAAATATTAGGTAGAACATAGGGAGGTAAGGTACATACATTCTAATTCTATTAATTATATCCCACCCTTTTATTAAAAATATATTTTCGCATATATGCTAAATTTTTACAATATATACTAAATAAAATGAATATATATTTTTAATATAAAATTAATTTTTTAAGTAACATTTGATATTTATTTAATTTTTTAGTATAATAACATAAAAATTATGATAAAATGATAATTATGTGTATAGTATGTTTAGGTTGTAAATAGTAGTCATTACAGAAATTGTAGTTATGAGAATTCAAAAAAAAAGTGAGGACATTTTAGGTACATTACACGAAAACATACCAAAAAGAAGGTAAGTCCTTTATTAATAATATAGATAATATATATAATTAATTTTTCTATAAATAATACATAATTAATCTATTACACTTCCAAGTTCCAATGAGTGAGGCTATAGACTGGTAGCTAATTATTTTTATTGTTTTTTTTTAAAAAAAATATTTTTATTATGAAAATTTGTAATTATAATTTATAAAATCAATTTTGTAACACTTTTTTCATAATAAATATCTAGTTTTTTAACAGTGCAAGTATTCGCATCCAACCATTGAGAAAATTTCAAATTTTAGATTGTAAGTGGATTACTTGTTAAATGTACTGGCAAAGTTAACTTTTCCTTTATTATCTACATAACACTTATATAACTATATATATAATTATGGTGAGGTTTAATTGTACTTACTTACATGAGGTGTCCTTTATATAAAGGACACATGTGTTTATAAAAAGTTATCTCTAATTTTATAATAAGTAGTTGCTTTATATTAGGATGACTACAGTAACTTTCCCTAAGATTTGATATAAATATAGCTAGACCCATAAATTTTGAAAATTATATCTACCTTCTTTTCTGTTAATAAATATAATAAAATCCTAATTAAAAGTGTTGAATGAATAAATCACCCTAAATAATTTAAAAGAAAAAACCATCAAAAAAATAGAAAATTTAAAAAGATAAAATACCCATCTATATATCAATCTAAAAAAATATTTATATATAATACACATATTTATAAATTATACATATATAATCATATGTATATATATTAATATAAAATATATATGATATGTATAACTATATATATACACCTTCATATACTTTGAGAGGTGGAAGTGAGGGTGAGAGGATGGTGCAGCTGCCATGGCCGCTGCCCACAGCGGTAGCTGACCGGATCTGGGCAATGTACAAAATAAAAAGATAGCCGTGACAGTCATGGTCTTTGTCATGTGCCTTGGTGGCCATGGCAGCAAAGTATGCACATGGCTTAGATGGCCACCATGGCCATGGTTGGCCGCCATGGGTAGGGTTGGAGGGTGTGGCAGGATGGCGTGGGTCTGGGAAAATGAGTGAAAAAAATTAAAAAAACTGTTTGAATAATTTTAAAATTATTTTGAAATTGATTGTGTTCTTGAAACTATAAGTTATTTAATATTTACATCAATGTAAATTTATTATGAGTAATTTAAAAATTATTAAAATGATACTAAGTTAATAAATAATAAAGTTGTACTTGTCTTAAAAAATTATATTAAAATTGATTATTTATCTAAAATTGCTAGAGATATGTTGTTAATATTTTAATAAAATATGTAATATTTGTGAAATTTTATTAATACCTCATATGTGTAAATTTATAATAATCAATTTAAATTGATTAGAAGTATACTAATTTAAAAAATAATGAATTTGTATTTTTTTTAAGAATTTTTACTAGATAATTTTAAAATATAACAATTTTATTTTTATTGATTATTTTTAAGATGTTTAAAAGTACTAGATATTGATATATATATATATATATTATACATAATTAATTGATATTTTAAATTGTAGACCTTATTTTTCTTTCACTGTCTTAAAAATAAAAATGCACCAAAAGACATTAAAATATATAATACATGGAATTTAAAAATGATTTGAGGTAGCATAATAAATATAAATGGACTCATTTACCTTTTTAAGGATATAAAGAAAAAATTATTTTAGTGCAATGCACCATCAACATATCATTAGAGTATACTTTAACATGTTGTACAGGTAGCAAGTAAAATATATTTTATCCCATTTTCAATTAATCAACAAAAAGAATGGTTATAATTTTGTATTTTAAATCAATAATTTATATTAAAAATATATTTATAATCTTCACATGAAAAATGTACAATAAAATTTGCTTGACAAAATGCTCCAAATTAACTTTTCCTTTATTATCTATATCACACAATTGTATACATATATATAGTTAAAACTAATTTATCATGGACCAGAGGTAATTTAAAGTGTCAAACACGTGTTATTCCCATCAGCGTATACAAAAGTCAAATTACATATTAATGCATTATGGACCACAAGTGATTTACTGTTTTAAATTTTTTCATGTCTTATCCGCATCGTCAGAAAATTTATGGCATGTTATCATTTTGTACCAATCGTTTTTCGTATATTTTGATAAATAAAATTGTTATTATTATTTATTTATACACTCACATTAAAAATTTGTTACAATGTAAAATTTAAATTTCACTTATATATAACTAGGAGTTAAATCAAATTATGATATAAATTCATTCAAAATTGTCCCATTCTTTATGATTTGATTGCAGCTTAAGACTCAAATAAATGAACCACACATACAATTTGATTTTTTTAGTATTACTACTTAAATTTAATTTTAAGAGTTAACTCTTTACCATATTGATTCCTCAAGTCTTTATTAGGAGTTAACTCTTATTTTAATAAGTTTAATATTAAATTTAAGGGACAAATCAAAAGAGTGAAGGTGAGTTTTTATTGTTATTAATAGATCGAGTTACAGATTCAAGTATGTAGGTGGGTGTGGGGGAGCTTTGCCTTCCTCCTGCTGGCGAACTGGTGTAAAAACTTGTCGCACAACTGGTCGTAAGAGTATATAGTCGACGGCTCCAGCTTTACAAACCAGTCTAGTGCTATTCCTTGAAAGGTGGTCACCAACATTTTGGCGTAAATGAACTCATTGTGACTATACAGTTGCATCATATGTTCGAACTATATAAGGTGCTCATTGGGGTCAGATGAACCATCATATCTGGGGAGACCGATTGGAATTTTGGCATCCACCACGATCCTTTCATCAATGATTTCCTGAATGAAGGGTGACCCCCTGTCCCGACGCGATCTCTGTGGAGTATCCGCATTTTATACTTTGTCCGTGTTTCTCCTCGAGATTTCATCCAGTCGCCGGTTCAGTTGTTGCACCTGATGGAAAACCTCCTCCCACTCGTTCCTATCTGCCTGGGAGGTGAATCTTGTGCGCTAAGCCCTGCGCGCTGCGGGGCTCGACTGGGCCGATGCGCTGCATCTAGGGATTCGTATCTATCTTCGTGGTAATCATGGTTTGGGCGTTTGAACCTATCGCACTGCGGGACTCGATTAGGTCAAACGCGCTCCTCCAAATCTGCCACCTCCTCACAGAACTCTGGATGTCTTCTCTCTGCTGGTTGGCGCCTGGGACTGGTTTCACATCGGGCGAGTGTTCGTCTGGCATCCTGGCGGGAGGGGCTGTTCTCCGAGGGTCTATTTTCAAGTTCTGGCGGTGGAGTTGTGCTTGCGGCATGAGCTGGCACTGAGGTGTGCCTGTTTAGTACAGCCGATAACTGAGCAGATATCTGGGCAGAGACTTGCTCACTAATCATCTGCATTAGCTGGGACATAGGCAGCGTCACCAGCTGTTCCTGGGGGGCACTGGCGCCCGGAGTGTTTGGATATTGCTGGGGGTTAGGGAGTGGTGGGGAAGTAGATTTTCGATTCTCCTCCCTCCCGAAAGTGACTCTATGTGTGTTTACCATTTTTTTTTTTCGTTGCAATCTCAAAAGATTCCCACAGACGGCGCCAAATGATGCTGCAAAGAGCGTAACAGTCCGAAACTCCGATGGATTTGAATGGTATTGGGCTTGAGATCTGCAACCAAGAACAAACGTAAACTAGCCGAGGTGCCCCGGCTAAGGCACTTCGACGCTCAAGTCAGATTTTTGGTAGAACGGAGAGTATAGAGAAAGTGTGTAGTGAATAGTATAATTGCATTACCTTGAGCGTGGTGGTGCTAGTAGAATATATAATCTGATGAGGGTGTGATTTTACGCAAGTACCCTTATCAGGTGTACTTGGATTTTCCTCATGACCGAGATTTGGTAGTCATATTTTGCCCAGATCTCGGGACTGTGCCACGTGGCGCAATCTCCTGTTTTTCTGGACAGTCACGTCAGTAGACGCGCGCCTCTGCCAGAGTTGTTGGCAGGGTTGTCAGAGTTGTTGGAAGCGGTTACATTCGTTGGCAGCAGTCACATCCGCTGCCACGTATGATCATTACTTAAAGGTTCAACTTGTCCCACCTGCAACCGGAGGTCGATTCATGTCGACCAGACTCAGATGATAAGAGTTTGGAAGCGGCCCTCAGGTCGACACGGGTCGACCACGGGGCTTACCATACGGGGTCGATACTAGTCGACCAGGCTGACTTGCCTCTGGGCTTCATGAGTTGTCTCTTCTGAATCTGGGCCCGTTGGGCCTACTGGATTATACAGTATCACGTTGGGCCTCGTGGACTGTCTCATTTGTAGAAGGGCCTGTTGGGCTATCCCATATCAATGCCCTTCTACCCAAAACCTTCCTGTGATGATCAGCATAATCCGGTTCCAGTTCGTAGAAGCTGTTAACCACAACTCCATCGCTTCTCCAATCCGATTCCCAAATTTGCTGCATCAACTCGCTGAACTCGTCTTTGTTTTCTTCCATCATGAACTCAGCCACTTGTATCCTCAAAAATTCCAGCTGATGCGGAAGATTAGGCACAACAAAGGGCTCTGAATCAGACGACACTTTGTCGAATGGCCTGTGGCGCTTCATCTGCTCTGAAACACATAAGGCGAAGTAGCTTGTTCCATGGAAAATCAGTCTTGGGATGGGGACAGTATACGAAAGCATTTCTATCATATATTTGACAAAGAGAGAATATTACATGAAATATTCTTCTTCAAATTCCTAATCTACATTTAGTGAAATACTTAGATCACTATTTTTTTGCGTTGTTAGTATTGTTATATATGTGTACATGTGCATGTTTCCATGCTTTATTTTTGTATATTCCAAATATTCTAAAATTAATTTTCTTAAAGAATGTTGACCTCATATAAAAATTCTAGTTCGTATGCACAACAATCATATATATTGAGAAAAATCATGAAAGAAGATCTTGAATTGACAGAAATAATTAGGATGAAATTGTTCTACAAATAAATAGCAAATATTTGTGATACTAAAATTTAATTAAAAATTTGTTTCGTTAGATAATAATGTTGCCGTAATTTAAATTCAACAATCTTTCCAAAAACAATAAATGCATGAGGCTCTGTTTTAAAAATGCATTTGCCTCAAGAGAATACTTGCATGAGGTAAAATGTAATTCGATATCTGTTTTGGCCATAATAATGCCGACATTTTATAACATGTGAGTTTTTAGTGGATTGAGCTCATTATGTTAGTAACTTGTTTTAAATTTTAATAATTCACGCTTATCCTTTGTGATAATTTTAACTGTACGCAGTAAAGCATGCATGGAGCATATGAGATGGACAAGCCAAACCATTTCTTTATTCAAATTCATTATTTCTTACAATGGACAGGGCATGTGGCTACTGCCTTCATACGTATTTATGCAACATATTAATTAATTCCAAGGCACAACAACCCTGGGATTAATTGATCTAGCTATTGCTAGAAAAAGTCAACATGCATGTCCGTTCGAAGTTCTTCAATATTTGGACATAAATTCATTAGGCATCTGCAGGCTGGCGTCGCAGACCGCCGAATATATAGCCGGACTATAGCCATTCTGCAAATCCTGGTACCTACTCCACAGCATCACCCCTCCGTAGTTCGTAGAATTCTTAATCACCGGCAGAATCTGATTAATAAGCACTTCCGGAGGAATGTATCCGGCGCCGGCCGCCGTAGACGCCGGCAAGCCCAAGAAAAGCTGAGTGCCTGACGGCAGCGACGAGCTCCACGTGTTCCACGCTCCGAGAACACTGTTGACTCCCCCCCTGTAATCACATCCAGGATTGTTGTAAAACTGCACCCAAACGTAATCAAAAAGCCCCGTTTTAATGGCGGCATCCAGATTTCTATCCGGGTAAGGACACTGCGGTGCTGCAGATAAGTAGATTTTTCTCTCCGACGTGGTGTACCCGGACAAGGCCCTGGCGAGGTCATCCCAGTAAAGGGTGGACCCTGGAAATTCAATGTCAAAGTCTATGCCGTCCAGGGCGGCATCCCCGAGGGGCCCGCCGGAGTTGTTTGTCAAGAAAGTGGTGTATAGATAATCAGCGACTTCTATTGCGTTTTGCGGAGAAGAGATGTTGTAGCTGCCGGCGCTGCCGCCGAGTGAGAGAAGTACTTTAATGCCTGTGCTCTGGCAGAAACGAATTTCTTCGCTTAAGGCCCGGCAGGTGCCCGAGGGGGGATCGCAGTGGCCGGCCAAGTTGAGGACGGGGGTTTGGCCGCTGCCGAAGGTGATTAAGAAGGCGATGTTTATGTATTTGTAGTAGCCGGTGGCGCAGGCCTCCTGGAGGGTCCCTTCGTTGCCGTTTTGGCCCCAGTAGATGGCTATTCCGCAGGCTTCTGAGAATTTGAAGGTGGAAAGGGCGATCAGGATGGAGAGCACTACAGTGATTGCCGGAAGGGATTTTGTTTGAGAACGGGCTGCCATTTTTGTAATTTCGACTTTCTTGGATTGGTTTTTGATGCTTATGGCGGGAGGGTTTGGGGAGTGGGGACATTTAAATAGTGGAGGAGGTCGCGAGTACTCGTGGGGGCTGTTGGCTTGTCATAAGGGGGTGTTTGGTTTTATTTCCAAACCCCTTTTTTCATTTTATATTATTTTAAAAATAAAAATTATTATTTTTTAAAAATTTTCACTCAACATAATTTTTATTTTTATTATCATTCCACATTCTCTAATAATTTATATTTTTTTTCAATAATTTATATTTTTTTTCTTTATTCTATTGTTTCTATCTCTCTCCATCTACAACCTATTAAAATTAATATAATCATTACATTTTTAATATTTTGTCCAAATATATTTTCATTTTCACATTATATCATATAATTAATTTTTTTAATTTTAAAAATGATAAAAATAAAAATTAAAAATAAAAATAAAACCAAACACCCCCTAATTCTTCCAAGAAAGATCACGAAAAGATATCGAATTGTACAATAAAAACATGTGACTACTGAAGCAATGTGTTTTATGTGTTTTTTTTTACCTGATAGGGGATGTGTTTAATGTTTGAATCAATTACTTTGATAGATGATACATTAGTGTTTTTAACCATCATGCATATATATTAGTGGTTTTTATTGTCATGATATATTACAGTAATAACGGCCCACTAGATTTATTTTTTGGAGCTATTTTAATTTTTTTTTAATGAAAATGTATAGCAAAAAGTTAAAATAGTTGGTTTTGAAAATGAAGTTTTATTTGAATGTATAGTAGAAAATTACATATTTATATAGATTTATATAAGTGTAAAAATGAGATGTATTTGAATGTTAGGTGTTTTTGTATTAAAAGTTGTGTAGTTTTTTATTGAAAAATTGATAATGTGATGTATGATTGTTTAAAAAATTAATATTATAATTTGAATTTGAATTTATAATATTTTTATTGTGAATGATGTATGAGAAGTGTTGAAAGGATAAAAAATGATTAAAGTCATTATAGAAGTTGAAAAGGGGATGAAAATGAAGCTAGAATATAATAAAGAATGTTTTGAAAATGAAAATATTTGAAAAAATGGTGTAGATGGTGATAATTCTTTATTTTCATTTTGTTGAGAAAATGAAAATGTGGTTTGAAAATGAAAACAAACTTTGTCACGGACGAACTCTATCTTGCAGCTGAATTTTTCTCTATGATGGCATCCCTAGTTCCACCCAACCTTCAATCCGCCAACGTTCATCTCGAGTCTTTTTTATGACCCATTTTTCATTTCGGTCCAATAGCTTATTAGCATAAGCATTAGAATGTCTCACAGTATTAGCGTACTCGCCTATTCTGATTGCTCATAATCATCAGAGGCTCGCGTTTGTTGTGCCGAGCGTGTTTGCTTAATTTTCCCTGACTAGCCAGCATGCACGTCTCAATCTTAGGTCCTTATGTGCACTTCTCGACGGCAAAGGAGCTATCTTGCTCAGTCTCGACATTAAAGGTTGCTTGCGCGCCCACAATGCAATCCTCGTGCTTATCACTCACTCATAGCGGTCAAATCGTGCCGTAACGACCTCCGTTTGTGCCTTGCCCGAGTAGGACTATATGTAAATCCAAGGCTTATATAATGTGCCATTATCTTATGTAAGTCCCACACAAAGCATTGGACTTGTATGTGTGTGATCATTAAATTAATGGCATTGCCCTTTCATATATAATGTGTGTGTGTGTGTGTGTGTGAGGTTTAAAAATTTTATTGATCCAACACTATCACTCTAATATCTGCATGTCAAAATTTAAATCCTAACAAATTTCATTTGAATGCGAGTGCATGTATATATATAGTACATTAAAAGGGTACTATTTGGATAAATTTTTTACCTATATTTATAAGTATTAGATTTTGTTTTAAAAATAAAATTCTAAAGCATTTGAATAAAATAAATTTTAGAGCTAAAAATATATTAGTAATAATAACTTTATAATTAATATGATTAAAAATAAAAGGAATTTATTAAAATTTTAAAATTAAATTGTAAATTTTTTAGTATTTAAAATTTTTTATAAAATTCTAATATTTTATTTTAAGAGTTATTTACCTTCTTTTTTAGAAGGGAATAATTGAATCATCAAATACTTTATAATACTTTATAAACCTTTAAATATTGTATAATATATATTCAAAACTTTATATGTTTAGTCAAACATTCTCTTAATTATTGTTTGAGATAAATTACTTTTTACACCGAAGCACCTTCGGTTCAATTTTACCGAACTTCTTGTCGGTGCTTGTACTTGTTTTATTGGGGGCATAATGGTAATTTACTTTTTTAACTTCATGTGAACAGATTAGTGCCGGTTTGGTTTTGTTTTTAAAATTCATTTTCATTTTCTCTTAAAAATAAAAATAAAAATTTATCAACTTTTTCTCTATTTTTATAAATATTTTTATTCTCAACACATTTTTCAAACATATTATTGCAATTTCTCTTCATTTTCACATTTTATTTTCTCATATTCATATTTCCACAATTTTTAATACAAAAATACTACAATATTCAAATACAATTCATTTTCAACTCTACATAATTATTTTATTTTAAACAATATTTTATTTTAAAAAATACACTTATGACTAACTTATTTCTATTTTTTTAACTAAAAAATGAAAATACCTCAAGAAACCAAAAACCAAACAGCCCTAGTCATTTCACCTTTAATTTAATGTATTTTAGTATTAGTTTTTGATTTGGTCCACCCTATTTTTTATGTATTTTATTCGGATTTTCACCTTAAATCATGTCTTTTTACGTGCCAAAGTAAACCAAGCTAGGGATTAGGCTTAATTATAAACTCATCATATCCAAATCTAATCTAATAAAAAATAAGAAAAAAAAACTTATGTATAACATTGTACATGTTTTGGAATTCATATAAACATAAAATTGTTATTTCCATAATGATGAACACATGATGAGTTGGGGACTTTTATTTATTTATTTATTTAGACACATGTATGTTTAAATATACGTTAGGTTGAATTTTCAATATCACACTTATGTGTCACTTACGTCCTGGTTCAAAAGCTGCTCAATAAAAATTTAAAATTTAAAATTATCGATAATTCACAATAAAATAATAAAATCTTAGATGATCAAAATTTACAATAAAAATAATCATTAAAATCTTAATTTACTTATAATTTATGACAATATAATATAATTTATAGGAGATAATATATTTTACATAACACAACTTTCAAGAATCTCGTGGAATTAGATAAGTTATTTATAAAACATGTAAAACCTTAATTTTAAGGTGTCCAAATCGTGTAAAATAATTTAATTGTTATAATTAAATTTAAGTTCTTAATATTAAAATATTCAAATATATATCACTATAAGAAAAAAAATAATCAATAGCAAAATAATAAGTGGTAAGATTGTTACCAATCATATATTAAGCGAAAAATTTTATTATGTCACTTTCATCATTTCTACAAATTTATTAAGTTATAATAATTAACAAATAATGATGCACTTATAGTGAAAATAAATTTTTTTATTACAAATATATTATTACTAAATTGTCACTATAAATGTTTAATTAATTATCAATAATGATGAATTAAAAAATTAGGTCTTGATGCTTTTCAATCATCATGTGATAAAATAAAAATTATTATCACTTAACAAGCATTACTGGTGAGAAAATAAAAGTTATTTTTATTTAATATATATTATTAGTGATAATTATATATTATAATTTATTTTTTTTGTCACTACTATTATTTTTTTTCTAATAATTCCAATGCGTATATTTGAACATTAAACTACCAGTAAAATATATGTAAGAGAGATCAATTTTAAATGAATTTTAAACAACAATCTGTGCAATGAATTGATGAAACAATAATTGGTGCTACGTGGTCCGCCCATTTTTCAAATTGTATGATCATTCTTGCCTGGAAATGAAACGAAAACAACAATAAAACAAAGAGTAAATACGGTCTCTGTAATAATGAGCTTCTTGATTGATTTCAGCAAACAAACAAAAAAAGAAAGAAAAATGTGAAGGGGAAATCCGAGGAGGATGGCTCTATTGGCAGCTTCTATTATTTCCTAGATGATGCCGATAAGGATGACACGTCGAAGGTTAGAAACCTTGAACTGGTAGTGGTCCAATCAATTAGTACTTTTTAACCAGTCATAGCTTTGTCAATCGTGTAATTAAAAGTTTTATATGATTAAATAATTCATTATACATTATAAAATTTTTATTTATTGAACAGTTAATTAATTTAATAATATATAATTATATGTATGAGGTTTAAAATTGAAACACCGATAAACTTTTACTACACACACGCGTCCAAAACCTTCATTTTCTCTCGCCCATATGCACATCATTACTCCGATTTGGGAGAACAAATTTTTTAAGGATCAAGGGATTTAGAGCAAAGAATTCCCGGTGGACATTGGATCAATGCATTTAGAATCAACAAGTTCAAATAATTTTGATATTGTGTAAATTTTAAATTTGCTAATACAATGGAGAAAATAATTCAAATGGCTTTAAAGGATTTAAATCCATGATAACAAGATATATAAATGTTTTTTTATATCATAAGATTATTATATAGTCTATACATAATTTAAAACCTTAAATCATTTGACACTAAAATAATTCTTCATCCTTTTTTTTTTTTTAACACTAAAAAGAAAAATTTTATTGCAAATCTTCAAATAGAACTTCCAATAGGAATGTAGGAGCATGACCCTCCTACAAAACCGGTCTAGTAATAGAACCAGATGCTCTAGCAACATAATAAACAATTTGGTTCGTTGAGTGTAGCTACCATTAAGTTCAGCAATGAGAGCCTTACAATCCTCAATAACCGATTTAAAATACGAAAGATCCATAGAATCACTAGACATAACATTCGCTACTAATTGGGAATTTAGTTAAAAATAATGATTAGATAAGGAAAGTGTGTTTTTACCCAGCTCAATGCCTCTCAAAAACTCAAAGCTTCAACCAACAAAGGAATCACTTTACCCACAAATGGAATAGCTTTAGCAGATTTTTAACGATCTTGATCATTTCTGATGATTCATCCAACTCCAAACTTTGATTTTTGGGTAAATATGGCTGCATCAACATTACATTTGAACTAAACTTGTAAATGGATAGAGTATCACCTTACCCATATCCATACCCTAAAATACCCAAACAAAAATACCCTATAGTCTATCCTACCTTAAAATACCCAAAAGGATGAGACCCTAACTCTACTATACCCTATCTAACCCAAGACCCATTGAATTTATACTTTTAATGTATATACTAATTTTCTCAATATATACTAAAAATATTATTTGGTATATGATAACAAAATATAAAATATATATATATATATTTAATTATTAAATTTAAATTAGTTAATCTTTATTTTCAAATTTTCATTCATTAATAAAATTTTTATTAACAACATTTATTCATTAGCAAAATTAATTTTATTAACTGTTTTTATAAAAAATATTTATTCCACTATTCATTTCATTAATGAAAAATATTCAACTGTTACTATTGCTATTCCAATTTTTTTTAAAAAAATTGCTATCCCAAGATAATAACTTTATTAATTTTATTAATTTGGTTTAATTTTTAATGAAGACAATTATTTAGTTGTTATTGTTCATTCACATATTTATAATTTTTATCATTAATATAAATTTGATTTCGATATAAATAATTTTTAGGTTCATAAATTAAATTTAAATATAAAGTAATTGGTGATTTATGGATATGAGTACATGGGTGAACCCTACCCATATTCATTACATTATTTTAATAAGTATTGGTATGGGTATGACATTTTGGGTATGAATAGAATAATACCCTACCTATTTACATGCCTAATTTGCACACGAACTAGAATTTTTATAAGAGGTCAACATTCTTTAAGAAAATTAATTTTAGAATATTTGGAATATACAAAAATAAAGCATGGAAACATGCACATTTACACATATATAACAATACTAACAACGCAAAAAAATAGTGATCTAAATATTTCACTAAATGCAGATTAGGAATTTCAAGAAGAATATTTCATGTAATATTCCCTCTTTGTCAAATATATGATAGAAACGCTTTCGGTCCCCACCGCACCCCCAAAAGAAGCGAAGTGAGTCTTTTTTTCTTTTTTCTTTTTCTTTTTTTATTTTTGGTTGTTGTTGTCTCCTTTTAGACTAATTGCAAACTTATAACTATTTTTTTCCTACAACAGTAAGAGTTCTTAATTTATAAAATTTATTGTGTTTTTATTTGGGTTATTTGATAAATTAATTACAAAACATACTTGAAACAAACAAGCGTCTGTGGTCTGTACAGTTTTTCACATGAAAAATAGCGATAATTTTATCATCACCAACCCAAAAATTGCCATTGGAAGTCGTGCGGCAATCACATCAATCATTTCATTCTTTTTCGACAATTTTACTATAAATCTCTGCTTGGACAGCGCCTATTTCTTCCCATTTTTAAATTCTCTTTTTATTTCCATCATTGTTTAAAAATTAAAAATTATTATATTGCACATATTTTCATTGGAAATTTTTTTTTATTTTTATTTTAATTTTTTAAAATTTATTTTATCAACCTATTAATACATTAATCAAATTCAAACTCAATTTGACATAAAATATAAAATATCATTTTAAAATAACTTATATATATTATATATTTTAAAAATAAGCTTTTTAAAAATAAAAAAATATAAATCACTAAATCATATACTTACTGTAATCATTATTTCCAAATAAATAATCCAATTATAATTTTATTTTTATTTTCAAAACATAACTAATTTTTCAACTTTAGCATTGAAAATAGAAACTGAAAACAAAAAACACATCCAAACGAGCCCTATGGATTGTTTGTTTGATTTTTATTTTTAGTTTTTAATATTTATAGAAATTGAAAAATTAATTATAATTTTGAAAATAAAAATAAAATCACATATAGATGTTTATTTAAAATAATGATCAAACTAGGCATATGGATAAAAATTTAAATAGTTTATATCTTTTTACCTAAGGAGACATTTTTTCAATATATATTAATTATTTGAAATGATAGTGACGAGGTTGAAAGCTATTTTACTGAATTGTGGTAGTATTTGGACTAATTCGACCATAGTTGAATGGCCCAATAGTGAAATCTCCTTGAGCTGAGATTTGCAACCACTAACAAATGCCAAACTAGCCGAAGTGTCCGATGCTAAGGCACTTTGACGCTCAAGTTAGTACTGATCGAGTTTGAAAATTGAGCAGTAGAATAAGAGTATATAGTGAAAATGGCATACTTTGATGGTGGCTGGCATCGGGGTATTTATAGCCTTCTCCAAATGGATAATATATCTGAAATGCCCTTATCAAATGCGGAAAGTTTTTATCCTTGCCTAAGATCTATAAGTCATTTCTCGTCCGTATACTATTCTAGGTAGCACTACCTCCTGCTTTCCTGAAAGAATAATATTTTGAAGGCACGCATCCTGATAGAAGTGGTGGCAGAGGCAGTACTGGGGGGATATGCGCCATTAATGCGGAGACACGCTGACTGTCAGGGCATTAAATGCGACAGAGATACAATTTGGCGCCAAGGTGAGCACTTTGGTCGATGGAAGTTGACTAAAGAAAGTAGTTGACTAGAGATATGGTTGAAGGGAATAGGCGGCGTGAAGCTTCCTATCAGGTAGGGTCAAGTACACTTTACTCAACCTGGAAAAGATAATGGTTGATGGCCTATGTTACTGCCTAAGTGAAAAGGCGATGATCGACGGCCTAACTGGATCTGGAAGCGCAGTTGGGCCTCAGATGCAAAGTAGGCCTGGAGGCGCTCTCTAGAGTTAATGACTATTGGGCTGGGCCTACTAGGCTATCTTATATTATGAGTCCCCCCTACTTGTGGTCCTGATCGAGCTTGTCAATGAGAAAGAACAAGAAGTAAATACGTAACTGATTGACGGTTCTGGACATTCGACCAGGGTTTTTGAATTCTTGACTAGGGTTTTTGAATACTTAACCCGAATTTGGTACATTTAATACGTCTGTTACGTTGAGGCATATGAAGTGCAAAAAAACGACTATGCAATTATTACTGTTGGTTTATTTCCTGCGCTTGAGTGCCTATAAATAGGCACTGTGAAAACACACATTTTACACTTTTACTGCACTTGATCTAGTTAAGTTTTGAATTCACAAAACCTTCTTTTCATTCCAAGCTTTTAGAGTTTCATCGAGAGCCTGTGAGTTTTACCTTCTCGCTTCTACTTTTTGTTTGGCTGTTTGTTAAGTATGTTGAATACTTCGGATAATGAGGACATTAGGTCCCAGGGGGCACAACTCCATGGGGAGGGTCAGAGAGAGAGAGAGAGAGAGAGAGAGAGCACATCTAGTAGCTCGAGTGATAAGTGGGCTATTTCTGGGGGTGAGACTGGTTCAAGTGAGGTGCCAGTGTGGCGTGGTCGATTATTCACACCTGATCATTACATTGAAATTGCTTCAAAAATTACCCTAGCCAATTAGTATGTATTAGGGAGCTTTACCATGTCCCTACTAAGTATGAACTCTTAGCTCTCGATCTACAGGATATGATGCATCAACCTCTGAAGGGGTGTATTGCCATTTTCGAAGAGGGGTTTAGATGTGGGCTTAGGTTTCCTCTTGTGCTAGCTATGGTCAACCTCCTGGCGGTCTAGAGGTCAACATAACACACCTCCTTTCCAATTATTTTTCAACTATATATAGTTTTACAGTGTTGATGCACCTATTCGAATAGCCTGTTTCTTTCGCCAACTTCTCCAATACCTTCCATCTCCCAATATCTTGAAAGTTGGGTAGCATCGAGGAATTCATGCTCTATTACCTCACGGCACGACCGCGTTGAAAGTTCTTAGTGACCTCCTCCTTCTCCTACCCCCAGGAGTGAAAGAAGTATTTTCTTTATGTTTGAAGGCCTGGGGGGTTTAATATACTGAGGGGGTAGTGGAAGGGGCACGTCAAGATACTAGGAAATTTGACCCCTATCTCGCTAAACACCTTTATTCAAGACCTTGTCGAGGTTGGCCAAATAGAGGCCTTCATTTTAATTAAAGAGAGATGTTTGGTGCTAATTGGCTTGTCGCCGGTCAAGCTAAACTTGCCCACAAGTGATCAACTAGGTAGTTCTCTATCAATTATTACGATTCTACTTCATGCATCTTTCTGCTCAAGATTAATTATTTTTCTTTTGTATTCTATTAGCAAATCAAGAAGAAATAATGAGTTGAGTAAGAGAAGTAGCGATAGCCCGCACTCAGAGGAATAAAGAGCGCAGATAAGTAATTGTAGCTAGTCGCCAACCAACAGTTTCAACTGTAGCTCTAGCGCCTTTGACCTGTACACTCGAACCCCTATATTATGGAGTCGACCTTAAAGGTGTCTCCTGCTCGACCAATGATGACAACAAGCAGTAGCCCCGTTGATCAGGGCAAAAGGCCTATGGCCGAATAGGGAGGTCTCACTCCTGAGAGGTCGATGAGCAACAAAGGGAAAAAGAAAGCTCCCATTTGCTATGACTTATTTGGAAAGCGCAGCGATGAGATGTTGTTTTAATTACCTCTGCTACCATCTCCTAGGCTCAGGATGGAGCCGAACATGGCTATCCACAACTCAACTTCAATACTAGTGTCAGGGTCGATTGAAATTGTGGCACTCAAATAGATGGTGGCCAAGCTCTTTGTGTCCAACCAAAGGAAATTCATGAACCTGAGCCAGGTTGGTGCACTCAAGGCTCTAGTGTACTACGTAACATCGTAAGTGTATGGTCGATTTAACTTTCTCATTGAACATTTTCTTTTTGTGGCCAAGCATAGTTTTCTAACGAATAATTATTCCTTGTAGGTGAGCCAGCTCGAGTATCACTTTTATTGGAGGTCGAAGCTAACTCTGGCCGATTAGGAGCACCTGCAAGAGGGAAGGGATATGGAAACCCTGAAGGCATAGTTGAAGTCATCTTAGGTCAGGGTTAACTAGTTGAGTAAGGATGTCGCAAATCTTCACAAATAGCTCAATACCAAAGATTAGCAGTTGCTCACGGCCACCAAAGAGAAAAGTCAAATGGATGAGCCGCTGCACAAGGCTTGACAAAACATGCAGTAGAGCTACAACTCTAGTTGAATGAAGGGGTTGCATTGCAGGAGGCCTAAGAAGAATTCTTTAGGAAGCTCCTATTGATGCAAAAAGAGATGATGTAGCAACTTATGCTCTACTCAGCTTTTCAAGGCGCGAGCATAGTCTTCTCGCTCGACGATACGGGGATTACATTTGACAAAGCCATCAAGTAGCTTGACTATTTAGGTTACACCTTTGGGGCAGAGGACAAGGATCGTATCAGCCATATCCTAAACGAGCAGTTGCGACCTTATCCCTCGCCTGAGGAGACCACAATTAAAGAGGGTGCTACAGGAAGTATCACGATTGAGGCCATGATTGCTGATTAATGGAGGTAGACAGGGGTGTCAAGGAGGCTCGCCATCATGGCGAAAGATTTTGAGTTTTCCAATGACTTTGCCTTTGAGATCTGAGATGGTATGGTCAATGTAGGCGAGTATTTGTTGCGCTTTGAGGATTTTTTGATCAATGAGGTAGGGCTTTTGCAACTAGTGCAAGTTGTTCTTCCCCTTGTGTCAGCAATGCCTAAGCAAGGGATGGTGGTAACAATTTCATCGAGCAATGAGCTCAATGAAGCTATCGAAGAGGGCACCTAGGCAACTTCAGAAGGTGCGGGGTTGAGCAACAACTAAAATTCCTACCTTCTAAGATTGTGGTAGCCTAATATGGGCAATGTCACACTTTGTAATCTTTTTTTTTTTTTTAACTTTTGTTATCAAAAACTTGATTTAATGATATAGAATTGTTGTTTGAATGGCTTTTATACTTTACTTAGTATTAGCCAAAATAAATTGTTATCATTGATTAAGGTTATTAACCTTGCAAAGTAAGTTTATGGTCGAATTTTATGGTCATCGTTTAGATGAATACGATTATATGGTATAATGTTATAACAAGTTCCTACTCACTTATGCGGTCAGGATGTGAACAATCATTTTTGGCAAAATAACATGACTTAAACTTAGTTTGGTTGATTATAATTGAATATGGACGCTAGAAGGCCTTTAATTATTTGCGTAAAGCTGTTGACAAGGTCAACTATAAACTTGGGTTTTACAGTCGCTCTAAGGCCTTGATTTGGCAGCTTGAAGATGTTTCTCTAGTCGACTTAAAACTTGGGGCTTAGAATCTTTAATTTGACAGCTTAAAGTTGCTTCTTGGGTCAACTACGGGATTAACTTAAAACTTGGGGCTCAGAAGCCTTAATTTGGCAGCTTGAGGTTGCTTCTTGGGTCAACTACAGGGTCAACTTGAAATATTAGGTTTAAAAGCCTTGGATTGGCAACTTGAAGCTGCTTCTTGGGTCGATTATGGGATCAACTTGAAATATTGGGCTTAGAAGCCTTGGTTTCACGGCTATGGCATTACAAGTGAATGATAGCAGTGTTGCTAAAATTCATTCATATCAAACAATATAATGACTATTACAAGCATTTTTATACATAGAATTTCTTCAAGTTGATGGCATTCCATAGGCAAGGAAGCTCATCTTCGTTGATGTTGGCAAGTCGATAGGCGTCATGCTTTGACACTTTGACGATAGTATAAGGCACCTCCCATTTTGGGTCAAGTTTGCTAACATTCTTGGATACTTCCACCTTTTTGAAAACTAAGTCTTTGACCTTAAAATGGTGTGGCTGGACCCCTTTATTGTAGTTCTCTGCCATCTTTGATCTATAGCATTGCATGGTGTTATAAGCTTCTTGCCTCCGCTCATCGATTATCTTTAGGTTGAGTTTTTTTTCAGGTATGTTTATGATCAGGTTAAAGTGGATCACTCGAGTTGTGTGTTGTATGAGTTCAGAGAAGATGACTTCTTCAAAACCATAAACTAAACTATAAAGGTTGTGACCCGTAGCTGTACGGGGGGTAATCCTGTACGCCTATAACACCCAGGAAGATCATTTTCCCAACTCAACCTGATCCCTTATATTTTGGATTTCAGATGGTTAAGGATTGTTCTGTTTGTTACCTCTATCTAGCTATTTGATTGAGGATTCCCCACTGAGTTAAAGTGTTAGATGATTCCCAAGGCTTCGCACAAACTTTGGGTGTTTCTTCTTTAAAATTATGTCCCATTATCCACAATGAGGATCTTAGAGAGACCAAAATGACAAATAATATTTTTCTAAATAAAAATTTTGATGGCTGCGTTAGTTATTTTTAGGACAGCTTTGGCTTTGACCCATTTGGTGAAATACTCAACTGCCACAATTATGAACTTTCTCTAACCTATCGTCTTTGGCAAGGATTCAAGGATGTTGATCCCCTACTGGTTGAATGGCCAAGTGACTTGAACATTGATCATTGGTGTGACAAGTAGGTGCTAGATGTTCGAGTTGACTTGGCATGATGGACACTTTCGAGCAAAATCAGCAACATCTTTTAGTAAAATGGGCCAAAAGTATCTATACTTGATGATCTTATGGGAAAGGGACCTTCTTCCTGAATGGTTCCAACACATGCTTATATGGATATCCTGTAAGACCTTGTTAGCCTGGTTGGGGTCCAAGCACCTTTGGGGTTGTCCGGAGATTGACCTTTTATAAAGTTGGCCATGTTCATCGAGCACAAACTTGGCGGCTTGTCCTTGAAGGTGACGTGCCTCATTTTTGTCTTCAGGAATTGTGTCATGGCTCAAGTAGAGCTTTATTAGATCTTACCATGAAGAAAGTATCTCTTTGATGCTCCCTATAAAATTCTCTTTGAGGGTGCCTATTGATAGTTTATCGATGGTCAAAAAAGTTATTATTCTGTCTCTTGTACGTTTGGTCGAGCTAGCAAATTTGGATAGGACATTTGCTCACTCGTTCTCTGATTGAGGTACCTGGTTGAGAGTGAACTTTTTGAATGACTACTGTAGTCTTCTTACCTCTGCTAGGTATTAGCTCATCATCAAGTCCTCAGCTTCAAAACTTCCTTCAACCTATTCCACAACCAATTAGGAGTCCATGATTGCTACCAGGTGCTCGACCCCACAGTCGAGTGCCATTCTCATTTCAGTGAGGAAGACCTCGTACTCAGCTTTGTTGTTGATGACTGCATAACCAAGCTTAATTGCAAAGTCATATTCTTCTGCTGACGGGGAATGAAGAGCTACTCTTATGCCATCTCCTTACATGATTGATGATCCATTGATGTGCAAAGTCCAAACAAGATGGGTTTCGCAACTCTTTACGGAGAGATCAACCAACTTGACAATGAAGTTAGTTAAGACCTATACTTTGATGGCTATTTTAAGTTAAAAAGTGATGTTAAACTTTCCCAAGTTAGTGACCCATTTTGTTAAGCTCCCCGATGTGTCTGGATTTGAGAGTATTTGCTTTAGCAGTTGGTTTGATAGTATTATCATTGCATGAGACTGAAAGTATGGTTGCAGCCTTTGAGCTATAGTGACTAATGCTAGGGCAAACTTTTCGATCTCTAAGTAGTTATGTTTTGGCTTTTGTAGCGCCTTGCTACAATAATAAACTAGTCAATGGGTTTTGTCTCTAGTTGAAACCAAAACTAAGCTAATTGAGGCTTCAAAAACTGCCAAATACATGTGCAGTACCTCTCCGAGCTCCAGCTTGGTGAGCATAGGGGGCGAGGACAGGTATTGTTTTAATTCAATCAGAGCCTGATCACATTTTCATTCCATTGAAAATCCAACTTCTTGGTGTTTCTGAGAATCTTGAAGAAGGGTAAGCTTTTGTCGGCTAAACAGGCAATGAATCTGCCAAGGACTATATTCCTCCCAACTAAGTGCTGTACATCTCTAACTATTCAAGGTGGAGCAATGTCCAACATGACCTGAATTTTCTATAGATTGGCATTAATGACCTTTTGACTGACCATATAAACTAAGAATTTACCTCCTTGAATGCTGAACATACACTTGTTCATATTTAATTTCATGTCGAATGCTCCCAATATGGCAAATGTGTGGTTGAGGTCGAGTGGGTGGTCCTTAGATTTTTCTATTTTGATAATCATGTCGTTGATGTAAACCTCCATGAACTTTCCAATCTCGTTCTTGAACACAAAGTTGACCAGTCTCTGGTAGATTACACTAGCATTTTTTAGCCCAAAGGGCATAACCAGAAAGCAGTAAACTCCATTGGGGACTATAAAAGAGGTCTTTTCCCTATCCTCAGGGGCCATTAATATCTTATGATACCCTTAGAAAGCATCCATCATACTTAACAGTTTACAACCAACTGCAAAATCCACTAATAAATTTATACAAGGCAGTGGGGTAATGATCATTAAGGCAAGCTTTGTTCAAATTGGTGAAATTGTTACATATGCGCCATTTTTCCTCATTCTTGGGAACAAGTACAACATTACAAAGCCAAGATAGATATTGAATTTCTACAATATAGCCTGCATCTAAGAGTTTGTTGACTTTCTCCTTGATGATCTGGCATCTCTCGACATTGAAAGTTCTTGTCTTTTACTTGACAGGCTTGTACGAAGGGTCCATGTTGAAATAGTAGACGATTACACTACGGTCGATTCCTTGGAGGTCGGATGTCTTCCAAGCAAAGACGTCGATGTTTCTCCATAGAAAATAGACCATGAGACATTCTATGTGGTGGCCCATATCTATTCCAATCCTGGTGGTCTTATCGAGGTTCCTATGCTCTAGCTTGATCATTTTGAACTCCCTAACGGGCTCCACTCTGGTATCTTTTAGCTTTCTTTTCTTACTGGCTTGGCCCTCCTCGAGTTCCATTGCAGGGACATCTCCTAAGGTTTTTAGTTGCAATTGAGTCTTTTTCTCGCTTGACTTGACCAAAATTATGTAACATCACTAGGCTTCTTTGACGTTACACAATAGTTCATACATGCCTGCTGAAGTCAGGAACTTGATTTTCATATGATAAGTTGATTGTGGCTTGGAAATCATTGAGAGCTAGTCGATCAATTATAACATTGTAAGCAAATGGGGCATCGATGACTAGATAGTTTATCATAAGTATTCTCCTATAGGGTGCCTCTCCAAATGATGCAGAGGGGTTGATGAAGCCTTCTAGTATGATTTTTGACCCCCCGAATCCAACCAAAGATGTATGCATGGGCTCGAATTTCAACTGACCTAGGTTCATCCTTTCAATGTTGAGAGAAAAATAATATTGGCAGAGCTGTCATTGTCGACTAAAATCGTTCTTACTTCAAAGTTGGCAATGTCAACGGAGACTACCATGGGCCAATCAACTTTATGGTCGATGTTTTTTCCTTTAACATGGGCTAAGTTGTCAATGATGAAAAAGATAGGCTCTGCATTGGTGGATAAATGGAACATTATTTCGACTAGGAAGGCTTTGGTCAATTGTAGCCTCATTTGCATTTGCCTCATCATCGATTTTGAGCCCCCTAGTGAGACCTCCCGCAATCATATCAATCACTCCTTGAATGGGTGGGCAGTTATCCTGGGTGGGTTTTTTTCTTTCATCGTCCCTCCTCGAGTTAACCGACCTTTCTCTATAGGGAATCGGGTCAGTTTTTCCATCTTTTATCTTAATGCCTTCGGCAACATATTGTTGAGATGACCTTATCTGATTAGCTTCTCAATTTCATCATGAAGATTGAAGCAATCTTCTGTGTCATGGCTGCTTTGCTTATGGAAATGGTAATATTTCTTTAATTTTTTCACTGCCTCAATCTCAATGAGCTTTCTTGGTTTCTTGAGAAAGTTGTCTACTGGATTGCAAACAATACCTCTTTCCTCGTGAGGTTGAGCGGAGTGTAATCATGGAAGCGTTTGATTGGAGATCGATGACCCTCCCTCTGCTGCTAGTCATCTTTCTCTTTGTTTTTCTTTTTCTCGACCTTTGGGTTGCCAAATTTCTATCTATTCATCTCTTCTTGGGTTGTATATCTCTTAGCCAGGTCAAGCAGCTCTTTCATCAATCATAAGCATTCTCACACTAAAGCATTGGTTTACTTCTTGTGTTTTAGCCCTAAAAAAAGTACATCAATCAGGAACTCAATCCTAGGATTGTTGATCTTTAACATTTTTATGTTGAATTTGGTAAAAACGTCACGGAGGGACTCTTCCTTATTTTACTTCACTGTGTAGAGATGGGTGTGGGGGAGTTTGACCTTCATCGACTGGCGAACTGGTGCAGGAACTTATCACATAGCTGGTTATAGGAGTATATCAACACCAACTCAAGTTTGACAAACCAATCGAGCATAATACCTCAAAAAATAGTAACCAGCATCTTCGTGTGTATGTATTCGTTATGTCCATGCAGTTGCATATGAACTACATCAGGTGCTCATTAGGATTAATTGAGCTATCATATTGTGGGAGTCCGATCAGGACCTTTGCATCGATGGTAATGCACTCATCGATTATCTCTTAGATGAACAATAACCTTCTTTCACGGCAAAACCTTTGAGGGCTATCTGGATTAGGCATCATTTTCATGTTTCTCCTCGAGATCTGATCAAGGTGTCATTCAGTTGTTGGACTTGATGAGAAACTTCTTCCCACTCCTCTCAATCTGCTTGGGTCATGTTGCGATCGAGCTGGGGCCTAGTGCACTCAGTCTTATCATGTTGAAGGGCTCAAATAAGCTGAGTTGTATGATTTGTTGATTCTTCAATCTTTTCATGCTGGTTTGGTCTTAAACATTCAACCCTATCACATTGCTGGGCTCAATCAAGTCGAACTTAATGGTCAACAGAATCTATAATCTCTTCTCGTGGCTCCAATTGTCCCATTTCTCCATAGAGGCACCTCGGGCTAGCTTTTCATTTGGTCAATGGATATCTAGACTTATGACCACAACTGTTCCTAGGGGATCTCTCTTCTGGTGGTGGTGGTTGCAGTTGTGGGGTCACGCTGGCAGCTAGGGCGAGCATGGTTGTGTGCTGATTTAGAGCGGCAGAAAGCTGAGTAGAAATTTGCTCACTAATTAGTTGCATTAGTTAAGGCATGGTCAAAGTAACAACTTGCTCCAGTGGGGTGCTGGGGCTTGTGGCATATGATTCTTACTGAAGTTAAGAGGGAGGATGAGACATTGTCTTTCTATTTTCCTTCTTCTGAAATGCGGCTCTCCTGATGTTCACCATTTTTTTGGTTGCAATCTCAAGGTTTCCCACAGACGGCGCCAAAAATGATGAGGTTGAAAACTGTTTTACTGGATTGGGGTAGTGTTTGGGCTAATTCGATCAAGGTGGTCGAATGGTCCAATAGTAAAATCTTCTTGAGCTGAGATCTACAACTACTAGTAAATGTCAAACTAGCCGAGGTGCCCTTGGCTGAGGCACTTCGATGCTCAAGTTAGTACTAGTCGAGTTTGAAAATTGAGCAGCATAATAAGAGCGTATAGTAAAAATGGTATACCTTAAGGGTGGCTATCATTGTGGTATTTAAAGCCTTTTCCAAATAGATGATATGTCTGAGATGCCCTTATCAAGTGTAGAGGGATTTTGTCCTCGCCTGGGAGCTATAGGTCATTTTTCGTTCTTGTATTATTTCAGGTGGCATCACTTCTTACTTTCCTAAAAGAATAGAACTCTGGAGGCATGCCTCCTAATAGAAGTGGTGGCAAAGACAATACTAGGACGACATGCACTATTAATGTGAAGGCACGCTGACTATCAGGGCATTAAATGCGATAGAGATATGATTTGGCATCGGGGTGAGCACTCTGGTCGATTGAGGTCGACTAGAGAAAGTGGTCGACCAAAGATATAATTGAAGGGAACAGCTGACCTGAAACCTCCCATTGTGTAGGGTTGAGAACACTTTACTCAACCTAAAAAAGGCGATGGTCAACGGCCTAACTGAGTCTAAAAGCGCAATTGGGCCTCAAATGAAAAGTAGGCTTGGAAGCGCTCTCTGGAGTTGATAACTATTGAGTTGGGCCTACTGAGCTATCTCATATCAAATAGTAAATACTTTATATTAAAATAAAGTTGAGTTTAATTATTGTGATAATATGATGCTAGGGTAAATTTAAGAAAATATAAATAAAAATAGAAAAATATTTGCAATTATATAAGAAATTATGGTTTTTATTTTTAATTTTTATATAGAAACAAAAAAGAGAGAATGTTTGAAAAAAAAAAAGAAAGACGAGTCATGAGACAATAACCCATCAACTTCGAACCTATACAGAAATTATTAAAAAGAAAAAAACTTCCCTTCATATGAAGAAATTCCTAACTGATGCTGCTGAAAGCTGCGTATAGAGAAAAAAGGGGTTGTGCTACGGGTAAATCGACCAGGGAGGTCGAGTACTCAGGGTTGTGTATATCTTGGGGCTTGAGATCTGCAACCACAACATACGTTAAACTAGCTGAGGTGCCCCCGGCTAAGGCACTCTAATGCTCAAGTTAGTTCTGGTCGAGATGTAAAGATCGAACAGAATATAGAGAATAAAAGGCTTATAGTGTATTGGGCATTACCTTGAGCGTAGTTGATTCTGGAGTATTTATAGCCTTTTTCAAGCATGATTTGACTCTGGTACCTTATTAGGTGTACCGGCTTGTCTTTGCCAGGGAGTTGGTGGTCATTCCATGTCCAATCCCGGTACTATTTCAGGTGACTAAATCTCCTGAGTTATATCCCATATCATGAGTACCCCTAACTTACAGTCTTAATTGAGCTTGTCGACGAGAAGGAGCAGGGAGTTTACATTCAACTATGGCGATTACTATGCTCAACCAGGATTTTTGAATTCTCTACCTGAGTTTTTAAACTGCCGACCAGGATTTGAGGTAGTTTCTCTACATTTAATGCGGCTAATAGTACACAAAATACGAAGCATATTGGGGCAAGCTGTCATCATAGTAGTTACATGAATTCCTGTACGTGAATGCCTATAAATAGGAGGATAATCGACTCCATTTATACTTTTGCTGTCTAAACTTCTAGTTGAATCGCTATCTTTGAAGCCCTTCAAGTTCTGCGCTTTGTCTTTCTGAGATTTCTACTGTAAGTTTCTTTGCTATTCTTGTTCTTTTCTACCTTTTCTTTATAGAAGCATGTTTACTAGCCCGAATTTTGATAACACTAGGTTAGAGAGTATGGCCCATGGGGGAAAGACTGGGGCCAAGAGCATATCTGAGTCGTCTCGTGGGAATAAGTCAAGTTCGTCCACGAGCAAAAGCTCTAGCTCGAGCAGCAACAGTAGTTTGAGTGACGTTAGGATAGTATCAGAGGGGAAAACTGGCCCTACTAATATACCTACAAGTCGGGATCGATTATTTATCCCTGACCATTACACCAAAATAGCCTCCAAAATAACCACTGTAGATTTAATCCATATTAAAGCAGCGTGTCATATCCCTGATGAGTATAAACTGGTAGCGCCAGAGACGCGGGGTAGAATGCATCAACCTCTCCGAGGGTTTGTAATTGTATTTGAGGAGGGGTTAAAGTGTGGCCTCAAGTTTCCGTTCGCCCAGCCCATAGTCGACCTCCTCCTAGGACTAGGGGTCTGCATCACCCAATTACTCCCAAATTATTTTGCTATACTATACAGTTTTGCTGTGCTAATGCACTTATACGACCAGCCCATCACCTTTGCCAATTTCTCAAATCTATTCTACCTTCCCATGTCCCAGAAGTCAAGCAGTAGCAAAGAGTCTAGTTTCTATTACCTGACTGCTTAACCTCAGCAAAAATTTTTGATATCCCCCCCTCTTCTTATGGGCAAGAGTGAAAAAAATACTATTTTTATATTCGAGGGCCGGGGATTCTTGCTATTTGAGGGGTTGGTGGAGGGGGCCTATGGAGATGCCCGGGAACCAAACACCTACTTGGCCCAACACCTTCATCTAAAATTTGATCGAATTTGGGCAAATGGAGGCCTCAATTCTGACCAAAGAGAGGTGTTTAGTTCTGGCTGGCCTATCACCTGCCCAGCTCGACCTGCCTGCGATCGATCAACTAGGTAGAAACTTTCTGTCAACTGTTTCCATTGCACGCCATCTTTCTGCTCAATTATGATATTTACTTAATTTGCCCATGCAGATCGCAACAAAATAATGGTTTCCAGATGCAATGAATTCTAGGTCTGGGTACTGAGGGCCAAGGCACGTCGACAAACTACCCCTACTGCTCGATGAAGAGGTGTTGCTGAGCAGGCAGGCTTAGTAAGGTCAACGTCAGCACTGCCTCCCCTACAAATTGAACCAGCTCCTGAAACCCAATCTCCTTGACGGGAAGAGCCCGAGCACAGCAGTCTTACGGGTCGAGGCAAGAGGTAACTTGTCGAACAGGGAGGTTCAACTCCAAAGAAGGCTATTCGGGGTAAAGAGAAACAAAAGGTTGTGATAGGTTGGGACCTGTTTGGCAAGCCTGGTTACGGCCTGTTGTTCTGGCTTTCTTAGCTATCTCATTTGCAATTCACCATCGATCGAGATCAGGAGGTAATCGACTCGACCTCAATCATCAAGAAAGGGCCTACAGGTGCCGAAGCTCTAAAGTGGATGACCTCAAGGAGTTTTGTGAACAACCAGCGGAAGTTGATGAACCTGAGCCAGCTCGAGACAATGATGGCAATGTCCTATTATTATAATGTGGTAAGTATGAGATCGATAAGCTCAACCACATCTTTTTTGTTATGCTTATATTGATTTAAAAATGACACTGTTGTGTTTCATATAGGCAGCTGGGCTATAATATGTTCCTGCGGTCTAAGATGGTACTAGCTGCCAAGAAAGAGTTGGAGGTGGGAGGAGAGATGGAAACACTCAAGGTGCAGCTTGAATCCTCCCAGCTTTAGGTCGAGCAGTTGAACAAAAGGGTAGCCGACCTTCAACAGCAGCTCGAATCTAAGGATCAGCAGTTAGTCCAGGCCATCAAGGATCGGAGCTGCATAGATAACATTATCAAAAAAGCCCATCTCGACCTTCAGGTGAGCTTCAGTTCTGGTCCGGCCAAAGGTCATACGGAGGCAACTAGCCAAGCTAAAGAGGCCTTTCTCTGACATCTGCCCACAGTGCGGCGCGAAACTGTTGAGCAGTTCGGGGTGAGCACCGCCTTTCAAGATGCCAGCGCAGTTGCAGCCCTAAACGATGCCCATGAAGCATATCACGAGCCAATAAATAGGTAGAGCACATAGGTTATTGCTTTCATGCTGAGGATAGAAGTTGGATGAGCTTAATGCTCAATGAGAGGCTGAAGCCTTTCCCCGAGCCAGAGAAAGGCAGTGCTGAGCAGGCTCCAGAGGGCGGACCTACTGTTGCTGCACCAGACGTGCCGATGTCTGAGGCACAAAAGAAAAAGACTGAGGTCAATGCCCTGCTAGAGCAGATATGCGCTGAGTTTGCATTCATAGAGGACCTCGTAGCCCAATTGAAGGATGAAGAGGTTGACCTAGCATAGTACATGCTGCAGTCGACTAACTTTATGGGTGACCTCCTAGGGCCTTCTGAACCTCCTTAGGCAGTTTCTCTGCTCGCCTGTGCGGTGCCCAAGCCAAACTCAGAGTAGGCTGAAGGTGGGTAAGAGAAGCCAGGCCAACACTGAAGTAGAGTTGAACTAGCCTCTTTTTTTTTTTTTTTTGTAATTGTACCTTACTAGAGTATTATCAATAAAAACATATCTTTTCTTTCATTTTCCTCATATTGTGGCATGCATAGCCTTTGACTTTTTTTGTGATAATATGGAAAATATTTGGTTGTTTGTCGCGTAGTAATTATGTTGCATGACTGTGTCGTTAATTGCTTCATATTCTCAATCGACTATTTGTTCGACCCTTAGAGTTAATTGCCTATCAAACGAGTCGCATCCCTTGCTAAGTACGGTGTCAACAAAAATTGGGTGGTTGACTAGAATAACTCATTCGTCAACATAGGGGTCGACAAAAAGTTTGAGTGACAATAAGGGGCTACTTAGTTGTCGACTATAGGGTCGACTAGAATCTTGGACAGCTAGGAGCCATTTAGGTAGTAGCAAGGGGCTATTTAGTTGTCGACTATGGGGTCGACTAGAATTTTGGACGGTTAGGAACCATTTAGGTGGCAGCAAGGGGCTGTTTAGTCGTCGACTATGGGGTCGACTAGAATTATTAAAGATAACAATTAAGCTAATAAAACTGCAATGTTATTTAAGCCAATAGGTCACAAGGAAAAGCGCCATACATTTTTAAATAAAAAACTTCCTGAGATTGATGGCGTTCCACGGGCGGGGGAATTTCTCTCCTTGCATATTGGCCAACCTGTAGGCATTGTGCTTTGCTACTTTGGTGATGGAGTATGGCCCTTCTCACTTTAGTTCAAGCTTGCCCATGTTGTTGGAGACCTCCACCTTCTTGAGAACAAGATCCCTAATGTTGAAACGACGCTCTCTGATCCTTTTATTATAGTTCTAGGCTATCTTCGATCTATAGCGCTACATAGTATTGTAAGCCTCCTATCGACGCTCATCGATAGTTTTGAGATCCAGCTTTCTCTCCGACGTATTTTTTAGTAGGTGGAAATGGATGATCTGAGCAGTATGTTGGATCAATTCTGAAGGTATGACTATTTTCGACCCATACACTAGGCTATAAGGGGTGTGATTAGTGGCTGTTCGGAGAGTTGTCCTGTAAGCCCATAGCACCCCGTGCAGGTCATCTGCCCAGTTCGCCCTGATGTCCTAAATTCTGGCCTTTAATTGGTCAAGGACAGTTCGATTGGTTACCTCAGTCTGACCATTCGACTGAGGATTGCCCAGCAACGTGAAATGTTGTGCGATCCCCAAGGCCTTGCCTTGCACCAACCTCTTGTGCTCTTACTTTGAAACTGAGTGCCATTATCTGAAATAAGTACCTTAGGCAGGCCAAAACAGCAAATGATATTCTTCCATATAAAACTTTTTATGGCGACATCTGTTATCTTAGGGACAGCCTCAACTTCAACCCACTTGGTGAAATATTCAACCACTAAAATTATTAACTTTCGCTGCCCACTTGATCTCGATAAAGAGCCCACTATATCGATTATCTACTGATCAAATGACCAAAAAATCTGAACATTAACCATCAGTGTGGCTAGTTAGTGCGGTAGGTTGGAATGAACTTGGCATGATGCACACTTGCGCGCAAAATTCACCGAATCTTTCAACAATATTGGCCAAAAGTAGCCATACCTGATTATTTTATGGGCAAGGGACCTTCCTCTAGAATGGTTGCCACACATGCCTACATGAACATCTTGCAACACTTTCAACGCCTGATCCTGATCCAAGCATCTCAAAGGGGGTTTGACGAAGGATCTCTTGTATAATTGACCATGCTCATCGAGGGCGAATTTGGAGGCTTGACCTCAAAGGCGCTGAGCCTCATTCTTATCGTCGGGGATAATGTCTTAGCTGAGATATAGTTTTATTAGGGTCTGCCAAGAAATAATCATCTCGTCAATGACTGTTATAAGATTTTCATTGAAGAGTGTAATTGACGTCCTGTCCGAAACCAAAAATGTAATTTTCTTATCTCTTGTTCCTTTGATTGAGCTGACAAACTTGGAAATGGCATCTGCCTGTTCATTCTCAGATCGAAGGACTTGGCTTAGAGTAAATCTTTTGAACAATTGCTGCAACCTCTTTAGCTCGACCAGGTACCAGGTTATCGACTGTTCTTTGGCTTTGAAATTTCCCCCGACCTGCTCTGCCACTAACTAGGAGTTCGTAATCGCTACCAAGTGCTCGACCCCACGCTCAAGTGCCATTCTCATTTCTGCCAGTAAGGCCTCGTACTCGGCCTCATTATTTGTGACTGTATAATTCAGTTTGATTGCAAAATCATACTCCTCAGCATCTGAGGAGCGAAGAGCGACCCTAATTCCTTCTCCAAATGTGGTCGATGACCCATCAACATGCAAAGTCCAAACAAGAGGGGCAACGATACTCTTGTTGGGTAAGTCGACTTGCTCTGTAATGAAGTCGACAAGTACTTGAGCTTTAATGGCCATTTGAGGTTGAAAGCTGATGTCGAACTCTCCAAGCTCAATCGCCTACTTGGTTAATCTACTTGATGTATTGGGCTTTGCCAACACTTGTTTCAATGGCTGGTTTGTTAGCAATATGATAGAGTGAGACTGGAAATACAGTCTCAGTTTTCGAGGAGTGGTCACTAAGGCCAATGCAAATTTTTCAATCTTCAAATAATTATGTTCTGGCTCTTGGAGTGACTTACTGCAATAGTAGACTAGTCGATGGTGGCCATCCCGGGTTGATACTAGTACTGAACTAATTGACGCTTTCAAGACTACTAAGTATATCTGAAGTATTTCTCCCAGCTCAAGTTTTGCCAACATTGGGGGTGAGGCCAAATACTACTTCAACTCGATCAGTGCCTGGTCACACTATTTCGTCTATCAAAAACTCATCTCTTTGGCATTTCTGAGAATTTTGAAAAAAGGGAGACTTTTGTCAGCCAATCTCACAATGAAACTTCCCAAAGCCACAATTCTCCCAACCAGCCTCTGAACTTTTCGAACTGTTCTCGAAGGGGTGACATCTAAGACTGCTGGAAGATTCTATAGATTGGCCTTAATGCCTCTTTGGCTGATCATATAGCCCAGAAATTTTCCTCCTCGAACCCCAAATGTGCATTTATTCGGGTTCAACTTCAATCCAAACGCCTTTAATATCCCAAAAGTATGACTGAGGTCGAGCAAGTGGTCTTGGGCTTTTTCTGTCTTAACTATCATGTCATCAATGTAGACTTCCATCAATTTTCTGATCTCGTCTTTGAACTTAAAGTTGACTAACCGTTGATAAGTTGCCCCGATATTTTTTAAATTGAACGGCATGACAAGAAAATAATATAATCCATTAGGAATAACAAAAGATGTTTTATCCCTATCCTCAGGTGCCATGAATATCTGATGATAGCTTTGAAATGCATCCATCATACTTAACAATTCATACCTAGCAGTTGAATCGACTAGTAAATCTATCCGAGGTAGGGGGTAAGGATCCTTGGGACATGCTTTATTCAAATCAATAAAATTATTACACATATGCCACTGTCCCTAAGTTTTTAGGACTAAAACAACATTACAAAGCCAAGAGGGATACTGAATTTCTATAATATACCCTGCATCTAAGAGTTTTATAACCTCCTCTTCGATGATTTGTGTCTTCTCAGCGTTGAATGTCCTTATCTTTTATTTGATCGGCTTGTATGAGGGGTTAGTGTTAAGGCGGTGCACAATGATATTGGGGTCGATCCTTTGCAAGTCGGATGCCTTCCAAGCAAAGACATCGATATTTCTCCTTAAGAAATTGACCATGAGGCACTCCAAGTGGGGAACTAAGTTTATTCTAATATAGGTTGTCTTTTCGAAGTTATCCTCTTCGAGCTCAATAGTCTTGAATTCCCCGATAGGCTTCACTCTGGTATCTTCCAGCTTTTGCTTCTTGCAGACTTGGAACTCTTTGGTTTTTGCTATAGAGGTGTCCTCCGAAGTCTTCAGTTGTGGTTGAGTTTTCTACTCAATTGGCTCGATCGAGATGTTGTAACATCTCCATGCCTCCTTCAAATTGCACAAGAGCTCGCCCGTGCCGGTTGGGGTTGAAAACTTGACTTTCAAATGACAAGTAGACATAGTGGCACGAAAGTCAGAGGACAGGTCGGCTAATGATGATAATATAGGCAAATGGGGCATTGACCACAAGATAATTCAGTATTAATGTTCTCCTTCGAGGAGCCTCCCCAAAAGATGTGGACAAG